>LPNX011007237.1:3568-118568 GCA_001517045.1 Pseudotsuga menziesii
GGGATGAATTAGTGCTTAGTTGCTTCTAAGTTGTGACAAATGATTACTACTTTAGCGAAAGGTTGTCATATTTATAACGACTCTAGACCGTCGCTATAGAAATGGAAAATGAGTCTGGCATTTCTTGGTTTTAACATACTATCATTCCTATAGCGACGCATTGTCGTAGCTATTGCGACTAATGTACATCTCTATAGAGACATAACAACATTACTATAGCGACGAATCAATGCTTAGTCACTTCTAAGTTGTAAAAAACTCTCGTCGCTACAGTGACAGGTTGTTGTCTTTATAGCGACGATATACCGTCGCTATAGCAATGGACAATAACTTGGGAATTTCTTGGTTTCAACATACTATAGTGCCTATAGTGACGCATTGTCATCACTATTGTGACTAATGTTTGTCGCTATAGTGACACATAAACATCACTAGATCGATGACTATTTCTTTTTGAAGAAAATTCCACAATCACCACCTATCATCGATGTTCTGTCACTATATCGACGAAATATTCAAAGTGTGGCTAATGTAATGATAATTTTGGGACGATAATTTGGGCTTCTAATCGTCGCTATAGCGACGAAAATGTGTTGCTATAGCAATGATTTTCTGTGGGAAAAAAGTCCACATGTACTAGTGACCTCTCAGATTTCACTATGCCTGATTCTTATCCTAAGCCTGATTTTGAGCCTAATGTCAGCTTACCTATTATGACCCAAATATTGAACTTAATCCAAAATATTCCTTGCCTATTATATAATGGAACTAAACCATTTCTAATTTCACAAACATAGGACTAGGAGTGAAATACTGGACTTTTCTTGGTACATATTATGACCCCCTTGATATTCTACCAAAATTTTTCCATATATCTCTTAATATTTGAAGGTCCAAAAATTGCTAGTTTGCTCATGGTTGTGGACTATTTGGTCAAAAGAATGATTTTTTTTATTAGAAATCGTTAGCAGTTGAGAGATGCAATGAAATAATGTTCCATTGAGCTCTTATAGAGGTGTTTTTATCAAAACATAGAATACCAAGTTATGATTTTGTGATTCTTTCATTCCACTTAGTTTCTCCAAATTCCAATGCAATTGTTAAAAAGAACTCTCAATTTTAATTTTATGAAAATTTTATTTATTTTCCCACTTTTGTATATACTACAAATTGTAGCAGCAATACTTTGCGAAAACTAACTAGGAATTACCCTTCTAAGGATCACAATCTTGGGAAGAAAAACATGATTGGAATTCCTAACCTTTGCAGGCATTCCTTTCCTATTAATTTTCCTTCCCATCACATTCCTCAAGTGCACCAAGGATTGATTAGATATTCAAAACTCAAACTCTATTACATTTATGGAAGCTGATGTTTCCTTACTTTCTCTAGCACCTGTGCTCATACCAATTAGAAATAAAGGAAAAAATGTCATGCGCTGGTAGATAATATTGTTGAAAACATAGTAGAAGCTCAAAAAAAATTTAAACCATAAACCTAAAAATATATTATATTTTAACCATTAACCCAGTGGTGTTACATACTTCAGTTTATCTAATTATGTACATAGTTTGGTTTTGTGCGTTGCAAATTGAAAATATTATTTTTTGTATCGAGCAAGATCTACCCAGATTTTCTACTAGCACATCAGACGTCAAGAAAAAAATATAGAACCGTAATGAGTGAAGTTCCATTGAAGTCCTACATTGTGGATGTTTTTCCTTATGAACTTTATGTTGATTCATCACATATTCTGTTTGTTCTTATAAACCATGTTGAATGTGATAAAAAATGCATCATAACTACAAACATAATCATAAATGATCGATGCATGAGCACATTGATAATTTCTAGACATGTCCAATCCACAAATGAATTGTGTATAAGCCTTCTTAGAACCTACTTTCCTTTATAATACGATTGTCATACCAAGATCATAAAATAATTGATCATGAGTAAGAGAACTATGGGATACCCATGGCATCATTTCATCTTGACCACAAATCAACCACAATTAGAAGTGGCACAACCATCCACTGTTATATAGGATTTTGACTATTCAATCATTATTCATGTGCAAGATGATGAAGAATACGATAGGACACAAGGGTTCTTCCATGGGGAATATGATTGTGTATGCTTTAACATTGATGAATAAAAGGTGGTGGTTATCTATTTATGTTTTATTCTTGTGATCTATGGTAATTCTATGTATGAATTTGTACTTTCAAGAAAACAAAACATATTATAGATAAGGTTCTCTTTCTCCTATCTTATCAAATGCATAAGGTTCAACGTTGTCCATTATATACTTGTATTCCATATGTAAAGTTGAAAGGCTTACCATGATTGGACATTTGAAGTATAATCACCAAAATCAAGTGTCTCATCATGATGCATTACACCTTGATTAATATTCCTAATTGGGAAAAAACAATATAAATTGCATTGATGTCAAGTAATATCATAGGAAACAACACTATTGAAATAATGCCCATAAATATAAACCTTCACAATGAAAGTGAGGTCTTGCGGTCTATTAGAACACTTATGGAACTCTCAGGTTAACAATCCTTCAAACAATGGGGATGCCAAGGGATTCCTCAAAACACACTACAAGAATTGTAAAGTATTGAAATGATTAAATGTATTAATTTTTAACATCATTAATCTAACTATAGGAATAGTTATCAAATAACCCTTACAACAAATTGAACCTGTAACATATATTAATCTACAGAATTACAGATCGTAAACCACACACAAGATAAATTAAACCTACAATCTACTACCTCAATTGAGACTCGGGACAGGGAGCCCTCCTACCAAAGTTCACTACAGGGAAAAAAGTACTCACAAATGAACGAACAATAAAGTGATTTTATTAATAAAAAATAACATTAAATAATTTCGAATTAGAGACGCCTCCTTCTAGTTATAATGGTACTATAATTAGAGACTAGATTGTTTTGATCCTTGTTTTTAAAAAATAAAAAAAATGAGGCTTTGAATCCAGGGTTTAGGGAAACCTTGAATAACTACTAAACTCATGAGTTTGTGAATGTAATGGATGAAGATAGGTCCAACTATTTCTAGCATTGCTACTTGGTACATTATTTGATGTCCTTATCTTTCCTTTTCATGAGCCACTTAACCCCAAACTCTATGTTTTCTAAAGAAAAAATAATTTTCCTCTACCTAAAAATCACGAATGTTATTCACAATATCAAAGAATTCGTAAATATTTCACACACAGACACACACACACACACACACACACACACACACACACACACACACACACACACACATATATATATGTATGTATAATGTGAATGGTTTTAACTTTTTATGAATATGCACTTTGATTAGTAATCCAAATCATTTTCTCTTTGGAATTTTCTTTTCCTAGAAATCCAATTTTTTTTACGATTGAACTTTTAACATTTTAAAATATGTCAAACAATTAAAATAATTATTGCAAATATATGAGAATATTATTTTTGAAGTTTTTCAATATTTAGTAAATAATTTGGCTTATCTAAAATTATAAATAAAATGTCAAGATCACAATATTGATTTCCACATACGACCATGTGAATCCGTCAACAACACCCCAACCCATCCACCTTGTTTTTCGAAAAACATGGGAGTCTAACTTCTTCTCATGAGTAGAATGAAGTTTCCATATCATTTTTTTTCATTTTCTTTGCACTTCCTAGTACTCTTTACCTGTCTAGTTAAGCGCATGAATAACTAATTGACTTCCATTGCTCTTCATTTATGACTTGCTTGAAATTTCTTTTCAAAATGAGGCTATGTTTTAAGGCATCCTTAGTTTCTAAACTGAGTGTATTTATTGGTTTTATTTCATTTTATGGATTTATTTTAAAGTTAGGGTTGATTCACCAATTAAGCCCTCTTATGAAATTTCCAATTTCATATATTCCCGATCCTTAAATCAGTCCTAATCAATCAATCATGCCTCTTATATGAAATATTTTTTTAATGTCTTCATAACATTGAATTCGAGCCATATTTTAGAATGAAGGCCTTATTTCCCCTTATTCCCTTCTTCCTTTTGAATCTTTATTCCCAACTTTAGCCTCGGGTTTTATCTCTTGATAAATTTATCCCCTATCATTGAATTTTTTTAATCGGTTCCAAAGTTATCCCTTATCATTGATGATTTTCAATCAAATCCTAGATTAATCCCCATTTTCAATTAAGTTCTATTTTTTTTTTGAATTTGAACTCTTTACTTGATCCCCACATTAGGGTCGATTTTTGAATTGAAGCCTCATTTAGATATAGTCAAATTTATATAGGCTTGATCAATTATGGACTGAATTTAATAATGGAGGTTTCCCTTTTGACTTTGTTTAAATTAATGCTTCCAACTTACAAATTGAAACTAATTTAGAAATTAATGCCTTTTTCAATACTTTTTTAGAATATTGAAATCCAAATTTGAAGCAAGTTAACCTCATATTCAAATTGTGAAGTGGGATATGAGAACCATTTTATTTTCAAAGAGTGCATGCATTAAATTTTGGGTATTTTCACCATATGTAATGACAACTCTATTGGGTCACCCAAATGTCACATATCCATCCTATTTTCCTTTCAATATTCCTCACATTCATCCCTATTCATCACTCCATTAACCATTCCTTATACCATTTTCATAAATAAATATGGGCTCAGCTTATTATTTTCCAATTTATCCATTTAAAGTATTTTAACAGAATATGTGATTAAATATTAGAAAATTAGCATATTTTCATTTATATCTCAAAGTTGTGTGAGCTTTGTTATGTGTAGAAACATTTGAAGATTTTCAACAAAATGATTATTCAAAATATTTTCAAATATTTCCTCCACCATTTGAAGATTTGAAGGAGATATATATTCAAGTTTATTCCAAGGAGAGAATCATGGAAATATGGATAGAATATCTCATCCAATATTTGTGAGAGGAATTGAAGGCATAAATATTTTGTAATTATGGAAAATAGGTTGAGAGAAAAGTGGATCTACATTTATCCTCTTTTCAAAGCAACTCATGTACAAATAATAGTGCTCTCTCTTCATTTGGGAGTGGTAGAGGCCTCTTTAGAGGTGTGGAAGTAGAGAAATAATTTATGTAAAGCCTTTTTGAGAGTTAGTCATGGTTTTGATCATTTTTTAATAGGATTGATGTTTTGAGCATATATTTTGATTTTTTCATAATAGATTTGTTATTTTGAGTTGTTAATATATATTTCATATGAGCTAACATCTATTTATCATTTTTCATATGTGTTTTGTTATAGACTATTTCTCCTTTGTTTAGATTTCACTCTTTCTTGACTAGGTTTAATTTATGCAATCTCATGCTTTCCTAGAATAGATTTCTTATCATACAATTTCTTGCTTTTGTAAACTAGATTAAATTTCAGTTGTGTGTTTCATTACTAAGCATCAAATTAGTTTCCTTTCACGCAATTTCACACTTTCCTAGATTTAAAATCTATTTCAGTCACGTGTGTTTTCTTTTTGAATGTTAGATTAGGATAGTGTTGCTCTGACCCTACATATATTTTTCCTATACCTCACAAGTTTATGCTCTCCTCGGGTTGAAAATTTAAATTCTTGGATAGTCTATTAATCGTTTAATACTTCTCACCAACATTTTGGCGTCATTGTCGGGGAAGTTCTAAAAGGGGATTGGAGTTTAGGTAGGTAGATAGGTTTCTTTTATATTACACAACAAGGGGGAAGGGAAATGATAAGATGCAAGGACGACTTCACTCTGGAGTTTCTGTGGTGTAACATCCTAATGCATACACTTTGGTGGGTCACCCCAAAGACTTGTTGTTCCCTTTGCATGCAAATAAGTTTCTTATTTGTAAGCGTGTTCATTTTTTTCCTGTAAAGTATGGTTTACTTTTCGTACAAATGTGTTTAATTTCCGCAAAGATTTCTTCCATTTTCTGCATGAAAATTTCTTTTATACGAGTTTGATTTTTTATGCTAGTGTGTTTTATCTAGTTTATTATTTTGCATTTACATTTTTGTAGTTGTAAGTTTGGATTGCTTTTATTATGCACTAGTTTTGATTTCATACCAATTTTCACCCACATCACATGATTTCTAAGTTGGTTTCTTTTTGTTTCTGAAGTGTGTGATTTTCATTTCTGCAAGAGTGTAATTTAAATTTTTCCAAAGAGTGATTTTGTTTTTTCCATTAGTTTTATTCGTATAGTTTTAGATTTAGATTTCAATTTATTTTGGTGTTTTTTTTTCTATTTGATCTATATGGAAGTACATGAATACCAAAACGATGAGTTTAATGATACATGTAATTGTGGAACAACTCACTCAGATCCTAGCAAAAGCCTGGATCCCATCTTCTTTTGAAGATGAGATCTTGACAGCAGCTAGAAGATTAACCCCTCCTCCTGAAGTAAAAGAAGAATCACGTGTATATCAAATGAGGAACAACTATTCAAACAAGAGATCGAGGAGGACAAAGCAGAGGTTCCGGGTGAGCTGAATTAGGACAGAAATCACGCATACAAAAGCCTCATTGAACAATGGTTCTAAGAAAGTACCATGTTAAATCTGTTTTGTTTTTGTTTTTATTTCATTAAATTACATTTACAACAATTAATTTTGCACAATATTGTATATTCTATATTTCCGAATTTACAAAATTAGATGTGAATAAATTTTTACTTTTATTGTGTGTATGGTTCCACTGGAAGTTTCATTCCACATAAATAATTATATTGTTTTAATATGTAGCATAGACTAGGTAGGATAAAACAATAAAACATGTTTCGTTGTAGTTTTCATTTCGAATAAGTGTGCATAATAACAAAAAGTAGGATGTCTATAAACGTTTTTAGTAAGACGATGTAAAAAACAAAAATGCTTTAATTTTTTCCTTCAAACCTCCATTTGTAGAAAAAACGATTTTCATTTCAATTTGTCTTAATAGTAAATTTTTCAGTTTTGCATTAGAATTATTTAGATCTAAATTTTTAATATAGGAATGATGTAAATAATAATAATAATAAAACAAAAACAAAACAAAACATAAAAAAAATTTAAAAATATCAAAACACAGAAATAAATTTCACCAAAATAGGTATCGACCTAAGAATAGGTTAGTTGCGTTTGCTTGTTACAACTCCACGATGAGAGGGTTCTTCAACCTGGAGGTCATGCCAAGTCTTGATGACGTTTAAAGACTTTCCATCTCTCTCATATTGTCAACACTTCTAGATGGAGGACAAGATCATGTTTGAAATCAAACTTCAGGCTTCTGAATTTGTTTTTCAACACATACACATTTGTAATCCAAATGTTTCTTGTTGTTTCTTGTGATTTTGTAATCGAAGCGTTTCTTACCATTTTGAGCATCTGAATTGGGCTTGTTTTTTTTATTGGAAAGAAAACATGTAATCCAGTCATTTCTTGTTGTTTTATCATGTTATTTGTAATATTAGGGGAATATTCCTCTTTTTATTAGAGTTGTCGTTTCGCTCAATCTTTCCATGCAATATTTAAAGACCAGATGCATTTAGTATTAAAGAAATTCCGCATTCATTCTCTTTTCCATAAATCCTTCCATTCTTAAAATGAGGAATGCATCGGCCAATATTTTGTCCATAAAATAGCTTTAATTGGAGCCATTGTGAGGTTTCCTCTAATTCCTAGATATTCATTGTACCGTTAGCATCTGCTTCTATATAGTATAGTCAGGATCTAAACTCTTAAAGATGGAAATCCAGAGTCTCTATGTCATTAAGTATGTAGTCCAAAACTCTTGGCTCTTGCTAATTCCTTATCAACGCTTTATAAAATTATGGATTTAAATATATTCATCCCATTTTGTGCAAGTCCATAGACAATACAATGTTGTTAAATATTATAATCGTTAAGACTCTCCTACTATTTCATGGCTCCAACTAAGGGGTTCAAGTAGCGAGACAATTCTTTCCAGCTCAAGTTACGACTCTAGTTAGTATTTAATAATTTTTTATTAAGTCTTTTTGCTCCAGTGGGCTATATTGCATTTTTTTTGTTTCAAATTATTAGGTTTGGAGGCACATACAAGTATTTTTTCCTTGTTCGAGTCTTTTTTGTTGCTAAGCATCAAGAGATAAATTTCACAAACTAAACAAATCATGGCAAGTTATCCCTGCCATCAGAAATGATCGACTTCTATAGTTTTTTTCTATATTAAGCATTCGATACATTGGGAATAATTTATCCTTGTTATTTGAATGCTCAACTCCATGGTCTTTTCCTCTGTTTTCTTTTTCTTTGCCTCGAATTATCCATCATGGAAGTTCAAATATGTTACAATGAGATTCAAATCGTGGAAATTCAGATCCTTTGTTGTGGTTTTCTATAGTTTGCAAATGTGATATATAAGGTGGCTCTATCTAAACCAATGTCTTGGAAAGACAAGGAACCCTCATTTTAGAAATATATTTTGCATGGTATTAGTGTTTCTGTTAGCCCTGGGTATTTTGGCCATGATGGGTCCTTATAGAAGTGGCAAGACTATGCTACTAATCATTCTAGGTGGAAGAAATCAACTGCTGCTAGTGGGCAGCGCGACCTACAATGATCTTCCATTTCACAAATCCTTGAAGAGAAGGTTTGAGCTTTGATTTTGAGATCATCCATCCCAATATCACTAACTCATTTCAACAAAATTAATAATTATTGTGTTAAACGTAAATAAACTATTTGTTACTGGGTGGACTAGGTGATGTGCAGTTTTGTAATTAAAAGTTAGCTAAAATTTTATAATGCATATTTTCAAATTATACAGAGGTTTTCATTGTCATAGTTTTGAACCATCAAAATATTATGTGACATGGCTCTATCATGTTTAGTTTTGAGTGAATTAATTATTCTAAATTGTTATAAAATGTTTTTCTTTCCTAATAGAAGAAATGTAAAACGTCGGACATAACTATCTCTATTTCTGAGGTAACTATCTCTATCTCCGTGATTTTCATATTTTTCAGTGCTATCCATTTTGTGGAAGAAAAAATAGGTTTATTTGATTGCAGTCACTTGACTCTCAGAAACTCTAGTGTACGTTGCTTTGTTGATGTTGTCCAAACAGCTAAACAAGCAACAAAAAAATCAAACTAGATGACCAAGTTATATGCTACCTCAAATTCGAAAGGTAACTTAATCCAGTTACTTTTGCAATTATGTCAACATCATCTCAAATCCATAGAAACTCTACCTGGCTCAGCGTGACATTAATAACTTATTCTTGAAATATATTTTTTTACTACAAATTGCTATTCCATAAATGTTTGTTCAGAAATCAAAGGATCATGAGGTTGGGTTTCGATCAATGTTTGGGAATTATAAAAATATCATTTACTTTTGAAATTTGTGCTATTCCCACTTCGAATTGATATTATTATCAAATATATATTATTATCATTAATCATGAATTAGTAAATTAATTAATACCACCAAATATTAAATTAATTAATACGGTTAAATATGATTCAAATGAAATCACTTTGAAATGCTCAAATATTAGTTCTTGTTTAGACTTATTAGTTTGAGACTAATGTTTTGAAATGCTTTCATGGAATATTGTGATGAGCTCAAATGGTTTGACCAAAATTCCTCATGTTTTTAGCTAAGAAATGTTTTATTTTGTAGGTTATGTTCCAATTGTTACATAATGACACTGAAAATTATTAATTCAATCTCAGCTATCCAACCCTAAAATCCTATAAAAAGAAAAATAAAACAATTTATTTTAATCACCAGCATAGATTTACCCTATGGTATCCAGATCCATCCATTTCTATGAAGGATGTATAAAATGCTGAAATCCATTAATCTCTACGAGGAATTTATTTAATAAATATTGAGAAAGTTCAAAACCAAAATTCAAAATTCATTTATTTAATTTCTGTAGAAATAATAGATCAATGCTATGAGCAATGATTCTAAGAAGAAGCACATGAAATAGATCTTGCTACTAAGAATTCTCACAAGCATACACTGGAAAAATAGAGAGAAGAAAAGATATTAATCACATGAATGAAGAGATGAATATTCATGTGTATCCTTCCATTGAATAATGATGAATAATACTGTACATAAATAGTACATCCCTCATAGGAAAATCGAGTTGTATGGAGACAACTCATAAAGCTCAAAAAGGCCGACTTACCAAAATATAGCAAACCCCCATAGGTGGCTAAAGCACGTCCCAAATATATCAAGGAACTCACGAGTTGGAAAAAGCATGAGTGAGTTGTCAAGGATATGGAAAAAACATGACAATCCTATAAAATGGAGGAAATGTCATGAAGGATGGGTTGGAAACAAAAGCACCCAGTTTCCTAGTTTGACTAGCTTTACCTTATCCATAGAAAAATAGAAAAAGCAGAATAAAGCAGAATCTGTTGTAAAGTGTTGTATACTAATTATAGATGGTCAAAAGGTGGTCAATATCAACCCAGAATTAGAAATAAATCATTCCTAGGATATAGATTGAATGTATTGACTTTAAGGTGCAAGTGGATGCCGATTAGTTAAGCTAGTGGGTGAATAATTAATCAAATAATGATTAATTATTTTATCCTAAGTTATGAGTGGGTTTAATATATTCCAACACCCCCCTATAAGTCTGACTTTATGATGGTATGACAAAAAAATATGGATGCATATAGGGCCAACAACAAGGCTATGGTCACCCTTTAACAATTATTATGTCCAGAAAAGTGAGGAAAGATGCAAAACCACATGGGGAAAATCCTCCCTCAAGATAGGACAAGGTTCAAAATTTGAAATATGTCTTCAAAATATCTTCATATTCACTTTAATGAGTTGAATTAACTGCTTCTGGATGAAGGACTTGCTGAAGAAATCATGAACTTCATGATCATGCGATAGAGTGTAGAACCTGCAAGAAGGAAAAGGAGAGACTCCTTGTATATCATCATCTGATGAAGTAAGAGAATTATTTGAATGCTTCTTTATGTTGTCAAACTCTGATATACAAACATAATATGAAATGGAAAAGAGATATGTGCATACTCCTTTCCAAAGAGTACAAAAATTAAGACGATTTATTTCACACTCAATTCCTTGAATAATTGCAAAATTGTGATGTGAATCACATGTCAATATTCCAATATGATGTAGCACCTTTCCAGATCTGATATGAGGTTGATAAAAATCTGATATATAAGAAATATTAGCATATGGAATAGCAAGTACAAAGGCTTCAATGGCTCCATGAGGATTGTTGTAATCTCACAGATCACATAGGGTTACCAATAATACAGATTAGCAGCATACATACATAACAGAGACAAGAGACAAGAACAAGTAGGTAGAATAAAATATTATATTATAGTGGAAGGGTCCATACAATACAGAGAACTAAACCAAGTTCTCATCTGGCTCAACAGCCTAATATATATGAATTACAAACAGTTACAAATAACTACCTGTTGGTTCGGTCAACTGACATGACCTTATATGGCCGACCTAATCTCTAATTAGTTGGCTAATCGACTTAGTCTACTAATCAAATTTAGTTCGCTATCATTTTATTCAACTTACCGACTTACTCCTCCAACATCTCCCCTACAAACAAAATGTTTCTTCATCCTGAAGAAACAGGGAGGTACAAAAATGGCATTGCTTGTCCTAAGTAGTTATTTCTGTGTTCAACCTCATGGGCTATGAATTCTGATGGTTGGTCTTTTTTGTACATAGCCTTCGACAATCACTTCAGCTGTCACTGCTAGCTGATGTTGGAATTTCATCCAACTTTGCAATATTTTTTGGATGTCGATGGTTAATGTAGTAAGGCTTGAGAGTATCGACATCTTCTCTTGAATGGAAATGTTTGCTATCCTTTCCATGTCAGGACCCATAAACTGGTCCTTTTCCTCTGCTATCTCAAAAAGTCATTTCATCTGCGGGCATATGATGTCTAATTTGTCTAAACTTGGGATTGCTTATTGCACCCACCGGTCTGCTTGTCGCTTGAGATTTTGTAGCTTGGCTGTTTCGAGCACTATTTGATTTTCAATTATGCTTCAGAGTGCTTCCTCCATGATTTTTCTCTTCTCAAGCACTTGGATTTCTTATCGAGTTTGTTGAAAGACTTGCCCATAATACGTAGGCTAGTCTCGTAGTACTCCTTCTGTAATGACCAACTCCTCCATGTGATCTTGCAGTACCTTGTATGCTTCTGAAAAAGCTGCGTGCTGCTGCATCAAAAGTCGAGCTATTTCTTCCTTTTGCTCCTCTCTTGTGTTCTGCATCTGTGCCTGTAGCACCAACACCATGCTCTCAAACAACTGATAAGATTTTTCTAGTGGCTTGTCAGTGTCAACCTTTATCGGTCCAGGTATCACAGATTTCACAAGGTCTCTACATTTGTGGAGGAACTCAACTTGTTCTTTTTCATTGTCATTGAGCTCCTTGCGTCTGTTCTAGCTCCTTGTTTTTTCTTCGATCACTAGTGTTTCTAGGAGTTGTCCTAAATCTCCATCCCTCAGCTTGGTTTCATCAATTGTAGTGGTCGAGCCAAGTTGACTGATGTGGACCATTGTCATCTAGCTCTGATGGTCCTTCTCCTTTTTATATTTCTTTCTTTTTTGTTTTTGTTGCTCCACTTGCTTTGGCACCTGTGTACCTGCAAGAGTCAGAATTGGGTTGTCTGGTTGCTGGCTAGCAGTGGTTGAGGGTATTTTTGGTTGGGTTGGTTGGATGAGTGTTGCAGCTAGTTGTGCATCTGGTTGGTTTTGCACTGAGGGTCCAGATCCAAATGTTGTTGGCACTAATGGTTGTGGAAGAGGTGGTTCAGGTGCAGCTAATTTAGTTATAGTTTCTGGGTTGGGAGGTGGTGGTGATGGCGATGGTGAATGGTCAGGTGTGATTGGGTTGGTGGAGATGTGGTCGGATGTAAGGTCATGGATTTGTGGAGGTGAAACTTCCTAAAGGTCGAAGAACAATTCATTGATTTCTTGATTTATCTCATCCATGTTCTCTCCTTCCTCATCTCCTATCAGTTCAGTGGCGGGTGGGTTGGGTTCGGGGTCGGTCGGAATGAGGGATGTAGTCCGACTTGCAACAACTTCAGCTTGGTTGTTAGGGTTTCTTTGAAATGTCAAACTTATGACTGCCACAGTCCTCAGCCTCTGGGGTACTTGGCTGGGTTGAAGAATGGGTAGTCTCGATCCACCAGCTTCGAACAAGGGGCATTTGGTGGTGAGATTTTGTACTGAGGTGAGTAGCTCAGGAAGTTTTTCAATATATTCCTGGAAGTCTCTGTCTCGGTCGAACCTCTCCTTCAAGGTTTTTGACATAGCATTCTTGCATATGTCAATTGGGCTTATGGAAGGTGTAGATACGAGATTGAAAACATTTTCAGCCGTCGAGGTATTTGTGCTTTTCGCCTTCTTCGGTCGACCTTGTTGTGCCCCTGCTTCGACAAATATCTAGAACTGGGTTTCCACCAGAAATTTATTTGCTGCGGCATCTTCTATAATGTCGCAGGCCATAGCTGCTAGTTCTTCCTCATCTTCTGAGGACTTTGCAATGATAATCTTGCGCTTACCCTTCCCCTGCGCCTATTCTTGAGTTCTTTTTCTTTTTCTTGAGGCTACTATCTCCTTCGACAATTTCTGTATGTTTTGTTTGGTGACAACATACTCAGGGTTTTCAGTATCTATCTCTCCCCCTTGGTCTTGGGTCAAGACGATGCTTTCTTCAGCTGGATTGGTTACATGTTGTTCTGTTTGTGTCTCTTACCTTTGTGCTGTTGGTGGTTTGATTATACTTTGTAGTCGACCGGTGTCTTCTGCCGGTGTCTCCTCTAACACAAATGTGTTGATGTATAAACTGAGCTCATAATCTTCTTCTTTCTCTTGGTCTGTTAGTGGCTCTTCTATTGATAGGTCTATCTCTCTGGCCCTTGCTGATATTGACAATTTTGTACCTGAATGTCGAGTTAGCTCCTAGAAAATATCTTCGACTGTCGGGTAGTAGTCGAGAGTCTTTACCTTTTCCTTGGCGCCCTGCATATACCACACCGCGGTATGGTCGAGTTCTAGTTGGATGTGGGAAGTTTTGGGTAGACTTCGTCAGATGTTCTGGGGCACCCTCCATCTGGTCATTTGGACTTTCAACTGTTGGAACCAGTTTTCTAACAGCGCTTTGCCTTTTGCTAGTTCCTTCATTGTTCCATTTTGGGAAAACAGTTTGAATCTACACATATGGAATTTCGTGGATTCTTGAAACTACTTGTCTTCAACAGGGCACAAGGAGTACATGACTATCCATATCATAAGGGATGGGAACCTTATAATCCCTCCCAACTCCTGGAATTTTTCACAGATTTCTTTGAGCATGTTGGCGACATACTTAGCCCATCTGTATATTTTTCCTGTGTCGGCAATGGTATCCACTGCCTCCAACATATCTAGTTTGAGGTCGCTACCTTGACCTGTCGGTGTAAGCCCAGTGGCTATGGTTTTAGCCACAATTTGTGGCATTTGGGCTTGTATTTGGCTAATCATTATCCCTTTGGAGTTCTTTCCCGATGTTGATCCAGTTAGTTCCTCTACCAGTCCTTCTTTTATGCTGACTAGTACTAGGTCACCTTGGTTTGATAAACTAGTCAATTTGTAAATTACTTCACCGAAGATCTCGGTTGGTCTGTTGAAGTAAAATCTTCCATTATGGTATCGGCTTATGATGAATTTCACTGCAGTTTCCTTTGTGCCTCCAAAACTAGCCATGAGCGGTGCGTTTATGTAATTCACAATAGTACTGTGATTTATTTTCTTTGCAGCTACGGTAGGCTTTTTATCGACATAGGCCCATTCTTTAATCTCGTCTCATAGTTTCACCCATGAGCTCTCCTGGACCTTAGCGTTCTTGATGTTTTTTAATCTCCTTATCAATGGTGTCTCCATAGTCTGTAGTTCTTTAGCCTTGGCTGTGGCTTTGGTTTGTCTTGGTGCCATCTTGTCGGTTTGCTGGTTGACTTTACTTTGGTATTCTTGGTTTTCAATCTTCTGGTTGCTAAGGTGCTCTCTCTCTTTGAAATGATGTAAGTTATCCTTTGGCAGTTCAGTATTTATAGTTGATGTGTTTGACGTTTCTGTCGATGGGTATATTAATGGTGGACGTGATGGTCCAGCACGAGCACTTGATTTTGCATTAATGGTGATTTGATTTTGGCGCTCGTAGTCATGAAGGTGTGATGTGACTTTCGAGGTTATTGGTTAATGTTGATCATGTGAGCGGTCGATGGTGTTATGTCGATGGTTGTTATGTTGGTTGTCGAAGTGGTGATTTACTATCATACTTTTATGTATATTGGTTCTATTTTGATTTTTTAGATTTCCATATTTTTATAGCTTTTGTTTAACCGTTATGGTTGTTTTTTTTATAGTTTCTATACCGTTTTAGTCGGGCACCATTAACAAGTTTTCAAAATACTATTCCTTGTAACATCCTTAGTCGGACTGATCCATTGGCATATATCTATTTGACAACATAGGGTCCCATCCATTATGTATGTAGATTTTTGGGTTTTCCTTTTACTTGACTATTGTATAGTAAGGCAAGGTCTCCTATTGACAGATTTTTATTTTTGATGTTATGATCGTGCCATGCCTTTTGTTGTTGTTTCTGGATTTCCTGATGTTGCAACGCGATTAGTCGGTGTTCTTCAAGTTTACTTAATTGCAAAAGTTAGTCCTTTCTTCCTTGTTCAACATCGACATGTAAAATCTCTACGATAATAGGTGTCTGTTGTTGAAAGTGTAGTGGAACTACTGCTTCTTGTCCATAAACTTGTCGAAATGGTGTTTGGTCGGTTGAACGTTTGTATGTTGTTCTGTATGCCCATAGTATTGCAGGTATCTTTTCATCCCAGTCATCTTTGTCGATATTACATATTTTTGTTATCCCTTTTGTTAATGTTTTGTTAAATGCTTCAATTGCTCCATTCGATTGAGGGTGGTAGGATGTACTCCAGCGGTGGTCGATTTGGAACTGATATGTTAGTGTTTTAATAGTTTTATTAATAAAGTGTGTTCCCTGGTCACTGATTAGGGTTAGTGGACATCCAAATCGGGTAATGATATTTTCATAGATAAATTTGGCGGCTATCTCACTGGAACATGTGTCGACTGGTTCTGCTTTTTCCCATTTGGTTACGTACTCGACTGCAGTAATTATGTACCTTTCATCTGTTCTTTTTGTTGGTATGGGAAATGGTCCTATGAATTCTATGGTCCAAATTTCAAATGTCAAGTTTGGGTTTACTGATATTAAGGGAATTTCTGTACTAGACAAGTGTCGACTCAGCCATTGACATCTGTCACATTGGCTTACAAAATTTTTACTGTCTTTATGAAGTGTTGGCCACCACAATCCTGATAGTTGGATTTTCTTTGTAGTTGTGTCTGCTTGGAAATGTCCTCTTGCATGTTCGTAATGTGCTTCATACATAATATTATTTCTTTTGTGTTCTAGTACACACCTTCTAAGGATGTCGTCCAATCCCATTTTATATAGGAATCCATTTATAAGGCTATATGGTGCAACTTTCATGGCTAAAATTTGTTTCTTCTTCATACTCATGCCTTTTGGTGCTTGTCCATCTTCTAAAAACTGTTCTATTTCCTCCAATTCTGCTGGGACTGCTTCTATTCGAAATAACTGTGCATCCAGTAAGTCGTCTTCGACTCCTGTCAGTTCCTCTCCTGAGTCGATTCAGGATAAGTGGTCGGGACTGAAATTTAACTTACCTGGTATGACGACAACTTCGAATTCAAATTATTGGAATAGAAGTAGCCATTGACAAATTCTCCCATGGTGCAGAGGCTTATTTACGAGATATTTTAGTGCTTGGTGGTTGGTATAAAAGATAAATGGATTAGCTAGTAGGTAGTGTTGATACTTTTGTAGTGCGAATACCATTCCTAATGCTTCTCTTTCTATTATCGAATAGTTTCTTTCAGCTTTGTTTAGTTTTCTGCTACTATAAACTATAGGGTAGTCCATTCCATCATCTCCTAGTTGAGTTAGGATTGCTCCTATTGCTAAGCCTGATGCGTCAATGTGTACATGGAATTTAGTCGACCAATTTGGAAACCTTAGGATGGGTGCTTCGACTAGCTTTCTTTTTAGCTTTTCAAATGATATGTTGCATTCCTCTGTCCAGTCGAACTCCTTATCTTCTCTTAATAGTTATTCCAGTGGGTAGGTCATGTTTGAATAGTATCTTATGTATTTTATGTAATATCATGTATGACCAAATAATACCCTGACTTGTTTTGGGTTCATTGGGGATTTTAAGTCGAGGATAATTTTTATTTTTGCAAAGTCGACCTTAATACCTTCTTTGCAGACAATATGTCCTAACAATATCCCTATGGGGGTCAGAAATATGCACTTCTTGATGTTCAAAGATAGCTGGATTTGTCGACATCATTTCAACATAAACCTTAGCCATTTGCAGTGATCTTTTAACATAGAGTATATTGTCCAATCGTCGAAATATACTGCCATTGTTTTGTAAATATATTCTTGAAATGTTTTGATCACAATTATGGAAAATACTGCAGGTGCATTTTTTAGTCCAAAAGGCATAACCTTGTAAACAAATGAGCCAAATTCACAGACGAATGTTGTATTTTTATGATCTTCTTTAGCTATTGGTACTTGGTTATAACCTGAGAATCCATCTATAAGCGATTAGCATTCATGTCCTGCAACCTCATGATTTCATCTGCATAGGGAGTTGGAAATGGGTCTGTTAATGTAACTTTATTTAGCTCTCTGAAGTTGACACAAGTTCTTAGCTTGGTAGGATCATGTTTCTTTGGTTGAACAACCATTGGACTTGCCCATTCTGATTGGTCAATAGGGTAGATAATACCTGCTGCAAGCATGTTATCAATCTCCTTCTTGACTATCTCTTTGTATTTATATGAGCTAACTTATATGGCCTTTTCTTCACTGGTTGAACATCAGGTTTAATGTCGATTTTCATTTCACCAATTTCATGGACTAAACCTTTGAGATCTTTATAATCTCTGGCAAATACATCCTCAAACTCTTTTAATAAGTTCACTATTTCTTTTATTTTCTCTTCACTCCAGTAGTCTCCAATTTTTGCCATTTTTGGTCGGTCATCACTTGAGATGTTGAATTCTCTAGTTTTGACTTTAGCATCTATCCATTTTTGTGCTTTGGCTTCATTGATTGGTCAAATCCCTTCCTTAAAATATGAAAATGTGGCAGGGAAATTTTCTACAGTCATTCGGTCGATATCCTCCTTGTCGGTTGTCCCAATGTTGAGTACTGTGCGAATTGGTTTTGTTATTTCATCATGGTTTGACTTCCATCTAAAGCTTTTTCCTTCTGGATTTTCATTTCCCATATGTAGTCTTGTTGACTGTAGTATTGTATCGGTTTGTATATTGTTATAGTTTATTGTTGGTCGGTTGTCTTTTAGGGTTTTGTTTTCTGTCGGTTGTATAAATGCTTTAATCTGTTTTGCTGTTTCGACTAAATTCTCATTTTGTTGTACAAAGTTGAAATTTTTGACAAAATTCTCTTTGAGTTCATGCCATAGGAATGTTTCACCTCTAGCTTCTTCCATTTTATACCATTTTTTTGGTAAGTCGGAGAGTGTTGATGGAAATAGGTGTGGCCATGTACTTTCATCTTTATACCTAAGCGTTTTCCATTATTTTTCACATGTCCTTATGTGGTCTTCTAGATCCTGTCCTTGGATGAACATAGGTATTTGGGATTTATTGGTTAAATTTTTCCCTCCAAATCTTTCTATGAATAAAGTTGAAGCTGTTGTCCATGTCTATAATCTTGATTAATGGGTATCCCACCATCTAGCAGCTTGTCCTATAAAAGTTTCCACTAAGCTTTGTAGTTGGCCATGTTCACCAATGTTTCTGAAACTTGTTCTATATACATGACTGGTGATTCTCTTTATTTGTACCTTGGTATTTGTGTACTATTTATATTTACTGGTTTTAAGGTAGGATATTCCCTAGTTTTCTTTTCAAATGTTTTTGGTATGATGGACACCAAGAAGCACTGTCGGATTGGTTTTTTCTGCACTTTTTGAACAGTCCAATAGCCTCTTGCTTGTGTTTTGTAATTCTCGACTTTCCAATCATATAATTCTACGTCTAAATTATATCCTACTGAGTCTTGGTTTCCTAAGTGAAGTTCACCATAGACATTAGGTTATGTGTAATCTTCATTATTCTGTATCTTATATAGTTGTCGTATGTCAACTTCTTCGTCAATAGGTTCTCCTTGGGATGGTTGAATGGGTACTATGACTTTTTGGCCATTTCCTTTTAGTTTTATTCTCTCCTTGTTTAAGGATATAAATGCTTTCATTTTTCTTCCCCAAGGTCGACCTACTAACGTTGGGAAGGAGCTGGATCCTTCCTTAGGGTCAATAATTTCAAAGTCGACTTTGGTCGATATTCCTTTTACTGTTTTGTCAACATTTCTCCATACTTCGATAGGTTCAATTAGGCCTTGGTCGCCTAATTTCAGGTATATTCCTAATTCGTATAGTCGAGGTCTACCCAATTGTTCCCAAGTGTCTCGAGTCATAATATTTACCTGTGACCCGAAATCGAGTACAAATTGTCGGACATGGTATTCTTCAATTTCTAGATCGACCAGTGGGTTGGCATCACTTTTATCTTTTTGGTTTAGGTTGCAGATATTCTTTGTTTGTTTTTTGGTGTTATTTTTGTGTTTTATTTTATACAATAAGTCGATGAATTGAGATACTGATTTATCTTTTTGTACTAAGTGTATTAACTCTTTTACTGTGTTATGTCGGTTATCGTCCTCTTCTTCTTGTTGAGCAAATTCTCTAAATACATTTATTGCATCTTGATACAGTTGTTTTTGTTTAACCGGATCAGGGTAATCATTCTTTTCTTTTATTTTGCTTATTTGTGGGTTATCATTCCCAATTTTTGTCCCTTGTCGGGTTACTATATGCAAATTCTTTGTATTGATTCTATCATGTTTTTGCACACACGACAAAACATTAACATTTTTCTTCTTATCTATTTTATCAAGCATAGTAGGGAAATCCTCTAATGAGTGATCCCCTACTCCACAACTAGTACATAATTTTAAGTTAGTTATGTCCTTGTATGGACAGTCTGCATAATGGTGTCCTTCTTTGTAACATGTGAAACATTGGATGGGCCGATGTGGTCGGTTGTCACGATTCCCAGAGAATCGACCTCGACCTCCATATCCTCCACATCGGTTGTTGAACCGACGCTCGTATCGACGACCTTCGTACCTTTGATTATTTTGGTCATTTTGCGCATTGCTTCGTTGCTCATTGTTCTGTGCGACTGCGTTAGTTTGATAGACTGTGTGATAATTTTGTCAATTTTTTAGGTTTAGATAGCAGTCAACCGTGGTGTGATTCTTTGTTTCACAGAGAGCACACAAATATTCCTTGCATTTTTTCATGTTAAACGGGTAATCTTTCATCGTGTGATCTCCCTGCTCTTGGAAAATGTCGCAAAAACACTTTGTTTACACAAATCGAACGTCCTGTTGGCTGATATCTTGTCGACGGTTCTCTTTTGAATGTTCAGCCATTGAGCATTTCATGTACTAGATATCCTGACTCTTAAGGTTTAGCTCTTTTAACGATTTCTGCACAATCTCGAGTTGTTCCTCCTATTTATGATCTGTGGGGTATGCTGGAATATCTTCATCCATCTCTAATTGTAGATCTTTAGTAAGCGCATCTTCATAAGTTTTGAATGTCTCTAGACTTATGTGCTGACAAATTTTCTGTGACAAACCTGCAAGAAACCACTGGATTAATAGTTGCTCATCAATTACATAATCCAATTGGCTGAGAAGGTCTTTCTAGCAATTTTTGTAGTCGCGGACAGTTTCTCCTGACTTTTGTGATGTTGTCTTTAATTTCTTAGCTGCCACATGTTTTGCATCTAGAGTTTTAAAGAACGAAAAAAATTGCGCTTTGACTTCTACTTTAGTTGCTCGGGGGGTTCTTTCAGAAAAGTTCATATACCATGTTAATGCTCTTTTCCTTAAGGCACCAGCGAACTGCGTCATCTATCTATCTTCATCTGTGACTTGGTTTGCCTCCCATGTCGACTCATAGATGAACCAATGTCATCTATGGTCCTCGTCACCCTCATATAAAGGGATGTGTGCTCACCCATGACCCATGTCGGATTCGTTGTCGCTATCTTCTTCAGGAGGTGGTGGTGGTGGGGGTAGTGGGATGTTTTGTTTATCTTTTTATGCAGAGCTATTGTCGACATAACTCTCATTTTTGTCGGTTGTTTTATTTGTCATTTCTTCTCTGACAAGTAGTTGGTCAGGTTCAACTTCTCCTGTCGATGTCCAACTGCAATTGTTTGTTTGTAGGTCCAATTTTTCTGTATTCTCCAAAGCTGTATTTGGTAGGGGGGTGCTCCTTCATGTGTCAGGTAAAGTAAGTGGATACTTCGGTTGGAGGGGTACGCTTGAAGCGTGACCCAGTTTCCTTCCTTTGGTTGATGGATAAGTAGGTGATTATCATCATTTATCTCGTCATCTAGTTGGCTCCATATACCAAACTCACCAGCTCTTAGTCTGAGGTCCTTTTTGATAATGGCTTGTATCCTGGTACTCAGATTTGTTGGATATAGAGGTCTTACCTCCTGGGGAACTTCTATTTAGAGAGCTTCTCACTTATCTATCCACAAATCTTCTTCCATAAGTGATGCTTCTTCTTCCACGCCTTCTTCTTGCAGGTCATGACCCGACTCTGGTGGATTTCTCTCTTGATCTGTCACCCTAGTATTCATTCCTCTTTGCAGTGCTAAAGCTCTTTCTCTTCTTTCTTCCCTTCTTTGCAGCCTCTTCTCTCTCTCTATTTTCTGTAAATCTGTCGTACTTTTGTGTGACATTGTCCATTCGATTTCCTTTTTAGGAAGACTTTTTTATCACTGGTAATGGTATCTCTTTAGTCGACTAGAATCCTCTCCACTTTAACCAACCATACGACCAGCTACCCCGCCATATCCTACCCGACGCTTTAGAAAGCCTGGATAGTTCTGTTTACTTGCTTAGGAAGTATTCCCACTCTCTTTCAGCAATGAATTTCTCCCACTTCTTTTGTTTCTCCGCCCAGTTAGTATTTTGTGGCAGTTCACATAGTAATGGACGAGGTTCGACAATATGACCCACTCCTTTTTCTATCAAGAACTTGAACAACAAGGTTGGTAGGGAACACATGAATTGCTCGGTAAGGTCTATATAGAATTTCTTCTGAATGGTTTCCACCGAATTTCTTTCTTCTATATCTTGTTCCTCGTAGAATTCGTCAGTAATATTCTCAAACCACTCTAACAGGTTTGTCCTTCCCCCTCGAATCAGTTTTTCTAGCAGCTGTTGGTCTTTAGTTGCTTTCGGCTTTTTCATCCAGAAGTTTCTTCAAAAATTGGGGTACTGATTCTACAAACTTGTCATGAGTCTCGGTAAAGAACCTTTATTTTGATTGAGCAATCATTAATTTGTTTATTCATGCATAATTTTGCAATTAGTTTGCTATTTTACACTCCCACCAGTCCTTAATCTCTTGTTCTGATATCATCTACTTGTATACATCTCAGACATGTACTCCCCAGCAATGGAACCAATGTTGTAATCTCACAGATCACATAGGGTTACCAATAATACACATTAGAAGCATACATACATAACAGAGACAAGAGACAAGAACAAGTAGTAGAATAACAGATTATATTATAGTGGAAGGGTCCATACAATACAGAGAACTGAACCGATTTCTCATCTGGCTCAACAACCTAATATATATGAATTACAAATAGTTACAAATAACTACCTGTTGGTTTGGTCAACCGACACGACCTTATATGTACGACCTAATCTCTAATTAGTCAGCTAATTGACTTAGTCAACTAATCGACTTTAGTCGGATATCATTTTATTCGGCTTACCGACTTTCTCTTCCAACAAGGATATAGGGCTATACTAGGAAAATATGAGAACCTGGGGAAAACTGATAGGTGTAAAAATATGAATGATGGATGGGAATAAGATCTGAACCATAAGTGTTTAGAACAGATCCAAACATGTTTAATATCAGTCCAAATATGACTAAGATCATGTATAACCAGCCATTGAAATACAGGAAAGACTTCAAACCATGTAAGATAAATATCACTGCATAAGAGACCAATGAGGAATCAACTAGTGAACTTAGGATTTGTATAATCTTAGGATTATTCAGATGTATGGTAGATGGTATGGATGGTGGTATGATATGTGTATCAACCTGCAAATATGATTCTAAATCAGAATCCAAAGGATCACATATAAACATATCAGTAGACTCATGGGAATACACTGGTAATGAATCCTCTGTATGAAAGGAGGAAATAAGGAGATGTTCAAAATATTCAAGAAGGCTATGAGTATTGATGCCAAGAACAAAGGAGGAGATGCTGAAGCACATGATATCAAGTAAGGTAAGTGGTATGACACAAATAAGGCTTGATTTGGCTAAGCAAACATCTTGGAAATCACTGGGTTGCGCACCATCATTGAGAGGAGAGGTATGCACAAGGTGTGCAGAATCTGGCACATAGATCTCAGAATCTAAGATAGGAGATTTAAAGAACAATGAATGGGTTATAGGATCATAATAAACATCAATATAAGTTCCATATGTTACTTCTTTTTCATCAATAGTATCACAAGAAGAAAAATCACCTTCAAGAGACACAGAAAAAGATGGCTCTTCAATATTTGCTTCTTGATTGAAGGAGGAAGCATTCGAATCAAAGAGGGAAGAAACGACATGATATGTATGAGAAACTTATTCATCATGATCAACTTCATCAGAGAATGTAGAGGCCAAGAAATATTGAGAGAGAGAACAAGAGGCGATGATGGGTTTGCTCCATGCTTCATCTTCTATTTCCTGCAAACCAAAAGCTTTGTCCAAAATTTTCCAAAGCTCAAATGGAAATTCAACAGAATCTATGAGATGATGTATATTTAGAGACATTGCTAAGCACATGATTCCATAAGCTCTATCACAATTATTTATCCAATCAATCTTCTCTTCATAAGACTCAGATTCGCTCAATGCACCAATGGAGACATCAAAGAGATATTGCCTCTTCAAGTATGCACTCATCTTTGGCTTCCAATCAGCATAGTTGAAAGGCGATAGTAGAGGAAATTTTGAATCCATATTGAAGTTTTTGATATGCTCTAGGAGATACTCTCTGCAACCTGCAAGACAAACTAGGAGAAAAACTTGTAAGCTAGACAAGCTCTTCTTCAGAGAGGGATAGGAGACTAGATGCGCTCCTCAACTTTGTAGAACTTGATCAACCTTGCTGCTCTAATACCATGTAGAAGATGGAAATTTTGTGCTCCCTATAGCTCTGATACCATGTAGAAATAATAGATCAATGCTATGAGCAATGATGCTAAGAAGAAGCACAGGAAATAGATCTTGCTACTAAGAATTCTCACAAGCATACACAGGAAAAATAGAGAGAAGAAAAGAGACCGAATCACATGAATGAAGAGATTAATATTGGTGTGTATCCTTCCATTGAATAATGATGAATAATAGTGTACATAAATATTACATCCCTCATCGAAAAATCGATTTGTATGGAGACAACTCATAAAGCTCAAAAAGGCTGACTTACCAAAATATAGCAAACCCCCATAAGTGGCTAAAGCACTTCCCAAATCTATCAAGGACCTCACGATTTGGCAAAAGCACGAGTGAGTTGTCAAGGAGATGGAGAAAACATGATAATCCTATAAAATGGAGGAAAAGTCATGAATGATGGGTTGGAAACAAAAGCACCTAGTTTCCTAGTTTGACTAGCTTTACCTTATCCATAGAAAAGTAGAAAAAGAAGAATAAAGTAGAATATGTTGTAAAGTGTTGTATACTAATTCTGGATGGTCAAAAGGTGGTCAAGATAAACCAAGAATTATAAATAAATCATTCCTAGGATATAGATGGCGTGTATTGACTTTAAGGTGCAAGTGGATGCCAACTAATTAAGCTAGTGGGTGAATAATTAATGAAATAATGATTAATTATTTTATCCTAAGTTATGAGTGGCTTTAATATATTCCAACAATTTCAACATTTATTTTTTCACCAACTTATGTGAGAATTGTTGTACTTATATTTATTCCATGTTTTTAAAACATAGAACATGTTAGTTATTAATCAGTTTTATTAAATTCTAATAGTGTATGTTTATCAATTGATCTTTATGTTAATAGAAATTAAATAGTAATAGAGGCATATCAATCGATCTTTATGTTGAGAGAAACATAAAGAGAAACAACTTATTTTAATCTGCAACATAGATTTACCGTGATGTACCTAGATCTATCCATTTCTATGCAGAATGTATAAAATGATGAAATCCATTGATCTCTACACGTAATTTACTTAATAAATATTGAGAAAGTTCAAAACCAAAATTCCAAATTTATTTATTTAATTACAACATTTATTTTGTCACCATATTAGATTAGAATTGTTTCAACTATATTTATTCTCGTGTTTTTAAAACATGGAACGTGTTAATTATTCATCAATTTTAATTATTAAATAATAATAGCGTATGTATACTTATTACACCGATAGCCGTATATATCTTAGAATTTTGGGTGGATTGCCATCTAAGCTTTTTCATCTATGGACGAGAATGAGACAAGTGTACTGTCCAGATTGACTCTATGGGCATTGTCCAAAATTAAATGAGAATGAGACAAGAGTACTGTCCAGATTGATTCTATGGGCGTCGTCCAAAAATAATAATTAATAATTTCAAAAAATTATAAAATAACTTAATTAACATGTGATAAATACACTTAGTGATAGTTGTAAAAATTAAAATTAATCTTCAACTATTTGATTATTAGATACAACTATGAGCTTAACTCCATCGATTATTAGATACAACTATAACTTAACTCCAATGATTCTAGAACTATTAGCTTAACTTCAATTCTAATCACAGTTAAATTGGACAACTATTAGCTTAACTACATTGATTCTACAACAATTAGCTTAACTTCAACTCTAATCACTTAAGGCTTAGTCCAAATGCATTTGGCATCTAGGAGTCTAGATAATGTGCAGTCATGTAAGAGTCAAACTCCTAATAAAATCAATCAAACTCCTAATAAACTCCTCCAAACTTCTAATAATTAAAGGCATATATATCTTAGAATTTTGGGGTGGACTACAATCTATGATTTTTCATCTATGGACGAGAATGAGACAAGTGTGCTGTCTAGGTTCATTCGTTCAAAATTCATAACTAACAATTATAAAAAATTTGAAAATAACTCATGTGATAACTCCACTTGTGGTAGTTGGAAATAAATAAATAAAAAATAAAAAATAGCTCATGTTATAACTGTACTTAATTGCATGGTAATTTTATAACTGAACTACATTTGGTGTATAGGAGTGGAGATAATGTGCATTTTGTGTAAAACTCTAACTCCTCATAAGATCGTCTGAACTCTTAATAAACTGCTCAAAAAAATTGAAGTACAAGTTCATAAAAAATAATTAAATTGAAGAACTGTTCAAGGGCAATTTGTTTTAATAAGGAAAGGCTAGAACCTTTTATTAATTTGACAAGTCATATTTTTTTCTCAAAAAGGTCGCTTGAATGCATAGATGTCTTTGATGGAACGTTGAAATTTTACATGAATTATAGCAATGTATAGATCATTGGCTTTTGTTGTGCTTTTGTAGAATGTTAAGTGAAAACCATAATCCTAATAATTTGGAAACCAAACGGTATGTTTAGTAGGATGAATTTATACTGTCTAGTTGGATCAATTTAGTTTCTCATCTCCTTCCTCACTAAATAGATTAAAATTATTATAAGTATATTTATTCTCATGTTTTTGGAATCTTCTTTCCACTAAAGTGATGAGTTGAAAATCCTCACTACTGTAAAATTACTAATTACCATGCAAGGACATGTGACAATGTTAAGGACAGTGCCACCACGTCTCTTATTATGTCCTCGACAAGGGGATATATATGATTCGTTTAGGTGAATTAATTTAGGAGGAAGATTTAAATTTTTCACATTTCAAATGTTTTTGGTATAGTTTGTATCAAATTTTTTGGGAGGATTATTTAAATTTTAATTTATCCTGCTTCTTATTGGTCCATATAGGTGACGTAGGCTTGGGACTTTGTGCCCCAAGACCCGGTGGCGAGCTGGCGTAAGCAGAAAATGATCATTTTGTGCCAGACATTTTACAGTGTGTGGACAAGAATATGGTGAAAAGACTATTGTTGCAGATGGTTTAATAAAAAAATAAGGTGTATATAGTTGTTGGCTTATATTCTCGAGAATAAACCACAAATGTATTTTCAAAAAAAGGTTGGACAACATTGTTGAATTCATGAGTCACAATGGTATTTAAAAGAAAATCTAACACATGTTAAAGATGACAACATGGCAACTCTGCAATCAATGGGCTGCACATTGCACAATTAGTGGCCCCAACAACCTACTTGTCTTGTCACAAAACCTTGCAGTGAATACATCTGAATACATCTTTTTGTGGCAAGAAGTTTAAGTATCTCTGACAACTCTCAAGGCTCGTTCTTGGAGCTACCCTTGCTATGACCTGTGTCTATCTGCATGCATGTATCTGCTATCATTTTCTTCCTGCTGCCACCACTTTGCATTTGCATGCATTTCTTTGATAGTGTTGTAAATATATAAATTAAAGGAACCGAGTCAAATCCTTTTCATTTAATAACAACATCAATGCCTAATTTGTGCATGGGTCAAACTGATTTCCTTCAGTGGCCCGACGTAGCACCTTTGGTCATGCAAGAGAACAGGAAAACATGGGTAAAATGGTAGTCTGTGTTACTTTCTTGATGTTCATTTTCATCTATGGCTGGTAGTCATAATCTTAAAAACTAATGTATGACCTGTTTCTTTGTGCATAGATCACTTTTGAGAGTTTCTTTGTGCATAGATCAGTTTTACGAGGAAAAGAGTCATTTATTTTCCAAGGAAAAAAAGATGAATTGTGACGGAAGAGTCATATTAAAACATCTTCTAAATATCCAAACCCCAATGTCCGCAAGATAGTTTTTAGTGTTCAAGAAGAATGAAGATAGCCGCATAACTCAACCCTTCTCGCTCTGGGTCTTCATTCGCTGGTGTTTCGTGCTAAATAGGTAAATTTTGTAACCACAGAGATTTTTGAGTTTGAATGTGGATATATATAAAAGCAAGTACTTTTTACTAAAATAATGAATACTACTGTCATGATAGCATGCTTCATACCCAAGTGAGCAATTACCAGGATATAGTTGAAAGTTGCAAAGCCTTAAGTAATTAACTAATTTGCTTGTTGTCAACTCTAGGGACATTTATTCTCTTAACCAGTGAGAACCAGTGATGTGATCCTTCTCCAGTGATGGTTAAGTGGGAAATAAAAATATTTTCTGACAAGTATAATTTCAACAATAATTTTATTATTTTCACTGTAAATGTTATAATTTCATAAAAGCATAATTGAAAAAATATAATAAAATTTATCCATGACAGTGACATTCATACTACTTGCTGTAGTGGACACGGTAGAATCATCACGGTAACCTACCTGCCCCAAATGTCAAGGAATCAGTCATACCAAGTGCTTCACAAAATACGCACAAGTCAATTGCAAAAATATAAAGGAAATTTTCCGGGTTATAGAAAGTCAAAACAATAACTTGGGTTGTTTGTCATCGAATTCCAAGGCAAACAACGCCACTCAAACAATCCATCGCAAAAGCAATTCAGGAGCAGGCTTCTTACTATATAAAATATTACACAATATTACACAATATTATATATATTACATGCTTTGATGGTACAAGCCAATATTAGCTAACCAGATATGGAAATTGACTCACAGAATGTAAGCCACTCAAATGGTCGTTCTCCAGCTATTCCATATTACTTCCATATGGACATATTTACAAAGAGCTAAACATAAAAGGAAATATATAATCCAAAAATATCTATGAAGCCATCAGAGAGAACATTATACATAAATGAAGAAGTAGTTAGAACCAATTTGTTTGAAATCCCTATATACTATTTGATACATTGTTCATGTTTTCAGCAATATGTAAATGACACATTAATGAAGAGGAAGTTAGGTCATCCTGATCAATTTCTAGTTTAATTCTGTTTGATACATTAATGAAGAGGAATAGTAGATCTGTTTGATACATTGGTCATGCTTATTTTTAGTTTTGATAAAAGGATTTTTCTTTGAGATTCATGCCTCTTTTTAGTTCTGTTTTATCAGCCCTATGTAACCTTTATAGGTGTTTTCTGTGAAATCTGTTTGATACATTGGTCATGCTTCTTTTAAGTTCTGTTTTACTAGCCATATGTAACATGTTTCCAGGTTTTCTTATGGTAGAATGGCCTTATGAGTAGTATGTAACCTTAACAGGTTTTCTTCTGCTAGAATAGCCTTATCAGCAGCATGTAAGCTTTACAGGTTTTCATGTGGTACTAATGAAGAGTGGGATTACGCCCAGATCTCTTTTGGGGTTTTATGTGGTAAAGGAAAAATTTTTTAAAGAGAGTTTTTAATGTTTATGGATTTAAAAAAGGTTATGCAGTTTCAGTAGAGTTCTTTTAATGTTAGGAATTAATACTAAAGGGTTTTATAGATATTTCTGAATTGTTTGATACTGTTTTATAAATTGTAATAAATGTATCTCTCAATAGAATTTATTCATCGCTCTTTGTTTGGTCAAATACTTTATATACTATAATAATAATATTATAAATATGAAATGCTTTGGAAACCTTAAATGCTTAATATATTATCTATGAGATAGTTCCATATCTGATAAAACTCCGGGGTCCTTCAAATCATACTGGCAATGCTTAATATGCTATTATTAAGATAGTTCCATATCTGATAAATTTATTCATCGCTATGTGCTTGGGAAAATACTTAATATGATATAATATTATACAGATTAAATGCTTTAGAAATCTTAAATGATTAATATACTATTATTAAGATAGTTCCATATCTGATAAAAAGGTCTAGAGTCCTTAAATTATCCTGGAAATGCTTAATATGTTATTATAAAGATAGGTCTAGAGTCCTTAAAATCATACTCACAATGCTTAATCTGCTATTATTAAGATAGTTCGATATCTGATAAATTTTTTTAATATTATCTATGAAAAGCTAGCAAGGAATCTATGAATCGGCTTGCGGCCATTCATATAAACTTGCATAACAACCAAAGCATGTATCTTATTTTTAACCAAAGTTTTAGGATCAGCTTGTTTTCAACTTTTATCTTGACCAATGATAACTCCTGAGCCTTTATATGAACCTTTATATTGACGAATGATAACTCTCGAGCCTGTATATCAACCAATAAAAAAATTTGTACTCTTATTTGGCCTCATCCCGAGACAAGGGATGAGGCAAAGCAAATTTTTTAAAGTTATAGCCTATGTTATAAGATGACGGATATCATATATTTCTAACTTTTCAAGTAATGCTAAAATTTGCTATATCATTAAACAAAAACATTAAATGTTTTAACTATTATAGACTTGGCATTCTAAACAAAAACAAAAATTGAGCAGGTCTCCTATTCCTGACTTGCCACACAGGCATGCATAGTGACTACACGACATTGCCACTTCTTCAAGTCACACACGCATGCATAGCGACTACACGACACTGTCAGTTCTTCTAGGTGTCACTTCAATGCATGCATGCAATGCACCTGCCACCGCTTCTTCTAAGTGTTGGTGCATCACTGATATGCCACGGCTTTTTCTGAGTGTCGATGCATCACTGATTTCCAACAATAGATACGAGTATTTACATTTACAAATTTTACTCAAGCCAGTCACTGAAACGGTGTAGTTAGTACGGGGCCAACCAACTATTACACACCTCTTATAGGAACTCTTACCCGTCCATTCCAGGAGTCCCCAGTAGAAGCCTCGTTTGTTAATCAAAAGGCCCCTTTTGAGAAATAGTAACTTAGTCCCTATTCAATATAAGAAAATAGATGCGAAGGTTATTATGGCTAGGTAGATAGCCTTAGCTGCCAGCTAAGCCGGGTGAAAATCCATTTGGTGTACTTCTGGTTTAGCAAAATATGTTGCTGTATAACTGAGCGAAAATCTTATCAATAGGAATTAAAGGTTAGTGCGATGAAGCACTAGCTAAAATTATTAATTGGTCTTTTCATCAATCACCAGTTTCCAAACAGCTCCTCAGCTTCTTAGTAATCTCCAGATCTCTAGATCTCCAGCAATCAGATCTTCAGCAACTGACCCTGAGCGGGAAGAATTTTCCCCATAACCTCAGGCCTTCAGCATAGCTTCCTTCTCTGCAACTCTTCACGATGTCTCTCCATCCTATAAGGCTCTGCTCCATATATGCAGCTCAATGCTAGCTCTGATACCATGTTGCAAGGCATGTCTCAGTTATCAACATGCATTCAATTAGCTTAAACGTTCAGCTGTTGGAAACTATGTGCACCCAACTAGTAGAAGAATAAAAAGTGAGATTTTAAGAGACACGATAAATCAACATAGGAAGAGACGACATGATCAATCAACATAGGAAAAGACGACAGAGGGAGGTAAGGACTCATGTTCTCTAATGAAACTAGCAAATGATTTCAGAATGCTTAAACTTCGTGTGCTGAAGAAACAACTTGGACTTCACGTGCTTAAGGAATGTCCTGAATTATGATTAGAATGCTTGGTAGATATGCCAACATAACGAGTGATGCCACACAAAATACAAGCAAGGCTATAAAATCAACATTTCCAAGAACCAATTAAGAGCCCTAGAAACTATTCATGCCAAACTTACTGGACTCGACTTGACTGCTTTGTGTATCACATGTTTTACTTTTCAACCACTTATGTTTTGAATCTTAGATATACGATTTTACTAATGGTGTTTCTATGGCAGGACATCAACCAAGGATGGAGGCTTAGGAAGGCTACTTACAAAACCCCATCCACTTTTGGAATATTTTCCAATCTCAATATAATATGCACTACTTGGATAGAAACCATCGAGATTCGAGTGTAGGGAAGCCCATCAGCAACTGTTGATACACCTCATCTGTTTGGTCCTAGAGACAAAGGAGCTAGCATATCTCTCTGGTGAATCTAAAAGAACTAATATGGATTTAGCTATATTGAACGTTTATGATAGATACTTTTGAACATGATATGATCATGTTTGATATCCTACTCTTACATTTCTTGATACTAAGCTTAGTCGAGAAAGCACCACAAATATCAGCAGTTTCAGCTGGCTGAATTGACTAGGTTTAAGCACGACTCCCTTCTTAAACAACACCTAACCATTCAAGCCGACATCCCTGTCAATTTGAAAGCCCTAGCCAATTGATTGACGAAACAGGCGAGCCGCATCTAAATTTTCCTTGGCACCTTCCCTCTCTTCAGACTGAGTGAAATGGATCTATATGGTAGCGGACGGGGCACATAGCGGGATCCACACATCGAGTGAAATCGATCCACTGAAACACGGTGCAGGAGGCTGTAAATTCCCTTGTATGGTATATTACAGTAGAGTATAGATCGTATGTACCTTCGTTAGTGAACAAAAAGTGACATACAACGTTGAACGAGTGTGACCTTTGTTCCCTAATGCCTTCAGAGAAAGAGACACAAATACCTTTCTATTATTGCTAATCTAATGAAGCCTTAACATTCTCAGCACAACTTGTAAGGTTTATAAGTTGAAATCAATAATTGTCGGAACTTTGCTCAATAATTACGCGAGTCCCGAGTCCCTTTATCGTTTGCAAATACAAGGATGACTCCCTTCATCATTTGCAAATACTAGATGATAGAAATCAAAATATTCTCTTCATCGTTTGCAAATACTAGATGACATAAATCAAAATATTCTTTGCAACTGTAGTGTACGAACTTGGTAAGTTACAAACATGAAGCCTTTTGTGTTGGCTTTTCTCTACAACCGAACTGAGCAAACAGAGCTGGTGGGATATCCGCCTGTTTCCGTGCAATTTGAGACTTCCAGCAGAGTAGATCAGTCATGCACAGTATTAACATAGAAGCTGGGGCCTTTTAGAGCGTATGTACTCGGTTGGCTTAATGGATAGACTTAGATCATTGTAAACATCTGTCTTGAACAGTTATGTTTTGATGCCCAGTGTTAAAAAGTTATGCAAGATGAATGCATAGAGAGACGTGGTTCTCGAGTTCTACTATTTTTCATTTCCAGGATTTGTTTAGAAGGGTTGTTATGGTAACCCTTTACACTTTCACCTATGTTTCATTATTCTTATTCAATTCTTTTATGTCAAATCTCGTGTTGATCACGTCAGGAGCGTCAATTAGAGTCTAAGCACTTCATTAAACTCTATATTTAGATACACTTCAGAGAGGGCTCCATGTTTCCCATTAATAACTTGATTTTCACGGGTTCTATGGTGACGATGATTGATCCATCCACAACCCTTGCTGTAAATCTGTTTATGGTGCTTGGTAGGCATGCAAAGGTATAACAAGTTGTGTGTAGAGAATGTAAAAGAAATATCTAGGTATTCAAATAATCAAAGTTAAGTGTAATCTTAATAAAATCAATGCTATAGTTCTAACACACAGATTGAAATTCTTTCGGTATGCCTCTAGTCCGGGATGTTTCAAACCATATAATACCCGACGCAGGCTTGTGTCTTTCTTTTTGTGAAAAAAAATTCAAGCTTCCGGTACACATAAGCGAACAGGGCCCGATGATGTGGAATGGCCTCAGCTGCCCAATTAATTTAATTTTATTGTGATCAACAACATCAAATTAGAAGGTTTCAGTACTTGCCTTTTTCCACCCAAAGATAATAGATATATGGAATTCTTATGGAGATATGTATATATTTATTATATATGGATTTAACAAACTAAATATTGGCATCCCGCCTCTCATAAACGCATAGTACAGCAATAAAATAAAGGGATCTATCTATCCATCCGGTGTTGTACTGATAAGAGAAGGTCTAAGCAGTGGCTCCTAAGGGATTAATTAACGAAGAGTCTTCTTTCCATTTATTGCATGGCAATTCTACATCAATGTATCGTTGAGTTTAATGGTAAACAACTGATCATTATAAAATTCAACCCTAAACCTGGTCGAAATTCATCGTTGAGTTTAATGGTAAACAACTGATCATTATAAAATTCAACCCTAGACCTGGTCGAAATTCATATAAGATGTCTAGCCCATTCTAGCAAGTTAAGCTATATGATGTGGTGAAGAAAGTGTATGAAAGGCTCAGGCATTTGTTCGCTCACTTGCGGCTCTCACTAAACTTTCCTTGAAGCTAGCGGAGTTCCCGAAAGCACCTGGCTTATTTGTAGTAGGAGATATATAGAATGAGTATACTCGTAGTTATTAATTGCAAGTCTCTTGAAAGGAAAATGTTTGATCATCGAAGAAAAACTCGACGTGCCCCAAAAATAAACAAATTGCAAAGCTGCTTTCTCTCCAATACATAAAGTAGAAGTGTGTGTATGGCAAAGTGTATGTAGAGCTGTTGCCTCTCCCTTAGAAAGTTTGCATTCCGTAGCCACACATTTAACTCAAACCTAGTGGCAACAGCTGGTAGCGTTAGCGTTATGTAGTTGTTGCCTCTCTCTCTCTATATATCCATGAGTATGGCTTATCAATCAAGTTTTGCGATTAACTCTGTCATCCACTTGAAGAGGTCATCAACTCAAAAAACACTGTCATTTTCTAGATACAACAAGGAAGGCCAACTCAAAAAACACTCTCATTTTCAAGGTAGATCAAGGAATATATCTAAAGCTTTTGCTAACCACGCTCAGAACACATTGTTCTTTAACAACTTAACATCTGTCCATGTATTCTGGGGATTATACAACAACTCGTGCATAAATTGGGGTGACAACTTGCATAGATTCTGGGGTGGGCTTCTACCCGCTTGCAAATTTCATAGATGGATCCCGGGTCATTCAAATGACACAAATATGTTTATTTTTTCTTGTAGACATTTCCGGTTAATCCCACCAATTCTCCGGACACAATCCATATGGGACTTCGATCAAGAAATAACCTATCTCAAGATAAGCGAAATCCAAATAGTTTGGGAGTTTTTTAATGCCATTTTTTTCATGCATTTTGATTGCTTTGCTTTTATTATTTTCTTACTCATTTCAAAATTGTTCTATGCCCTTCCCGTTTTCCATTTTGGAATGTGATAGAAATTGTTTTTATAATGTGTCCACATTAGTTACTTTTGAAAAAAATACATGTTCATGTACGACATATTGGTCAATTAAAAAAAAGTCAAGTCATGCTCATGTTAGAGGTTCTTCCACCATGTACTTAACTTTATTCTTCTAAAAAATAATTAAGATTTTAATTTAGCTTCAAAACTATAATTACTTCGATAACTTTATCAAACTTACAAGGATGTAACCATACCGTTCTTAAGATTTCAATTGAGCTTCAAAACTATAATTCCTTGAAGAATCAGGTTGTCAACTGTGCCATCAAGCATATCAAAATAGCAACTAAAAATTCTTAAGTCAAGGTTGATTCAAAGTATACAAACTAAAGAATTCCTAAGTTTGATTCAAACTATACAAACTATAGAATTAGTGTTATAACAAATGCTTAGGTCAAGGTTGTCTCAAAGAATAGAAACTGTGTTATTAACAAATCCTCTCTACAGTTTTGTCTTATGTCAAATTAAAAACAAACTTTATAATATGAAGCTAAGTGATGTACAAAAGTCCAACAACCCTAGAGGTAGCCTATCGATACTTTTGGGGACAAAACGAGACCTAGATCTTCACGTGCAATATGCATTTTATAAGGTAATTTTGCTTTGGATGGCAATGATCACCTTCAGAGGTCAAATTTGTACCCGTCCCAGCCCTTCCAAAGGGGTTTAGCCCTTTCTAGAAGTGTTAAGAAAAATTTACCCATAAAAAAATTTAAAATTTAGAAATTACCCGTCCAGGTGGAAGGTTTAACTAAACTTCAATCTTTCAAAAGAAGGGTAATTGTTTTCATTGCCCATCAAAATCTATTTGCACCTTTAGGCTACGGTCCTAAATGCAGTGGATGGGTCACATCACTGCTCATTGTGGTCACAGAGTTTAATTTAGATTTTGGTTAAGTAACGTTTACAACGTTAAGCAATTAAATAATGTTTGATTATTATTGTATTCCCTATCGTTTGTTTGCACAATCTCTTCAATTTTACTGTGTGACAGATAAGATATGAACATGAATACATTGCATTTATGTCAATGACATGATGACAAGATAGGTAAGAAACTGTACTACTAATGGACTAGACTAGGGCGGGTGCAGTGCCCGCATTTAGACTTGATGGATGTAGATCGAGCCTTTGAGGCATTTAATAGGTTTTTAAAATAACATTAGTAAACTTAGAGTTGTCTAATCCGTCAATTTTTTCAGTCAATACCCGGCTGAAATGCTGTGCACTACAAGCAACTGCTGATGAAAAAATCCTCCACAGTAGATGAACTCAGCAAATAGCTCTAGTTGAACCAGGAGTCTAGAAGGCCATCTAAATGACAAGGAAGTAGTAGTTGTTGGGAATACAACGTCCCTCGAAGTCTGACAGTATCGAAATGGTGGATCCTCATGGAGTGGTAGAGGGTGCTTGAAATGTCATTCTTAAGGGCTATTTCCAGTCATGGAATGGAGATGAAGCTGTGAAACTGGTTACTCAAATGCTGGTAACATGTCCAAAACCAAATGTTGTATTATGGAATAATTTGATAGTTGTATGTGCTCGTGCCTCTCATCTATTTATAATATAAATAGATTGTCAGCAAGGGATCCATTCGCTCTATGGAGAGAAACCATTCGCTCTATGGAGAGAAAGCAGCCTCTCTATCACAACCTTTCTTTTCAAGAAGTAAAAGAATAATTTGGAGCCCTTGTTTCCATCCTGGATCCACTGTGATGGTACTTATACTTTACGGATCCCTTTAATGGGTTTTAAAATAATAAATCTGAGTTTTGTGGCCACTTGTGGTTCTCATTCCCAATCTGAGCATTCACGATTTAATATTTTTAAGGAAAATGGAAAAAAAGAATGAAAATGGTGAGGGAATAGATGCAAATGAAAAGGATTGAGAATGCCACTAGAAGGCACGTAAAGGAAAGATAACCCAAAAATGGTGAGGGAAAAGACTGAGATGAAAAGGATTAAGAACGCTATTAGAAGACAATTTATGTTTTCTAAGTGTAGGAGTGGATTTCTAAAGAAAGTGTAGAAGCTCTTGGTGCTCTGTAATGTTGAAGTGGGAGTTATGATTTTTTCGCCAAGAGAGAACCTCTATGAATGCAACAATACCAGGTGATATGTTTGTTTATTTTACCTATAGATTGGTGTTGTTTTATAAATGTTGGGTTGCTTTCTCTGTCCTTTTAACACTCTGATTTTCTGGGTGATTGCCAATAGTTTTGTAGAGCTATGAAAATGGAATGTCCAAACTATTTAGGTTTTAGAAATGAAGGGTTTTTTTGTGATTCTTAAGTTTTTCATATAGAAGTTTGGAAATCAGAGTAGATGACTTGAACGGCTTACCCTAATTATCATGGGTAATTCATTGGATACAAGGTAAATCATTCTTGATAATGATAGTTTTTAGTTTTTAGTTTTTTCAATTTTATTTTTAGAATAATTGAAATATATATATATATATGTCTTTATTTTAGATGTTAATATGTAAAGATTTTATTTTTAATAAAAAAATTGTTTGATTACACATTTTAAAATATTAATATAATAAAAAACAACATATAATATAACAAAATAAATATATATATAAAAGTTAAATAATTTAATGTAAATAATAATTAATAAAAATGATTTCAATAATAATTAGAGACTATCATTAAACAAGCATATTGTTGTCTAAATCAATGGATCAAATTTCTTGAAGTGTAAATTATTTTTTCTTACATGTAGAGAAAAACTTTACAACTCAAGAAATTTGATTCCTCTCTATACTTGGTAGATTGAGGTTCCAACAAGTACGACAGTGTGTCAAAGAAGCTTCCCAAAATTAAACAGGCTAAAAAATAATGATAGATAAAGACTTTCATTGGAGACATTCAATATGCTTATGTTTCTCCCTTTATGATGTATGGAAACAAATGAAAGCTGGCCAGTCTCTTTCATTTTCATGTGGCTAACTTCATGTTTTCAATAATGTAATCCCAAATATTTTTGAAGAATATTAAAGAAATGGAAGGAAAATCTGTTTATTTATTAATTTGTTAGTGGAATTTGAGAGAAACATTTGTTTATTGATTAGGTCTTAATAAAATTTTGCAATGTTTTGATGTAGTTGCTATTTATTTGAAAATACACTATTTTATTTTCATACTTTTTTAAATAAAGAGTTTGCTTAATTTATATTTTTGTATTGAAGAGTGATTATTTTTATAACTTGTCATCATTGAAGGGTTAGATGGTACATGCCCTTTAAAAAAAACTTAAGAGTAGTCCTTCAAATTTGACCTTGGTACCTATTATTCTTTTACAAAGTTAAAAGTTTATCAAATGGGCAGGGACTTGCTGCCTAGCAGCCCAACTTGTTCTTTTAATGGTTAGGATACGAAATTTATTTTTTAGACGGGATAAATAATCCAATTTTATGGCATATTCCTACAATTTGCTTTAGAATAAGATATTTATGCAATTCTATTCATACAAATTAATTATAAACAAAATTATCTTTTTTTAAAAAGACATTTATATATTAATTTAAATGAAAAATGTCTAAAATTTAACATCATCACAAAATTTGAGTGTAATAATAATATGCTTAATTACGTTGATAGGCGTATATATCTTAGAATTTTGGAGTGGACTACTATTTATGTTCTTTCATCTACGAATGAGAATGAGACAAGTGTACTGTCCATATTGATTCTATGGGTGTCATCCAAAATTAAATTGAATGACACAAGTGTGATGTCTAGATTGATTCTATGGGTGTGGTCCAAAAATAATAATTAATAATTTCAAAAAAATAAAAAATATCTTAATTAACATGTGATAAGTACACTTAGTGATAGTTATACAAATTAAAATTAATATTCAACTATTTGATTATTAGATACAACTACGAGCTTAAAACTCCATCGATTATTATTATCTTAACTCCAATGATTCTAGAACTATTAGCTTAACTTCAACTCCAATCACACTTATATTGGATAACTATTAGCTTAACGATTAGCTTAACTCCAGTGATTCTACAACTATTAGCTTAACTTCAACCCTAATCACTTAAGGCTTAGTCCAGGTGCATTTGGCATTATGAGTCTAGATAATGTGTAGTCATGTAAGAGTCAAACTCCTAATAAAATTGTTCAAACTCCTAATAAACTCCTCCAAAGCCCTAATAATTAATAATTAAGCCTAAAGCCGTATATATCTTAGAATTTTGGGGTGAAATACCATGTATGTTTTTTCATCTATGTATGAGAATGAGAGTCTATTGTCTAGATTCATTCTATGGGCCTCCCTCAAAATTCATAATTAACAATTATAAAAAAATTGAAAATAGCTCATGTGATAACTCCAATCAAGTGGTAGTTGGAAATAAATAAATAAATAAATAAAAATAGCTCATATTATAATTGTACTCAATCACATGGTTATGTTATAACTGAACTACATTTGGCATATAGGGGTGGAGCTAATGTGCACTTCCTGTAAAAATCCAAAAAAATTGAAAATAACTCATGTGATAACTCCAATTGTGGTAGTTATCCACAAGATGTAGAACAACTGGTGGCAGGGTATGGTTAAGACGCCTCCTAAGCTAAAAGGTCACCGGTTCTAATCTCATCGGATACCAAAAATCCAACCATGTTAAGGGTTGGTGCGGTCTAAGCCGGGTGGATCCCCTGGTGATTTTGACGGGTTAGATGCCCCTGGTTCATGGTTACTTAGCCAATGGAAACCCTGCTAGCTAGCGAGGTTCCACCACTTTGCCAACAAAAAGAACTCCAATTGTGATAGTTGGAAATAAAAAAAAATAAATAGCTCATATTATAAGTATACTTAATCACATATTAATGTTATAACTGAACTACATTTGGGGCATATAGAAGTCGAGCCAATGTAAAGTTCGTGTAAAACTCGAACTCCGAATAAGATCCTTTGAACTCTTAATAAACTCCTCAAGAAATTTGGAGTACAAGTTCATACAAAATAATTAAATTGAAGAAGTGTTCAAGGGAAATTTGTTTTAATAATAAAAGGCTAGAACTATTTATTAACGGCCGAAATGTTTATTAACAACCATGTTAAGTTGAGTATCCAATGGATCAATTCTTGAAGATTGAGTTCAATTGTTTGTTAAGTGGCGTTCAGTTGTTTGTTAAGTGGTGTTAAGTTGACTTGAGCATGGATTAGTCGCTATTAGGGCATGGATCAGTTGCTTGAAAGGCATGTTCAATTATTTGTTAAGTAATGTTAGGCCGCTTGAAGGGCATGTTTAACTATTTGTTAAGCGATGTTAGACTGAATAGAGCTTTCATGTTAAACTGAGTAGAGCATGTATTAGTTGCTTTTAGAAAGTATGTATATGTGTGAATCGGTTTTCATGGTAGGCTTGTTGAGCGGAGCACGAATGGGATTTCTTCACGGTGGGAAAGGCGTCAATATTCGGGATGAATTGTCCCATAGTCAAGATCTATATTTGGTGTTAATGAACGTTGCTGCAGGTAAAATTGTCGATGCAAAGAACCGAGATGTTGCAATAGATCTACAGAAGCAGATTGAGCGTTGACGGAATTAATTTATTTGTAATCTGAATGCACAAGATGTGTAGCTTCTAAAACACATGGGAATGTACGTCTATATCTTTTTGGCAGACTGAATTGATTTGGTCACACATATTTTTAAGTGAATTAAGGTTTAGTGTGCGTATGTGTGCTACTGAAAATTTTAGGGACTAAATTTTATCCATGAACTATTTTAAGGTTTTTTTCAAAAATAAAATTTGCTATTTGATCATTTTCACTCTTTAATATAACCTATATTTACATAAAATTTGTTTATTTTTTATGACCTTCTTCGTCCCCATCCTTCTAGTCCCAGCAAAATTTCAATATCGGAAATGTGCATATTTTTGGGCACCACACTAAAGTTTTATGTGAGAATAAAAGCCGTATTATTCTTGTCCTTGAATGTTCTTTATTTTTCCAAATCCAAAGTTTAAAGACGGTTCTTATTTGTTCCAAAGAAATATCGCGGAGAATAATTTTTGTTTTTCCAAAGTTTAATGACGTACTACTGTGTTGCTGTTTTTGAACAGTCGCAGATGAAAACGAGAGGAATATTTTTTTATGAGAACATTTCTTTTTAATATATTCTTATAAAGTACCTATCATCTATCTATATAAAGTTCAACGAACGCATCTAACTCCATTGCTGGATAAAGCAATTAATTGTGCTATGTTCTATTTTTTCCAAAGTTTAGAGACTTGATAATTTATTTGTCGTTCAATTAGAAATAAGTCATTCAATTAGAAATAAATGTTGTATAAGAAGATTTGTTGTTATCCTATTTGAGATGTTGTACAAGAAGAACGGATAGAATTTCGAGCATGTATCTTATCATATTTGAAATGCAATATAAGAAGAAAGTATGTATCTTATATATAAAATAAATTATAATATAATTTGTATTTGTATCATCATAATAAAATGACTTTTGCACCCTTTCTTTTATATCATTTTATTTTAGGTTAATGAAGTGTAAATTTCAAAATTTTGTTTTAATAATTAATTTTTATATTATTATTAATAATGACCCTCATAATATTTATTGAAATAAAGTTTGGTCTTTCAAATTTAAGAAGGATATAAATTATTTGATTTATTATAGAAATTGTTTTACTTTTGATAAGTTAAAGGTTATTAAGGTTGATATTGTAACATATATTTTGAAATTGAGATATAATGTGGGTGTACTCAAGATATTGTGAGAGAAAATGTTTTTCCTCATCAACGCCTTTAGTGTCACAAAGATGGCATTTTAGGAATTGTCCAACACCCTATTTCACTATGGATCTCATGAGAGTTTGTTGTTATTTCAGTAATGTTTGTTTTCTTCTTTAGACTAGTTAAAACATAGAGATGTTTTTGATCTTCTAAATTATAGCACTGTTATATGAGGACACGTTCCTAAGGGTCGAAGGTGCACCCCCTCAACCCCTACACCTTGGGGACTTGGGTGCTCATGGAGAAACGTTTATCCTCATCCCCAATTTGGTGAAACTTGAGGAAATGCAAGGGGAGATCGTCCCATTTTTTGAAGCGCACATCGATGAAGTGGGGGGCGCCTAGGCACTCCTTCCCAAAAATGGGTGGTGCCAAGAGACCAAATAGAGCTCAAAAGAAAAATAATCAAGGAATATGTGGTGTGTTTACCTGCTAGAGGTGTTCAGTAGTAATGGTAATATTAAATTCTTAAAGTAAAAGTGATATTTTCCTTATTTTTCATTTTTCATAAATTTTTAACATTACCATTAATTGTTTCATGATGTTTGAGAGTGGTTAAAACGTCATCGAAATTCACATACAACAAGTAGAATTTTAGATCCCCATAAGAATTCAGGAGACTTTATAGTTTTCAAGATTTCAAGATTGCAACGTTTCAATTGGATTCCATCATGTATGAGTTTAAGGGATTGACATTTAGCACATCAACCTCTCTAACGTACCTTGATGTTGGTGGTACTCATTGTTGAACTCATTTAACATGACCCTTTATCAAAATGTACCCTTTAGTCAAGCAAAATCAGTTATTAAGGATGGGAATTTTGTTCTTGTTTTCCCTTTTTTAACACTTGGTTTAGGAAGTTTCATCAAAATTGTAGGGTGTTGAGTAATGTCCTTCAAGGATAACCTTTGATATTTGTGGTAGAGGCAAGGGATAAGAGCCTAGAAGAGAGGGCCGCAGGGTGCTATTGATGAATAGGATTCCGATACAGTATTAATAGTTCATTCTTGCATAATTGTATGTTGGAATTGAAAGCCTCTAAGAATGTGATTCCATCTAGAATCATAAAGAAATAGGGTTCTCAAGTCACATTTCCCCATTACAACATTTATTCCATGGATTCACACAATGTTGAAGTGCATTGAATCATAGAGGAATTAGACCATATTTACAGGGAGCAACTTAAATTGTATTCACATGGGATAAATTGTTATTGCTAGGATCTATAATTTTTATATTTCTTCTATTTTTTATGACCTCGACATCCCCCTGCCCCCCTTGGGAATTTCCCTGAAATTTGGGGGTGGTCTCCACAGGTCCCCAATTTGCGTTTTGTTGCTCCCATGTAGTGGAAAATTAGGGGAACGTTGAATTATAGTTGATCACCTCCTTCTAATATCCTAATTTTCTCTTATACTAATTCTTTATATCACAACAATTTGTCCTCAAATTTATATGTAATCATATTTTTAATATATCGTTATTGTGTAGAGTGATCTCTTCCCCTACTCCTCGTTTGAGTCACAAGTGGTTTTGTTTTGAATTTGTATAAATAATTAAGAAGTCACTTGGATTCCATGTTGTTTTCCATGTTCTTATACATCCGTTTCCTATTCATAACCATGCTCTCAATGGGGGAAAGCAGCTCTTTTATAAAAAGGATAGGATAGGGTGTATTGCCTTTAAATTTTATATTATAATTTATAAAACACTTTTGGATTTTCTCTATCTTTTAGACCATGATTCTCAAGAGATGTTGACTCACAAACGTTTGCAACGATATAAGATAACAAGAGTAATGAGAGTCTCATAGGAGTTTCTTCTTATTTGAAGGTAAAAATCGCATTCATTTATAACTATTTTCAAGTCTATAATAAGAGTTATACCCTCCATTTATTATTTTCTTAATATTATAGTTCAAGTTAATATTTTGATGAATATATGATAAAGATCAATTCTTAGACATTTCATGATGTCATTTCCTCCCAGATGTTGTTTTCAGAGACAAAGTTAGTATAAATGAAATATTTGGAGTTGATTATCATAACCTTTGTTTTTCAATGTTAACAGTCATACTCATACTAAAAAAAATCATTGAGAATTTTTAGTTAGTTGTTAAGGTTATAGGGACTATGCACTATAAGAACAATACCATCAACATAAAGAAGAAGGGCAATGCCTATTCTAGCTATATTTTTGTTGGCACAACATTCTTCGTCCACTTACCCATGTAAATTGTCAATGCATATGCCAAAAAGGGTAGGGGACAAGGGATAACCTTGCTTAAATCCTATATTACAATTAATTTCTTCAAACCAATCCTTAGTGTTCCAAAATATGGAAATACTGTCATCATTCAACCTGTCGTAGCAACTCTCAACTTGAAAGGAATTTATAGCTATTCTAATCTATTCCAAAGGTAGGTTATTGGTACTACACCAAAAAAATTTGTAATGTCAACAAAGAAAAGAAAGCTATTGGTTTTATTATTGTGACACTCCTTTAAAATGATCCTGAGCATATCAAGGTAGCGTAGACTTTCCTAATAGCTCCTAAATTTACCTAGCTTTTAGCTCTTTTCATATGGATTTCTATGGTTTTCTAGCCATGTATTGATCATATTTTTCGTGATAATTATATACAATTTTGTCAAACTATGGCTAGTAATAATGGTACTATAATTAGAGACTCATTGTTTTGATCCTTGTTTTTTAAAATAAGAACAATGAGGATTTAAATCCAGGGTTTAGGGAAACCTTGCTTAGCTACTAAATTCATGAGTTTGTGAATGTGAGGGATGAGGATAGGTCCAACAATTTCTAACGTTGCTACTTGGTAGTATTTGATGTACTTTACTTTCTTTTTCATTAGCCACTTAACCCCAAACTCTATGTTTTCTAAAGAAAAAAATATTTTCCTTTACCTAAAAATCATAAATTTTAAATTCACAATATCAAATCTTTTATATATATATATCATAATATAATAAAATAATAAACATATAATGTTATAAGGAAAAACTGTTTTTTCAATGGCTTTAACTTTTTCTTAATATGCAATTTGAATAATAATCCAAAATCATTTTCCCTTTGGAATTTTCTTTGCCCATAAATCCATTTTTTTTACTAAATTGAACTTTTAACATTTTAAAATATGTCAAATAATTAAAATAATTATTGAACATATATGAGAATGTTATCTTTGAAGTTTTTCAATATTTAGTAAATAATTTATTTTATTTCTTTATTCAATAGTCTTAATAAAGCTTTGAAAATAAAATGTCAATATCATAATATTGATTTCCAAATAGGCCCATGTTATCTTAGTATTTTCATTTTCTTTGCACTTCTTCTCACGAGTAAAATGAAGTTTCCATATCTTCGTATTTTCATTTTCTTTGCACTTCCTAGTACTCTTTACTAGTCTAGTTAGTACTAGTCTAGTTAAGGGAATGAATAATTGATTTCCATTGTTCTTAAATTATGACTTGGTTTAAATTTCTTTTCAAAATGAGACTATGTTTTATACCTTTCTTAATTTCTTAACTGGGGTATTTGGTGAGTTTTATTTAAATATAAAAATTAAGGTTGATTCACCAATTAAGCCTTCTTATGACATTTTCAATTTAATATATTCATGACACCTAAATCATTCCTAATCAATCCATCACGCCTCTTATATGAATTTTTTTTAATGTCTTAATGACATTGAATTGGAGCCTAATTTTAGAATGAAGGCTTATTTCCCCTTATTCCCTTCTTCCTTCCGAATATTTTTTCCCAACTTTAGATTCATTTTTTTATCTCTTCATAAAGTTATCCCTCGTCTATTCATTGTTAGAGTCAAGTTTTATCTCTTGATAAAGTTATCCCTTATCATTGGTGCTTTTTAATCAATTCCTAAGCTATCCCTTATCATTCATGATGGGGTGAATCAGTGTTGCAGGATTTTAATTAATTTTCTTTTTTTCAAAATAATGTTAACTTGAATACTATTGATTTAGGATTACTTCACTTATATCAGTTTTATTCTTCAATCAATATTAATCAGTCTTAGTTTTACTCTCCTCTAAAAAGGTTGGGACAACAACATTTCACTAAACTCTTGAAGGATGATGGTATGCTATAATTTTATCATTTTATCAATATGATCTAGGATCTTATCTTAGAGAATATCATGCACAACAATAAATATCACAAGAGACAAGATACAAAAAGAGTTTTCCTTGGGGAAACCATAAAGGAGAAAACCCCGGAACTTCCTCAGAGATAGAATGAGCACCAATAGAAAAAGTAAAACCCAAAAACACAAAGATGATCTTTGACAGCCATTATCTCTTTCACTTGTGTGAACTCATGCACTATAGTTGAGTTTGTGTGTGTTCCAAATAGAGAGTCTCACTCTCTATTTATACTTGTTTTCCACTTGACAATTATTCTACAAGTTTGACCTCACTAGGAGAGTCTAATAACCCTAATACAACTCAATTGTGGAGACTATTTCCCCGACTTACAACGGAGGGTTAACCTCAATGACTTTACATGACTGTATTATATTAATGACTCTCCCAATCGGAGGAACAAACATCTCCATCGGGGTATAATGAAATAAAATAAGAAATATACAAGTGAATACATTCCGAAGTAACAAATACATCAACACTCCCTCTTAACTAGGAAGCTATTCTCTTGACACAATTCATCAGCACAAGTCTTCATCATTGGATCATCATCAAAGATATATCATCATCAAACTAGGATCATCATCAAAGCTCCCACTATCTTGAGAAAATGGTGTTATCTCTCAATTCTACTCGTCATTGGAAATTCTATAGAGCCAATCATTTTTCATGCTGGATGTAGGTCTTAGCACTTATATATGACCATGAGAGGCCCAACCTTCCACCATGTTTGAGAGGCCCAGCTCTTACATCTAACCATGGGAGGCACAGCCTGCCACCATGTCAGAAAGGACTAGCGCTTACATCTGACCATGGGAGGCCCAACCTACCACCATGTCAGAAAGGCCCAGCACTTACATCTGACCATGGGAGGCCCAGCCTGCCACCATGTCAGAAAGGCCCAGCACTTACATTCGACCATGGGAGGCCCAACCTTCCACCATGTCGAAAAGGTCCAACACTTACATCCGACCATGGGAGTCCCACCCTTCCACCATGTTAGAAAGACCCAACACTTACATCCGACTATGGGAGGCCCAAGTTGGCACCATATCAAAAAGTCTCTGCACTTACATCTGACCATGGGAGGCCGAACCTGCCACCATGTTAGAAAGGCTCTGCACTTACATCTGACCATGGGAGGCCTAGCCTCCCACCATGTCAGAAAGCCCCTGTACTTACATTTGACCATGGGAGGCCCAGCCTGCCACCATGTAAGAAATGATCTGCACTTACATTTGACCATGGGAGGCCCGACCTACCACCATGTAAGAAAGGATATGCACTTACATCTAACCATGGGAGGCCCAACTTGCCACCATATCAGAAAGGCTCTCCACTTACATCTGACCATGGGAAGCCCAACCTGCCACCATGTCAGAAAGGCCCTGCACTTACATCTGAGCATGGGAGGCCCATCCTTCCACCATGTTGGAAAGGCACTCGGACTCATCACTTCCCCTTGGAAGGAACCTCGATATGAAGAACACCAAGATTCTCTCTGAAGTACTTAAACTTCACTCTGGCCATTTCTAGCATAGAATCACATCAGGGTTGATTACGTCTAAGGATAACCTACGAGATTTTCTAGGACTAATTACATGCGAGGAAAACCTATAGGACTGATTACATCTGAGCAACCTACGAGCTTCACTAGGATTTTATGTTACGAAAACCTGTCTCATCAGTTATGCTAGAACTCATCACTCCCTCTTTCGAGAGATGTTGATCTAGATCACATACTGGAGCTTCACTACTCTTCTCTCACAAATAGTCAAGAAAGTGGAAACATATTTTTCCTCAACTGTACTCAGCGCCATGCAGGACTCCATCCTTCCAAACTAGTAGCCCACACTGGATCTCAAATTGAAGAAGCATCCCAAGGTGCTTTTCTTCCTAGTGGAACTACCAATCCGAATCAACATAACCATGCAGGTTAGTCTTTTGATTCGTATCATACTCAACTGCACCCTTTAGGTACCTTACTGCATGCTTTGCAACTAGGTGAGTGTGTCTTAGATCCATCAGGAACTGGCTTAGGTTGTCCACAACAAAGCATATGTCTGGTCTCGTATTCGTTAGGAACATTAATGAAAAAATCATCTAATGATACATCATGGAATCAATCGTCTCTGATGAAGCATCACTCAATAGCTTCAGGTTCGATTCCATAGGTGTGGCCATATCCTTGCATTCCACCATCTCGAACCTCTTTAGGATCTCCACTGCATACTTCCCTTGTCCAAGGGAGGTTCCATCCACACTCTTCCACACCTCGATGCCTAGAAAGTAGTGCATCATACCCAAGTCCTTTAACTCGAACTCAACAGCAAGTCTCCTTCTTTCATATTTAATGAGTTCCTCTTTTTCTGTTAGGAACGGGTCATCAACAAATAACAAGAGCATAACTAGTCTTCTGTCTTCAACCTTGAAGTAAAGGTTGGAATCCTCTTTACTTTCAGTAAAGCCTAGATCCATTGGTAATCTATGCATCCTATCGTACCATGTCAAACCTTAGGATCTTCAGTAGTCACTCCCTTTGAAGCGGAGCATCATTCTCCCTCTGCCTTTCGTACTCTATGTATTGAGACATTATGTACTAGAGTGACAAATAGCTTCCTTTGCTACTAATATTCTATGTATCCATATAGGGTCACTGGATACCAAGCTCCTCTATCTTGAACCTTTTCAAAAGTTCTTCTCACACCCATCTGTGAGCTTGTCATCCTTTATAGGATTTCATCATCAACCTTGTAGCAAAGGTTAAGATCTTCATCAGTCTAGGTGATCTCCAAGCTCCTCATGTATGTGTTATCCCATGGGTGCCTTCTGAGCTCGTACAAGGCCTTCTTTAATTTGCACACATGAGTCTTCCTGTCATGTGTCTCAACTCCCAATGGATGCAAATGTCTCTTTGTAGTCTATGCCTTCTTCCTGTGAGAAGCCTCGTGCTACAAATCTTGAACCGTCATCACTTGTTCTTCGAAACAAGTCTCATCCTTCTTTTCATGTAGGCGATTTTACGTGATCTTTCCTACAATTCAAGTGCACCAATTGTATGGCTAGAAAAATTTCATAAGACATATTCATGATGGAAAATTCTTATGCATAAAGATATAATCATGCAACTATTTTAGCCAATACAACATTCATCCATATCTCACAGAAACTTTCTAAATGCCTTCAATCTCTACCATGACATCATTGATATTGTGTACTAATCCAATATGTTAGCAAAGAGGTTTCATTCTAAATAAGTAGAAATGGAGTGTTGTATAACACCATGGGCTACTTACCCATCACATGCAAATTAGTATTATAATGTTCATTAAGGAAAACATTCTATCATGCATAATACATTTCACAACTAAACAATGTCATATAAACAACTAGATGTATAGGAAAATGCAATTCAAATACTTATCTTTATTTGTTTCATGGGTAGACTCCTTCTTGAACCTTCAACTTCATTATCTTCTTCATTCATGACATTATCATTTTTAATCCAAATGCTAAGATGGATAAGAGGTTCTTCAAGAATTTCCTTAATATTCCTCATTGCTTGAGGGATCTTCTTTATATCGTGAAAGCTTGACCTTTAGTTGCTCTCATCTTCTCTTCTCTTATTATGAGTCGAGTTTCTTCTTATGTGCATTCTTCCCAGAGTCTGTTGAAGGTAATTACTTCCTTCTAGAACACAGTCCTCAAATGAATGAATCCCATGATCCTGGGAGTCCATTCAAAGTGGTTATAACAATATCTTATTCTTCTTTTACTACTTCATCATAGAAAAAAACAATTCCTTTTGGTGTCTTTAAGGATGACACATGAGGGATGAGATGATCTTTAATATAATCTACAATGATTCTCTTGGCTCTAGCCTTAGCCTCATCTCCCTCTGACTCTTAGAACTTCCTTACTGAAATACTGATCTAGGTAAATTTATTCAAGGATCACGAAGTTCCTATACTTCCATACTTGGAAGTTGTCAGCTTCACCAATCTTGTCAACAAGCTAGTGTGATTAGTCATTTTTAAATGAGAACCTCAAATGTAAATAGCAAAGGATTAGATCTTACCAATTTGAGGTGTCCATCCTAGTTCTGAAGCTGGATGATATAGGGTTTGTTAGAGAAACCCTAATTTTCAAAACTTGGAATCTTTTAGAGCTGATTGGATAGAAATATGTGGCTCCTAAAGGAGAGATAAGCAAAATACTCATTTTCCCAAAACTATGATCAGAACTCCAAAATATTTGATGCCCTAGTTTTCTTCAATTTCTTCTACATATTTTCCTGATATTGTTTCTATGGTATCTCCAAAAGTAGAGGTCCTCTGTGTCTAAAACTTTGCACTGAGGTATCCTCATCTATCCTCTTTCGAAAGTTGCAGGTTTGAGCATAATTGGTTTCACTAATTGGGACTTATTTGTATTTTCCCAAGGTGAATTTTTTTGGGACTATTCAGGATAACAAACTTGTATGGAGTTCCACATGTCACTGTTTCACCTTCGAGGGTCTGAAAAATTTTACCACAGAAAATAAAGTCCATGCCCTATTTGGATTATCTTGCGAAATTTTATTTGGACCTTCGTAGCCTGAGCTATAGCAATTCTCCCTAGGTGTCCTGTATAGGGATGAATCTTGGGAAATGCTAGAACCTTGATTTGGAGGTATCATATCTCCTAGAATATAGCAAATATGAGGTAGAAAATTTTACAAAGGGTACATCTAGAATTTATCTTTGACCTATAAATGTTTTGGCTCCTGATCCTCCTCCAATATTGAGATATAGTGAATTTTCTAGGATTACTAAATTCAGTCTTCTAGGGTCTTCAAACATGAAACCCTAATTTCCATTTTTTGGTCCAGGATCAAATTAGGTTTTGACTTTCTCGGAGTTTTACCCAACCGAAATCTTTTATCTTGGTCTCTAAATTTTGATTTTGAGGATAAGAGAAATCCTATGATGGGCTCACTCAAAAATTCCTCTTCTGTGAAAATCCCTAATTTCTTGTAGTAGTGACAAGTCAAAAACTGAAAATGCCCGGAAACAAATTCTGCTTCAACAGAAAGATGCGCCCTTCGATGGAGAGTTATCCTAGCCTCCTTTTGTTGATGATATGTGAAGAGAGACCCAAAAAGTAAGAATCCATAGCTTCTGTAGCTGCACAATTTCCTCTTTTGATGTTAGCTCTGATACCATGTTAGACTTTTATCATTTAATCAATATGATCTAGGATCTTATCTGAGAGAATAACATGCACAACATTAATCACAAGAGACAAGAGACACAAAGATTTTTCCTCGAGGAAACCATTAAGGAGAAAACCCCACAAATTCCTCATAGATAGAATGATCACCAATAGCAAAAGTAAAAGCCAAAAACACAAAGATGATCTTTGACAACTTTTCTCTCTCTCATTTGTGCAAGATCCTCCTCTTTCACTCAGGTGCTATAGTTAAGTGAGTGTGTGTTTCAAATAGAGAGTCTCACTCTCTATTTATACTTGTTTTCCACTTGACAATTATTCTATAGGACCAACCTCACTAGGAGAGTCTAATAACCCTAATACAACTCAATTGTGGGGACTATTTCCTTGACTTACAACGGAGGGTTAACCTCAATGACTTTACATGACTTTATATTACTACTACATATGGCTCAATTTTCCCACGAAAGTTTGCCACGAAAAAGTTAAAAACATTGTTTTCATGGAAAAAGAGTTCAAATTTTTGGGAAAAAATGAAAATTCCCTTGACGTTCATTGCTCTAGCAACGTTATGGAAATTTCGTTTCTATTGTGACGAAAGTTTCGTGGTTATTGCGACGAATGTTTCATGGCTATTTCCACGAAAGTTTGTGGCTATTGCATTTAAAAAAAATATTTTTACATCTTGAAAGCACTTGGAATGTGAATGAGTCTATTATTAATCAAAGTTAAATTACTAAAAAAAATTAAGTAATTGTGTTTGGTTTGTTAAATTTCCTATATTACTAAAATTTAGAAAAGACATCACACATATTCCATTTGTTATTGAGAAAGGTAACATACTCTCAATTCAAAGTGCAATTAGTAAATCTTAAAATCAATAAAAAACATTGGCTCATTTTCACCATTTTGCACTAACTTATTTTGATTAATGACACTTACCATTAAAGTGATTGAGTGCCCACCTCAAATCTTACAATTTTGTTTTATACCATATAAGAACTTTAGGTGGGCCTATTTTTGTGAAGTACATTGTATAAACTATTTATTCTAAGATTTGTTAAAGGTCTTTATCACAAATTGTTGTAGGTCCTTTTCACAAAATCCACACTTATTGCCTGAAATGTATATAGTGGACATATATATTTCATATTTTTTTATAGTATGGTTGTTTGTGAAAATAATATCAATGTTTGTAAATATTTTTGTAATTAGGTCTTGTTTTATTTACTTAAAAATAAGAATTTCATTTGAAATGTTATGTTAAAATTTGAACATTGTGCATCCTTTGCATAACATTCCCAACTATGGAAAATTATTAGAAAGTAATCCATAGCACACAAACCACTGCTCATAGTTTCTTGAATCAAAAGGATGTCAACCTTGTAGAGACTAAACAAACGTTTGATGGCATTGAATTTGTCGCTACCACCTCACATGTTGAAGGAGATTATCAACATTAAGAAGCTTAAAAGGCCAACCTGGCTCTAAAGGCCCAATGACATCTGGACAAACCTAAAAAAAGATTCGAACCCTGCTACAGTCTAACTAATTGAGAAGGATATAATATATTTCCTCTTTGTTATTTGGAATATTTCACCTCTTGCGGATAGTAAGGTGTTCCACTGGTCTGAATGGTTCAGATCTAGAACAAATAGAGGACCGAGGTTGAAGACTCTCCCTAGATGCCGTAGATACCTGGAATGTAATGCTTCGATCATTACCCTGTGTACCTGCAATAAGATTCAACACAAAAACACATCGAAACCACCAAAATATAATCTACTAATCTATGTTAGTGACTAAGGAATCTAACAACATACATGTGAAATCATACAACAACAATATATGTGGGACAGAAATCAACTTGCATTAAAGAAATATGAAGAAGTTTACAACCAAGCATTAGTGTTGACATGCATCTCCATGAAACCAAGCATTCTCATCCCCAAAAGCTCTCACTCTAGATCTCTATACTTTCCCAAATGAACTTGGGTCAAGTGATCAATCCAACAGCATAAAAATACCTTAAGAGTTCTCCCCCTCAATAATGGCCATAAGCTTGTATTTATAAGGCTTAATGGATAGGGTAGGTTGAGAGATTAGTGGGTGAGGTGGCCTCTAATATCCTAGCATGAGGGATCTCGAGCTCAACTGACCCACAACAGTAGGGATAAGGGAGGACACGAGGCTTATCATCTAGAATCCTTGAGAAACTTCTCTTTTTCCCTTTTTACCTAGGCTACCGCGTTTCTCCTTCAATGACAGAGAAGTTCTGGTAATAACCGCTTATGGACCAAGCGCCATAAGCGGTGGCACTGCTTGTGGGAAACAGGGGATGGGTGGTGCATACAAGGGTGCCGCTTCTGGATAAAGGAGGAACATCGGTGCTGGTAATTTTCATAGAATATTGATGATAACTAAAGTTCTTATCACATGATGGTGACAAGATTTTGGTATAACAGGATGCCTCCCAAAGCATGAGTCTTAGAGGGATACGATAAACGAAAGTTTTGGGAGAACAAGTCATCACCATGAGATGAAAATGTCGGCTCGATCGAAGCATGTTGTCAAGTAGGCATCTGTAGTACATCAGTATGTTGACTCATAGACACAAGTAACCAAACTCATGGCTGCAAACCAATACAAGGCAGATCCATGAGAGGAATAAACAAGCATGGCTACTAGAATACAGCGTAGATCCATGTGATAGAGGGCTCAAACTTGGACATAGCTACCAGACATACAATGTAGATCTATGTCATACAGACACAAAATTGAGCATAGCCATGACCATACAAATGTGGATCCATGCTAGATATACAAAACTCCGTCACAACCTAGGGAAAATAAATGAGCTCTTTAAACTAACACCCAGGGTCTTCGTCTCGTCTTCCACAAAGTATGATTCTATCCATGTGATTACAATGATCTAAAGTCGAACATGGTAGAAACCAATTGATTACCGGCCAATGATGTGAACTATTAACAAGTGAGAGGGAGATCACCATTAATGCCAATGATTCCCAAGGTACTCTAGTACAATCTACTGAGCGTGAATAGATATCCTGATGTCGAACACCCAGTCGATTCTATCGATCAAAGGTCAATGATGTGAACCTATGTCGAGAGTGAGAGAATCTGTCATTAAGAATATAGATCTCAAGGTACTTGTTAACACCCAAAAATGGTTCACTACGAGGAACACAAAAGAATTTTGTAGTTAGGTAGGATCGGGGGGATAGGCTTCCAATAACACCCCTCGGTTATTTACACTTGAGACATAGTTGTTGTCCATTAGGGAACCAAAATCCCCTAGTATTTTTTGGCACGGTCACAACCAGATTACCAGAAGGCCTCTCCCTTAGGAGGGTTGAAGTCGTGAGATTGGTTCCGGAATTCTGAGTGGAATACCGAAATCCATTCAGTAACTGAAGGGCTACCTTTCGCAGTGCTTTCGCAGTTCTTGGGATATCCCTGAATAGGGGTATTGCGGTTAAAGGACCAAGCGGCAGATTTACCTTTCTGGACGTGTCATGAACGGGGTATCTTAGTTACCATTCTTCTAGGATTTGACTACCCGGTGTCCCTCCCGGTAGGGGGATACCTTAGCCACTTGGCTTTCCGATTCATATTGTCTAACTTGGATTTCATCACCTTGCAGAGGATATGTCTAGTTGAGTCATAATACTTTTAGATTAGGTTTTTGCATGCTCCCTTACCTCCTTTTGGTCTAGTGAGTCCACCGTTTTTTATTTTGTAGGCAACTTGCTGCTTTTTTGGTATTCTGACCATTTTTTGTTGACACTCCGCCTATTGTAGCACGCTGTTACAGTGGGTGTTTTGAGTTAGTTGTTGGCCTGAGCGCCCTCTTTTTTTAAAGCTCCCCTTCTGCACACTCGGTCGCATTAGGGTTTTTTGAGCTGTTTTGTACCTGCCTCAACCCACATACGCTCGACACCTTTTGTCACCATTGCGTCCCAGAGACATTCTCGGTGCCTCAGAGGCGAGCCCCCACAGCACGGTTCACTTGAATCCACTCGTCATAGAGCCCGAGCCTTGTCACTTGACTCCACTCGTCAGTGGCATAGGACTCCGTCACCAGATACAGACGCCCCTTATTTTACCTCGGATTCTGAGCCAGAGTCTAAGAACACCCTTTACACTGCCCCTACTAGCCCCATGGCTGGTGTGACGCCCAATCCCTTTTTGGTAGGGACCGTTGGTGGCACATCCACCACGACACCAGTGACCACACCTATTTTAGGTATGCCCTCCATGGGGCAACCCTCTACTGTTCCCCTCACGGCACCTATTCCCACAGTGGGAATACCCATCCCCACTCCATCAGTGGCCCATACTACCCTCGGTAGTGCAGGTCCGTCCTATGCCACCTCAGTTCCCCCACTTGGGGGCAACATCCCTCACATTATCCCTCCACTTGGGAGCATCGACCCCAACTTAATCATACCCACTACCGTGTCACATCCGTCGTCCAGTTTTCCATTCATGGCTAGCCTCAACCTTCCTGACCTAGTCAGGTTAACCAACGACCCCATCCGACACGATACTGCGTGGCCTCACATGCCCACCAAGCTCCCCTCTGACATCCCCAAGTTCGAGGGAAAGGCAGGTGAAGACCCACAAAATCATATCATGTCCTTTCATCTATGGTGTTCCTCCAACTCCATAGTAGACGACTCTATTCGCCTCCGTTTATTACAGCGCACTTTCACTGGCTCTGCTGCCAAGTGGTATATCGAGCAACCCCATGGAACCCATGCCACCTTTACGTCCCTAGCCTCGACATTCCTCCAGTTCTTCCAGTTACCCGTCCTCTATGATGCAGGCGTTGAGATCCTCCTGTCATGCAGACAGAACATGGCTACCCACATCACAAACCACATCCATGAATGGCGTCGCCGTCGTAGTCTATGCAAAATCAAGTTAGACGACCGGATCTTCCTAGACTGGTTCCTCAAGTCCCTCCTTCCTATCATTGCTAAGGATGTAGCATTCGAACGACCCCAGTCTGAGGAAGAGGCTATCCTTAAGGCCCAACAGTTCGATCTTATTTACGCCCAGTCTGGTTATCTCTATACCATTATACCAGACGCCCCTAGCGACAATTCCTCCCAGCACGATGCACCGGGGGCATCCCATGCTACCGACGGCATCATTGGCCATCTCTCCTCGCAACCGCAACCATTTTCCATAGTCCGTTCTACCCCTGTCCCTGACCCTTCGCGGGCTACCTCACAGTCTGGAGCAACCAATCTGTATGTTCCCATGACACATCACCACCATTCCCATGGACCCTCATGTCCGCCTCAGTGTTTTGGTCATATGACTCCCACTTACACGCCCCCAGTTGCACCTCAGCCCTACTATCACATGCAGGCTGCACCAGCTCCCGCGTCGTTACAAGCCCAACCTCAGTATTACCTGCCACAGCCAACCCCTGCGGTAAACCCACAACCTGCTCCACAACACTATCAGCAACCTCCTCAAATTGCTGCACCTGCGCAACCTCAGAAACCACCTGTTTTCCAAGGGCAAGTTTACGCTCAACAAAACCCGCAGCAAAACCAGAACAACCAACGCAACCAGGGCCAACAAAACCGCGGCAGAGGCCGAAATCGTGGTAACAACCAACCAACCGAGCAAGCTGGTCAACACCCTGCTCCCCCCGCTAGTAATAATGCGGCCCCAGTGTTGAGGCCTGGAAATTCGCAGGCGGCAACAGTAAAGGATTCTCCCCACTCAGCATTCCCAACTAGCCCGCTGACTGTTTGGTATAGGGAATCCGTCCGGTTTGCGGTCCGGCTACCGTAGGTCAAGTAACACAAAGGTTTATCGGTTGCGGCCCGGTCCACCGGAATTTGTATTTTTTGACTTGATGTATGTAATGCACATGCCTATCTTAACCATGCAGGGTGGTAAAGACGCAAGGAATGACACAATGTGTTGCGCAGGTTCTTACCTTTCGTCTTAGGTTCACAAACATCTTAACCACATATGCAACTATGAAGTAAGATGACTAACTGTCTAAACTACTAACTATCTATCCCTGGGGAGCCAGAAAATGATTATTAATGAGTAATGCATTATCTTCATGTATAATAAACCAAATTACAGGTAGCTGATATTTAAGTTTACAACACATGAACCAGAATATATTCTAACAATCAGATAGCTAACTCTTATATGAAACACAAGCATTACTCTGAGTGAATTTTCCACTAAAATAAATTAGAAACCATTCAACAAGACATAGGTCATAGAGTTAGAACGATCTCACGATTCACAGACACAAGCTGAAAAATAAAGTAGTTCATCTTTCTACAGTCCATGATACAACATTTGGAAGCTTCACAGTTCTTTCTCCAACAGGGAAACCAAAAAACTTCTTTATTGCAAAATGAAGTAGTTCTCTTTACAATAAGTCGTCCAGTCTAACTGGGAAAAAGCCCCATCTCCTTCTAATCCTTTTGGTAGCCCTGTCATAATATACAGTGGTAAATTCAGGGACTTCCTCCCCCTTTTTCTGCACGAAGGGCACTAAATGTAGCATAGGGGTTGAAGGAGTGATGGTAGTGGACACTTGCAGGGTTTGTATCTCAGGGTTTTCCTCACCCTGAATTTGCTCTGTTTGTGATTCAGGGACTTGCTGCTGTGTCTGCCATGTCTTCTCAGATTCCTGCCTTCGAAGTTCTTCTTCCAACTTCCTTTGAGCTTCTTCAGTTGCTTGTCTAGCAGCTTCCTCGGCTGCTTCCTTTTCTCGTTCAGCTGCTTCCTAGGAAGCTTTCCTCTTTTCTTCTTCACTCTTTTGCATCCATTCTGCAGCCTCAGCTTCCAGTATCTGAGCCTCTTCTCTTATTCTCTTGGCTGCTTCTTCAGCCTTAGCTTGTTCAGCCTTCTCTTGCTCAGATCCTTTCCCACCCTTGGTGGAGTGCTTTGGTTTGAATCTCTTACTGAGTGCTGTCATGTTTGGAGCACTCCTGAAAACAGATTCATCGCTATCAAAATGATGGCTATATTCATAGGTCACTTTGTGTTTCTTGCAGTGCTCTGCTACTCTTCCATGAGTATCATTCCTTCGAAAGGTCATTTCTCCAAAACGGCATCTCCCTAGTTCTTCTATGAACTCAGGCGCTTGTTTTACATTTGCAAATTTATAATTTCCCAGTTTGAATGGAAGGGGAGGATATACAGCCTTCTTGTAATGGAACAAGAAGTGACCAACTCCATCAATGTAAACTTGTCTGATTTCCTCTTTGTGTATTATATAATCTGTAGCATATTTGGGCAGCAAAAAAGGGGTCTTTTACCCTCCAAACATCCGGATATACATACCATGCTCAGTCAGAAAGTAATCTCCATATTCATCAATCATCTGCATGGCGTCTTCTGACATGCAATTACACTCTGTTTGGTAGATGAGTGTGTATAATGGCATGAGGAACTGCTCACAGATCTCTCTGTATTGGCTGTGATAGAGATGAGCCCCTAAGGATTTGTAGGCCGCATATACAGGCATTCTGTCTTTGTCCCATACACAGTGGAGGCCGGGGAAAGGATGATGACAAAGAATGCAATCTATCAGGATCGAGCTCATATAAAACTCCGATCTCTTCCTGGTTACTCCTTCCAAAGCTGCAGCCACACAATAGGTGATACTGCTTGATACTATGCTTGACCAGTTGAATATTGTGCCTTCCATGGCCACATAGAACATCAGGGGTATCCACTCGAACTTGAACAGTCTGCCATGGGCTCTCCCGAAGATTCTATTCAACATTAGGGCTATGAATCTGTAAGTAGGTCTGAGGGTGGCTGTGTCATATTCTTCAGTTGCTCTCTGTCGGTATAGCTTTCCGGGCAAGAGCATCCTCTTCATGGTTTCTACAAAATCTATCCTAAGGCTGGCCAGCCATTCATTTGTCAGGAAGAGCTGGGGCTCCGGCAGATGGTAAGCCAAGGCCACATACCCAGGGTTAAAGGCAGCATAGCCCTGGCCCCCAACATTACACATGAGCATAGAGTTGTGGTTGGTGTGTGGTAGAACCCATCTCATCACCTCAGGACAGGGAAACGGCTCAGGCCTGGTGGCCACCTTCATAATGGCCGATTTTTCTATATTTGCGTAAATTGGTGCTTCTTCCATGCCCATATATGGGACTTCCCTTCGGGAGATCATCCTGTATATGTCTCCCCATTTCTATTCGGGTTCAACCCCCAAGACACATTGGGTGTCTTCATAGATGTATTCAGTTCTTGCTTCTATGTCCGGTGCTGGTACCTCCCCCACTGCTGGGGCTTTCTTCTTCTGTCTCTTAGACATTGTAAATTCTTCCTGCAATGTAACCATGATGATATTAAGCAATTTCAGGCTTGTGAACATTTTACAGCAGTTTTTATTTTTCTTCATAGTCTATATGACTATAATAATATCAGATATAGGCTCTTCAAGTTGAAAGATTTGAACTAGTCATGCAATCTTTTGAGCTGTGCTATTATCTCATATCAATGTGTAAGTGAGAAAGCAACCCTCACATGTATGCACAACTAATCTTTACACTGACTATCTGAAACTATCAGCACAAAGAGTCAGACTATTTCGAGCAAGGTTCTAATGCTGCGGAAATAAAATTATCATTATTCATCCCATGGCCTATTATCAAAATTACATGATTTCACAGGATGCCATAAATAAATGATATGCAGTGCAAATGCATAACTCTCAAAAGCAGGGCACATGACTACAAAAATTCAAATTCAACATGGCTCTACGGTAACAGCTTAGGTTATTTGCGGGCATGGATTTACATAAGTGCAACTGTAAACCGCGAGACCAAAACAGAACTTCGCACAGGGGAACCCCACCAACACCATATTCATGCTTTCCCCATGACTTCAAAAATCAACAGCGGCGCGACCCTAGGATTTCGCGTGGTGGAAAACGACGAACAGTGCAGCACGGGCACAGATTAGGGTTCGAGGAAAAGGGAAAACACACAGCCGGGTATCTACCATGAAAGAAACTGTGAAAACCCCATCCAAGACACTTAAGGATAACGTCATAACAAGAACTAAACCAGGTGTAGGCGGCATAATGGTCGCCTGCACCGTGTCTTCTTCTACCGCTAAGGGCAAACTAAAACGGAGGAGATAAATGAAACGTGGGCTTTTAAAAGGAAAAACCCCCCCTCTAACCGTACAACCTATCCGACCCATAAATAATAAAAGATAAAAATGGGCACAAAAATACTGGGGAAATGAAAACGATAACCCTAGCCGTGGGTATAAAAACTCCGTATGTGAACGGAAAGGAACTACGGCCGTAATCTTGACAATCTTCCACATAGCATAAGTCATCCATACAAAACGGAGAAAAAGGGGGTTATTGGTCCTACCTGGCAGTAGTGCACAACTGAAGTGGCAACAACAATGGAGCTTTCAATCGACAGCTGGACGCGGGTACCGGTACGATGCTTCCACAAGACTCGTGAGGTCGACAACGCGGAGCGGACTACGACGGCCTAGGCGAAAATAACAATAAAAAACCAAAAACACGCCCACCGTATATATAAAACTTCGCACGTGCGATGGGTGAAATCAATCGGGCACGAACCACAACTGTGTCGGGTGGCGGCGGATACATTGGTCGGCTGCCCAAGAGTTTGAATCCCTCCGCAACGTCGGGCCTTCAGAGCAAGAAGTCATCCGCAACGCCGTAGTAAGAAAAATTCAATCGCTCCGCTATCCAACCGGGAGAGAAACACATCGCCGGGGCGCTACGGAAAGTCCTCCTTCCGGAAACCGCTCGCAACGTCGGAAGGTGAGAACAAGAAGTCGCCCGAAATATCGGACGAGGGAGACTTCCCACTCCTCCGATGGAGAGCCAAAACCTGTCCGAAACGGAGGAGAATCAAGATCCGTCCGCAATGGTCGGGGGATTCCAAACCCGCCCGCAACGTCGAGCCTAAAACGAAAGTCCAAGACTTGGAAGTGGGCCGCAACGGCGGGAATGAAGATTAACAAGACGCCCGAAACGGCGGAAAAGGAGATTGACATGACGCCCGCAACGACGGAGATAGACAAAAACTTCGCTCCCGGTCAACCAAGGCTTTAACGAGATAGGCCAAACGATAATAAAAACAACTCAAGAGAAAAATATAAGGCATGAAATCTTCACAACATGCAACGAGGAGAAAAAACCATCGATGAACAGTAATCACAAATGCTTCAAAAAACCATAGGCCCAAAACCAAGAGGCTGTAATCAAGAAAAACGACTAATTCAAAAATTAAAGGAGGGTCCCAAAATTCAACAATTTTGGGAAAATCGTTGCGGCTGCAACAATTGGCGACTACCTGGTGAATCCCAGATCTCTGAATTAACTTCCTCTCTAAGTTTGAAACTGTATGAACAAACCTGAACTCTTCTAGCTGTCTGCATTCCTAAGCCAACCAGATTATGCATCAAATCGCTTATAAGAAGTCCCTTTTCTCGGGGAAAGGTAACCTCAGTAATGTTTCAGGTCTGAATAACTCTTTGGAGACCAAAGGATTAGTTTTATTTTATCTGCCCTTTGGTAGCCATAGTTTGGACCCCACAGGATTGTGACAGATAGTGCACAGTATTATCCTTTTGTTCCTCATTCCCATGCCTATTTGCACTTTTGTGCCTTTAGAACTTTATTTCTTTTGATATGAGTCCTCCTGCAGGCCTTTCTTACTGAATTTCACTTCAGGATCCTCTATCCCATAGTTCCCTTTTGTGTGAATGATATATTTCATACTTCAATTCACGGACGGAGAGGATCTTGTGGCCATTTGGTACTTCATGTTTTAATATTTTCTGAGCTTTGCTTTGATATGTCTTGCTTCTTTCAGGAGTATTGACTCTTAGGAGATTTTATCTCCTTTCTTGATTTATGGCATGGGATCATTTATATATGATAAACTGTTACACGCTACTTTCTTTCCGTGTGTCTTTTACTGTGACTACCTTGGGGTATTTAAAGTGTGAAGTGGATGGAGTCCCCAAATAGTATTTCAGACCTTCTCACTGCTGGGGTATTTACAGGGATTAGGTGAGACTTCAAATGAATGCATTGACAATTAGGAATACAACTACTAGAAGACATTCTTTACTTTAAACACAGTCTTTTGCTCAGAATTTTAGTTAATATGGAGCCCTGATGTTCCCATTGCATCCAAAAGTTTGCCTTTTATTCAACAACGAACAAGGACTAGCAAAACTAAAGAAAATAGTAGCATAATAAGCAATTATTGAAACCAGAGAATAGTATCAGCAACAAAACAATTTATTTATGTACAAAAGAAAAAAGCAAAACAAACAATTTGCCCATTCCTAAAATTTTCAAAATCTAAAGCACTAGGAATGAGCTGGGTTTCAGACCTGAGTCGTCTAACCATGGTCCAGTTGCACAGTTATTGAGATGGAACCCATGTCTAAAATCCTGCAATCATTTCTTTCAGCCTGAGGGAGTTGAAGGAGCTCAGACTGAGTGTATCTCCCAGGGTCGGCCTTGTTTGAAAAAAGGTGGTCTAAATTAAGCTCAATAAGATAGTTTCCCAATACAGAATCAGCAGATTCGTTTCCTTCCCCTAGCTTAGTGACGTTGTGCTTCATAAGAGGCTCTCTTAGAATCTTAATCAAGTTTGGACTACCTTTCTGGGGTAACCACAAGTGAGACCAATCTGAAGCAAAGTACCCATTAAGTCTTGATGTCCAATCTCGGTTCAGAATCATCCCATAGCTATCCGGTATGTCTGCTACTACGATGTCAATGTAATGGCATACCTTCTTGTTTGCAGACAACTGAATCATTACGTTTTCCATCTCTCCTACTACCTTGACACTGGTTTTGTCAAGTTGTGTGACATCCCAAAAAGTAGGCTTTATCTGTCCATTAAGCTTTTTGCAAACTACCAGGGGCATAACATTCATGGATGATCCAGAATCTACCAAACAATTATGGACTTTATGATTTAAAATTTCGAGAGTCATAAGGAAAGGTGGAGCTCTGGTTCTCTTAGTCTTAAACAACTCAATCTTTTCTTCCACAGGTTGGTTTGTTGTGGGTAACTTCTCTTTTAGTTTGCCCGCTTTACTTTCCTCATCTTCTTCCACTGGCTTAGTGAGCTTAATGATTGGCTCTGCTTCTTGTTTTCCAAGAATCTCTTTGGATGTGTCATCGTGAGACTTCTCATCAGCCTGCCCCTTTACTTCTTCTTGCACCTTTGGCACTATTGCATCGTTCTCAATGGCCAAGTTTTCATCTTTTGTAATTGCAGGGGTATATTGAGACTTGAGAACGTCTTCTTCCTGAGTAAACAAAGAAACACCATTCCATGAGAACATATTATCATTTTCTGGTTTGCTCATGCTCTGTTTCTTCTTTTCTTCCTCACTACTGCCCTTAGTCAATTCTAGGTCCAACAACTTGTTCATCACCAATGTCATTGAACGTAACCATTGAGGACACTTTTTCTCCGAATGAGGTTGTTGATGAAAGGTACATAAATTATCCCCACCTATTTCTGTTATGTTTATAGATGCCACATTTGGTGGTGGGGCCTGCCATTGGTTGTTATCTTTCCTTCTTGGATAGTATGGCTGATTAGTTTTCTGAATGTCCCTCTCCTTTTCTAGATCTACAATTCGGTTAGACATTCTCTGAAGCTCTTTCATCATCTCATGAAAATCAGGCGGTTGATCCCCTTTAGATTTAGACAGCGGTGGGCCTCTTCTTACAGTGGTCTTCTCTTCAATTGAGTCAGGATAATTCTTTATACTCTCATTTTCAGCTTCTACTCTCTCAGCCTCTTGATAAGTTTCTGCTAGCGTAGGCTTGACTTTCATTTTGGCAAACATATCCAACTCAGGACCTAGGGCCGAGGTGTAATATTCCATTAAAACTTTATCTGAAGGTTTGTCTATAATGGAAATTTTTTTTAAGTACCGTGAAAATCTCTGAGTGAAACTTCGTACCTTTTCATTCTTCTCTTTTCTTAACAAACCCAGCCCTTTCATCAATGAGGCATGCGTCTTCTAAGGTGTGTATTTACTCCTGAACACCCTTTCAAAAGTATCCCAATCAGGAATGGAATTTACAGGGAGCCCAAAGTACCAAGATGCTGCCGCTCCTCTCAGGGTATGGGGAAAAATCCTACACACCACGTCTTCATGCTCTCCTTCCCTTAGCCCTTCTAGTGCTAAGTAAAAGCTTTGAAGGTGATCATCTACCGCAATGTTGTCCACCGGGTCAAACTTGGGTAAAAGCTTGTCAAAGGCTTGAGGCAAGTTATGCAAAGGAGGATTTAAGTTTAGAGGTGACCTAGCTCTCCATGCTGGCAAAGGGTTAGGTTGATTACCGGCCATGAGAAAAGGAAAACATGTACTACTAGAAAGACAGTATGTCAAAGATAAGACTGAAATCTGCAAACCTGGGTCAGATTGAACACTTCAAACATCTGTTGGTAGGATAGTATCGGGAAAATTAGTTCCACGGCCAGCCTTTACTGGAGGCCCTCCTTCTAGCGCCAGAACTGTTGAGGCCTGGAAATTCACAGGAGGCAATAGTAAAGGATTCTCCCCACTCAGCGTTCCCAACTAGCCCACTGACTGTTTGGTATAGGGAATCCGTCCGGTTTGCGGTCCGGCTACCGTAGGTCAAGTAACACAAAGGTTTACTGGTTGCGGCCCGGTCCACCGGAATTTGTATTTTTTGACTTGATGTATGTAATGCACATGCCTATCTTAACCATGCAGGGTGGTAAAGATGCAAGGAACGACACAATGTGCTGCGCATGTTCTTACCTTTCGTCTTAGGTTCACAAACATCTTAACCACATATGCAACTATGAAGTAAGATGACTAACTGTCTAAACTACTAACTATCTATCCCCGGGGAGCCAGAAAATGATTATTAATGAGTAATGCATTATCTTCATGTATAATAAACCAAATTACAGGTAGCTGATATTTAAGTTTACAACACATGAACCAGAATATATTCTAACAATCAGATAGCTAACTGTTATATGAAACACAAGCATTACTCTGAGTGAATTTTCCACTAAAATAAATCAGAAACCATTCAACAAGACATAGGTCATAGAGTTAGAATGATCTCACGATTCACAGACACAAGTTGAAAAATAAAGTAGTTCATCTTTCTACAGTCCATGATACAACATTTGGAAGCTTCACAGTTCTTTCTCCAACAGGCAAACCAAAAAACTTCTTTATTGCAAAATGAAGTAGTTCTCTTTACAATAAGTCGTCCAGTCTAACTGGGAAAAAGCCCCATCTCCTTCTAATCCTTTTGGTAGCCCTGTCATAATATATAGTGGTAAAGTCAGGGACTTCCTCCCCCTTTTTCTGCACGAAGGGCACTAAATGTATCATAGGGGTTGAAGGAGTGATGGTAGTGGACACTTGCAGGGTTTGTATCTCAGGGTTTTCCTCACCCTGACTTTGCTCTGTTTGTGATTTAGGGACTTGCTACTGTGTCTGCCCTGTCTTCTCAGATTCCTTCCTTTGAAGTTCTTCTTCCAACTTCCTTTGAGCTTCTTCAGTTGCTTGTCTAGCAGCTTCCTCGGCTGCTTCCTTTTCTCGTTCAGCTGCTTCCTGGGCAGCTTTCCTCTTTTCTTCTTCACTCTTTTGCATCCATTCTGCAGCCTCAGCTTCCAGTCTCTGAGCCTCTTCTCTTATTCTCCTGGCTGCTTCTTCAGCCTTCTCTTGCTCATATCCTTTCCCACCCTTGGTGGAGTGCTTTGGTTTGAATCTCTTACTGAGTGCTTTCATGTTTGGAGCACTCCTGAAAACGGATTCATCGCTATCAAAATGATGGCTATATTCATAGGTCACTTTGTGTTTCTTGCAGTGCTCTGCTACTCTGCCATGAGTATCATTCCTTCGAAAGGTCATTTCTCCAAAACGGAATCTCCCTAGTTCTTCTATGAACTCAGGCACTTGTTTTACATTTGCAAATTTATAATTTCCCAGTTTGAATGGAAGGGGAGGATATACAGCCTTCTTGTAATGGAACAAGAAGTGACCAACTCCATCAATGTAAACTTGTCTGACTGCCTCTTTGTGTATTATATAATCTGTAGCATATTTGGGCAGCAAAAAAGGGGTCTTTGACCCTCCAAACATCCGGATATACATACCATGCTCAGTCAGAAAGTAATCTTCATATTCATCAATCATCTGCATGGCGTCTTCTGACATGCAATTACACTCTGTTTGGTAGATGAGTGTGTATAATGGCATGAGGAACTGCTCACAGATCTCTCTGTATTAGCTGTGATAGAGATGAGCCCCTAAGGATTTGTAGGCCGCATATACAGGCATTCTATCTTTGTCCCATACACAGTGGAGGCCGGGGAAAGGCTGATGACAAAGAATGCAATATATCAGGATCGAGCTCATATAAAACTCCGATCTCTTCCTGGTTACTCCTTCCAAAGCTGCAGCCACACAAGAGGCGAGACTGCTTGATACTATGCTTGACCAGTTGAATATTGTGCCTTCCGTGGCCACATAGAACATCAGGGGTATCCACTCGAACTTGAACAGTCTGCCATGGGCTCTCCCGAAGATTCTATTCAACATTAGGGCTATGAATCTGTAAGTAGGTCTGAGGGTGGCTGTGCCATATTCTTCAGTTGCTCTCTGTCGGTATAGCTTTCCGAGCAAGAGCATCCTCTTCATGGTTTCTACAAAATCTATCCTAAGGCTGGCCAGCCATTCATTTGTCAGGAAGAGCTGGGGCTCCAGCAGATGGTAAGCCAAGGCCACATACCCAGGGCTGAAGGCAGCATAGCCCTGGCCCCCAACATTACACATGAGCATAGAGTTGTGGTTGGTGTGTGGTAGAACCCATCTCATCACCTCAGGATAGGGAAACAGCTCAGGCCTGGTGGCCACCTTCATAATGGCTGATTTTTCTATATTTGCATGAATTGGTGCTTCTTCCAGGCCCATATCTGGAACTTCCCTTCGGGAGATCATCCTGTATATGTCTCCCCATTTGTATTCGGGTTCAACCCCCGAGACACATTGGGTGTCTTCATAGATGTATTCAGTTCTTGCTTCTATGTCCGGTGCTGGTACCTCCTCCACTACTGGGGCTTTCTTCTGTCTCTTAGACATTGTAAATTCTTCCTGCAATGTAACCATGATGATATTAAGCAATTTCAGGCTTGTGAACATTTTACAGTAGTTTTATTTTTTCTTCATAGTCTATATGACTATAATAATGTCAGATATAGGCTCTTCAAGTTGAAAGATTTGAACTAGTCATGCAATCTTTTGAGCTGTGCTATTATATCATATCAATGTGTAAGTGAGAAAGCAACCCTCACATGTATGCACAACTAATATTTACACTGACTATCTGAAACTATCAGCACAAAGAGTCAGACTATTTCGAGCAAGGTTCTAATGCTGCGGAAATAAAATTATCATTATTCATCCCATGGCCTATTATCAAAATTACATGATTTCACAGGATGCCATAAATAAATGATATGCAGTGCAAATGCATAACTCTCAAAAGCAGGGCACATGACTACAAAAATTCGAATTCAACATGGCTCTACGGTAACATCTTAGGTTATTCACGGGCATGGATTTACATAAGTGCAACTGTAAACTGCGAGACCAAAACAGAACTTCGCACAGGGGAACCCCACCAACACCATATTCATGCTTTCCCCAGGACTTCAAAAATCAACAGCGGCGTGGCCCTAGGATTTCGCGTGGTGGAAAATGACGAACAGTGCAGCGCGGGCATAGATTAGGGTTCGAGGAAAAGGGCAAATGCACAGCCGGGTATCTACCATGAAAGAAACTGCGAAAACCCCATCCAAGACGCTTAAGGATAACGTCATAACAAGAACTAAACAAGGTGCAGGCGGCATAACGGCTGCCTACACCGTGTCTTCTTCTACCGCTAAGGGAAAACTAAAATGGAGGAGATAAATGAAACGCGGGCTTTTAAAAGGAAAAACCCCCCCTCTAACTATACAACCTATCCGACCCATAAATAATAAAAGATAAAAAATGGGCGCAAAAATACTGGGGAAATGAAAATGATAACCCTAGCCGTGGGTATAAAAACTCCGTATGTGAACGGAAAGGAACTACAGCCGTAATCTTGACAATCTTCCACACAGCATAAGTCATCCATACAAAACCGAGAAAAAAGGGGTTATTGGTCCTACCTAGCAGTAGTGCACAACTGAAGTGGCAACAACAATGGAGCTTTCAATCGACAGTTGGACGTGGGTACCGGTACGATGCTTCCACAAGACTCGTGAGGTCGACAACGCGGAGCGGACTACGACGGCCTAGGCGAAAATAACAATAAAAAACCAAAAAAACGCCCACCGTATATATAAAACTTTGCACGTGCGACGGGTCAAATCAATCGGGCGCGAACCACAACTGTGTCGAGTGGCGGAGGATACATTGGTCGGCTGCCCAAGAGTTTGAATCCCTCCGCAACGTCGGGCCTTCAGAGCAAGAAGTCATCCGCAACGCCGGAGTAAGAAAAATTAAATCGCTCCACTATCCAACCGGGAGAGAAACACATCGCCGGGGCGCTACGGAAGGTCCTCCTTCCGGAAACCACCCGCAACGTCGGAAGGTGAGAACAACAAGTCGCCCAAAATGTCAGATGAGGGAGACTTCCCACTCCTCCGATGGAGAGCCAAAACCTGTCAGAAACGGAGGAGAATCAAGATCCGTACGCAATGGTCGGGGGATTCCAAACCCGCCCGCAACGTCGGGCCTAAAACGAAAGTCCGAGACTTGGAAGCGGGCCGCAACGGCGGGAATGAAGATTAACAAGATGCCCGAAACGGCGGAAAAGGAGATTGACATGACGCCCGCAACGGCGGAGATAGACAAAAACTTCGCTCCTGGTCAACCAAGGCTTTAACGAGATAGGCCAAACGATAATAAAAACAACTCAAGAGAAAAATATAAGGCATGAAATCTTCACAACATGCAACGAGGAGAAAAAACCATCGATGAACAGTAATCACAAATGCTTCAAAAAACCATAGGCCCAAAACCAAGAGGCTGTAATCAAGAAAAATGACTAATTCAAAAATTAAAGGAGGGTCCCAAAATTCAACAATTTTGGGAAAATCGTTGCGGCTTCAACACCCGGCTAACCAAAACCCTGATCGCCCGCCCAAGCAGGCTAAAAACCCCAATTTGCGAACCAACTTTCCTTGTTCTATTTGCGGGGTCTATGGCCACTACACACATTTTTGTCCACATATGGAGCGAGTTCAGCAACTTTTGGCTGCTGATCTAAACCGCCAAGGGCAGGCGGCTCCTCAAGCACCACCCAACCCCCCACAACCTCAGTAGCCACCTTTGGTATTGCAAAACCCCTTACCAACCCAAGGCGTAGTGAACACCCAACCATCGGCTCCCCCTCAAGCCAACGCATCAACCCCACAACAAATCACGTACGCTGCCCCTGATTAACCAATGCTTGACTCAGGTACCCACCACTTGTTGATGATGTCCTCCGAGGAGGTCAACCTCCAGACTCGGCGGAACCAATATGGCTCCACCCCTGAAGCCCCTTCCGCTGATAAACCTACTAACGCTCATCCCACAGATCAGGCGTTACGTATACCTCCACCTCCACTAGATGGCGCTCCCAAAGCACCTCGTTTCCCACTTCGTCGTATCAATAACAACCCCAATGCGCAGGTTGCGCCCAACTACAACATTGTTGATGACTTTCCCAATCCCCCGCAGCCATGTCTGCGTTAGAAGTTTTAAAAAACTGCCCTTCGCAGCGCAAGACTTTACTCTCAGCCATTGGGGCTATCGATCCAAATGACTTGCAGTTAATGGCATTTGATTTGGACCAATCCGAACCCCGCCTGCCTTCCACTTTGGCATTCCAAGTTTCCGTTTCCATTCGGAACTTTGTCGTCCATCGATGCATCATTGATGAAGGGGCCTCTACATGTGTCATGCCCATCTCCATCTGGCAGAAAATGGGATCCCCACCTCTCCAACCGTCCTCGATGGCGTTGCGAGCCTATGACGATCGTTCAGCTCAACCACAAGGTCTATTAACTAACGTCCCCGTCCAGCTGGCTGGCAAAATCATCCTCATCAACATTAAGGTTATCAATGCCCAGCTTGATTACAACCTTTTACTTGGCTGCAGCTACATGTATGCCATGCGGGCAATTGCTTCTACCGTTTTTCATATCATGATGTTCCCCCATGAGGGACGCGTGGTCACGATTGAGCAACTCACTTACCATGATCCCAATTCCCCCGCGGCACCCGAGAATGTTCTTGCCATGATTGCACAACCTGTTTCAGATGCCACCACCTCACTTGTTTCTTCCTTAGGGACCGGCGTTTACTCAGACGCACCAATGACCTCGACCTTCCCATCTATTCCACCCCCGTCACCGGCTACTGAAGTGTCCGAACTATGTACCGTGTCCCATAACATGCGAAATCCTAATAATCAACCACCCTTGTTACCTCAACCCCCTTTGGTACCTAGTCACATTGGTGCTACACCCATCCATACCATTCCTTTCCTCTTCCCTCCCTCAGGAGTAGTTAGCGCCCCGGTCATGGCTACCCTCAGCCTGCCTGGGTTAACCTTAGGATTACCCGTTTGGTATCTTTCGCCTCCCGTTCATCCGCCGACACCAAATGTCATCCTACAACCGGTGCAACCCATTGTCACCACTAGTCAACCACCTCCTGGTGTCGCTACCCAGTCGCCCTCCGTGAACCCTCCCCCTCCTCCCACCAAACCCACTGGGGGCAGAGGCCCCCAACCTTACACTACTGTCCCACCTCCTAAGACAGTCAAAAATCCCCCTGTGTTTCGTGGTCCTCCCAAATGCGCGCTGTGCGATGAGTTGGGCCATGCGACCCACTTATGTCCTCAGTTACCGGCGTTACAGAAATACATGCAACTGCTTGACGACGACCCCACTATCTCGGTTGTCCATCTAGATCCAACTCCTATGCCTCGCGACAAATCCCTACGCACTAACCACTCCTGTGCCCTATGCTATGTTTACAGGCATTACTCCCATCACTGTCCCGATCTCCCCGAGTACAGAGCAGCTCTCTATGAGATGAACAATCAAAACCTCAAGACGGCACCACTCACCATTGTGGAGATCCACCCCCCGGACTCTTCCTCTTCGAAAGAGGTTAATACCATTTATATGCTCTCTTCCACCACTACTCCTCCGTCAACCGATTTGACGACACAGACATTCCGTACTGATGAGGAAATCCTCAAGGCTCTCACTGCCCCAGATTATCCCTGGGATGATATGCACCACCATTCATACTTCCTCCCAGATGAACCCTCCTCTAACACTGCTCCTCAATTTGCAATTGAGTCCAAATACTTCCTTCCCCACAAGGTCGACTGGTTCAAGGACCCTATTGCTACTCCTGACGCCTTTGAAGAGGATAACATGGCCAACATATCACTTGTTATCCAAATTGATATCGCTGCCCCCGGAGGCACCCCCAAACTCATCGCTTTAGGAGCATCTTGCACTGAGCAGGAGATTGAGGAATACAAAACACTCTTCAAAGAATTTTGTGATGTTTTTGCCTGGTCCTATACCGAAATTCCTGGTCTTGACCCTACCATTATATAGCACCACATTGACACATGGCCTGATGTTCCCCCAGTACGTCAGAAACAACTTCCCACCCATCCCAAAAAAAAAACCGGAACAGCTCGGCCCTAGACCGCAGCTGTCCGGCCTACAGTTGCGGTCTCCGACCGCGACTGTCCGGCCTACAGCCGCGGTCTCTGACCGCGATTGTCCGGCCCACAGCCGTGGTCACCGACCGCGACTGTCCGGCCCACAGCCGCGATCGCCGACCGCGACTGTCCGGCCCACAGCCGCGGCCTCCGACCGCGGCTGTTTGGCCCACAGTCGCGGCCTCCGACCGCGACTGTCGAGCCTAAACCCGCAGTCGGAGACCGCGACTGTCTCGGTCTAAACCCACGTCTGGAGACCACGGCTTTGACCTCCTAACCCGCGGTCCACCCACTTGGACCGTACAAAAATCCCCTGGGACCCACTACCCGACCCCCCAACCCAAAAATAATGCGGGCACGCGTTTAACGGAATACCTGGCTCTCCTGAATCTCAAATCCGCTGGTCGGATCGTCCAGCAATCACACCTAAGCTTTGGTTCACTCCGATCACGAATCAAACTCGAATAGTACAAATGACAAGTGTCATATTGGGCCCACTTACTATTTATAGTCCGTCGACCTTGTTCTTCTTTTGGCCATTCTGAACCCATACGAAGTCCGTTTTCCAAACCATTTCCACCATTGGAATCAGCACGACGAGATCATCCCAATGGTCACCTCGTTGCGTCCTTTTTGGCTACATCATTTTTTCCCATTTTTAAGACACCACCAGTCACCTCGGTTCACGTGCCACTTCGGCCGCTCTCCGTTTTTAACACTTTTTATATCGCCGGATTCATCTTTCCGAGCTCGTGATGATGCTTGAGATCATTTCTCGCTCTCACTTGGTACAATTGCAGCAGTGCGTCCCTACACCTTGCCGCATCGATTTGCGCACCACATCGGCCGTCATCAGATTGTTTCACACTTTTTACATGAGCCATCCACTCCTCTCATACTACAAACGTCTCGTTATTTTGCCACCATTCATCCACCCCGCAAGGAGGACCACCAGTGTTCCCCCCTACCCTCAGTTCTGGTCATCATAAATGTTCCTTGATTGAACACTTCCTCCTTGCCTGACCATTAATTCATAGTCTTCTTATTTGCTTTCAGACTCCTTAAAATTGAAAGCAACCACGAGCATGTACTGTCCTGGGCTCGTAAAATCCACACGACAGTACCATTCCATTACTTCAGAGTCTTCTTATTTGCTTTCAGACTCCTTAAAATTGAAAGCAACCACGAGCATGAACCGTCCTAGGCTCTTAAAAATCCACAGGATAGTACCATTTTATCCACACTTCTTTTAGTTCCATAACCCATGAAGAAGTCCCCCCGCGTCTCTTGGCGCTATGATCAATCCTCTCGGCAGCACCCCAGATAAGGTCACCTTTGTTCAGAGTATTCTGCAGTCTCCCATCATTTTTTCACAGCTTGAGTCTCCCTCAGCCCTGTCACCCTCAGATCCTATATATCTATGATCCCTTTACCCCCACTTAGTTTTCATATGCTGCCCGATCATCCCCGCCATCATACTCTGAACAAAGGAAGTTTGAGTCCACCCACTCTACTTGCCCAGTTATTCCCACCAGTTTATCACTCCTGCCATCAGTAATATCCCAGTTCGGTTTTTCACCTCGCACTCCTGTCAAGGAAACATCATTGCCTTGATAGTTGTAGGTCTCCCTCTGTCGACGACAACCTCTTTATTCCAGAGGATAGACCTAGAGGCCCCTGTGCCTTGGACTCATCACCATCTGTGGTGAGTGCCTATGGACCATTTCGGGAGGAGTCATTATTGCCTCTCCGAATGGTTGTTTCTCACATGCTTGACTTCAACACATTGATCGCATCGTTGAGAATCACGCAGGATTCATATCCAGTCCATTATTTGTCGAAGACCTCGGATTTCCCTCGACTCTAGCACATTGGTGAGTCACTTCGGAACGCCCAGTCATATGTTCCCGTGGATGTCCGGGCTGCGTTGGAGATTGTATTCGGAAGCCATTCAGTTCCATGCTTCCTTGAGTACCCATTTCAGTTCCAGATCACGATTGCGAGTGTGACCCTTGTCACTCTGATCCAGCAGCGCATCAGTTCCTGTGGAACCACATTCAGTAGCACTGCTGTCATTCCAGTGTATCAGTTTTTCAGCTCAGACATGGTCAGCTCAGCATTATGTTCCAGATTTGTGTCCCCTCTAGACCCTTATACACAGTGGTTGATTCCTACAGGTCCTTCATTTCGGGCCTCACAGTGATTCTTATGTATCTTGATACGAGCATGGGTATGCCCGCCTCGTCCACATATTGAGATTCTTCCTCATTCAGTATTTGAGGCCATGTATATGTTCAGGTCCCCATATTTTGGACCTCATTGTTATTACTATGCTATATCCTGATACGAGCATGGGAATGCCCGCCTCGTTCAGATGATCAGATGATTCCTCATCCATTATTGAGGTTATGTACTTTTCAGTCCTTGCAGGTGGTTCGAGATCGTTGTTCCAGACTTCAATTGGTTCCTTCTCTTCTCCACACCCCAGGAAAAACAATTATGACTTATGATGTCCATCAGCCATATGATGAGCTCCTGCCCTCGCACATCAGGGGGCAATCTGTTAACACCCAAAAATGGTTCACTACCTCATCTACCCCATTACATGGCTCATTTGTCCATTTTCCTACCATATCTCCATCAAAAACTCATGAAACCATCTAAAAAGTCTCCAAAAGGCTTAAAATACCTCCAAAAGGCCATAAAACCCTTTTTTCCTCCAGAAATATCCAAAATTCCTCCAAAAATAGCAAAAAACCCTAAAAGGAAAGAAAAATATTAAATAATGAGGAAAAAGAGGAAAAAACCCTAAAAAGCTGAAACCCTAATCAAGCAAACCCTAAAAAGATGAAACCCTAATCAGCAAACCCTAAACCTAAAACCGCATGGTTTCCAATTATAAATAGGTGATGGAGACACCTTATTTCACATCCACAATCACAAGTATCCTGCCTTTGCCAAAATTGCTCTTGAAACCCTAGCTCACCATTGAGCGGCTTTCACCATTAAGAGCCCCTTTTGGCCCAATTCCACCATCGGAGAAAGAGAAGGAGCAGCTGGAGCTCGGAGCAACCTCACGGATCAGCGCAACAGGCTTCACCAACCTTGACATTAGAGGTCAGATCAATAAAATTCATTATTTACTTTATGCTTTTTACTTCATGAACATGTTTAGATTAGCTTTTATTTCTGTTTAAGTACTGTTTATTTTACATATCATTGAACTGCTACTAAGGAATCCATTGTTCTTAGTAGGTGCTCATTCGCACAAGCTAGGGCGAAAACCCTAGCAACGGTACTAAATATTGTTTCTAAGAATATTTCCGGGATGATAAGCTAATGTTGATGGGAAAAGTCTCGTTGAAGGAGGGCCATGATGAGTCCCACATCGATGACACGAAACTCGAGACATAGTTCTAGAATTATGTGAATGCAATAACCATATGACTGACTCAAAGATACTGACACAAATACCGTGTAGATTGCAGAGGTGAAACCTTTTCAAATCCCCTTTGAACATCGGGCGACATGACAAAAAGACTTGGCAGCATGACTGAACAAGATAGACACTCAATGCGATAGTGGACAATGCATTCTTTTGAAAGACTCAAACCATTGACACGACTCATGGAAGTGGATCGTGACAGAGATCAGCTGAATACCCAATTGACTAACATGACTCTGTAGACAAGTGCCTTGTCCAAAGGTAATGACAAACAACTGCCATTATTTGCAAAATGATTCCCTTCCCATTTCCCCCATCATGATTGATGAGTGCCTCTTTTTAGTTTTATGAGTTCAAATAGGGTAACAAACACTCGATATAGAGGGTAATAAACTAAGCTCAAACCACTTTTCATGTTTTAACCAGAGCACAAAAAATGAAAAGTAAGCTCAACCCCATCTTACTATTTTTAACGAGCTCGAAGATCAGTTGAAAGAATGCTCGAAGATTGGTTTCATTTTTACACAAGCTCGAAACCAATGGATAAACTATGCTTGAAAAAATCCCATTAACATGATATACAGAGGTTGGAATCTTGCCCCCAACATGATTTCTAGTGAAGCTTACCCTTAGCATGGTTGCTAAGGGCTCGACATGCCCCCAAGATTCGTTTCATTTGACGATTCTTCTTCCATACCCAACATAAAAACTTGGTTACTAATGTGAAAATTTAAACCAAGGGGGTAGGAAGAACGAGAATCAAGAAGGTGAAAAGAAGTTTCAAGTTCTAACACTAAAGTGAAGACTTGACTCAAAGGAAGGGGATCTGTTTCATTTTTACGCAAGCTTGAAATAGAAGGTAACTATGCTTGCAACATGGTTTCATTTTTATGCAACTTTGAAGCCAAAAGGTAAACTATGCTTAAGGAGATCCATTTCATTTTTTAACGAGCTTGACATAGAATGGGAACTTTGCTCCTAGGCATCTGTTTCATTTTTTAACAAGCTTGACACAGAATGAGAACTTTGCTCAAAGGCATCTGTTTCTTTTTTTTACAAGCTTGACACAGAATGGGAGCTTTGCTCAAAGGAATGGTTTCATTTTTATGCAATCTTGAAATCAAAAGGTAAACTATGCTTGAGGAGTGGTTTTATTTTTTAACGAGCTTGAAACCAAAATGTAAATTATGCTTGCAAACATGCTCTTACCGAACATGATATCTAGAGGTTGGTAGGTTGCCCCCATTTCATAAAAGCTAGCGACTTAACTCCATTATGATATCCATAGACTAAATCCATGCCCCCCATTTTTCCTATGATGGGAAGAAGCTGACTAGAATAAGGGGAAGGAACCACAAGAACATGCAGCACATTCAAGGTAGTCTGATTACTAGGAGTAATGCAATGGTCAGGTGTAAGAAAGGAAAGCTGATCAATGGTCAAAATCTTCCCATCATGGGGAAAATGCATAACTCTAAAGAGTGTGGACACAACAACCTTCATGGCATAATCACATCCAAAGAATAGATTGAAATCTAAAGGAACTTGGACCACTATAACATCAATATAGATAGTTTTCCCTCTTAATATAATAGGAAAATAAGGAAGGGTCCCTAAAGGTGCGGTAGGTCTTTGATTAAAAGCCAGTAAATGATCGATGGATGGCACAAGCTGAGGAGAGCCTAAATATTTCCAAGCAGTTGAGGATAGAATACTAACAGAAGCCCCTTCGTCAACAATAGTACGAAGTACCCACCTAGCAGTAACATTCACAACTATCTGGAAAGGAACACTCGAATGAAAATGAGACTCTTTTAGGTTACTCCAGTCAAAGGAAATAACCTCATTACTTGGAGAGGGTTCTATCGAAACAGACAAAATTTTCCCTTGTCGAGAAAAATCAGAACGAAGCATAAAAACTTCAGCAGGTTTTGGTTCATTCTCTATTGGAAGAGAAGAACAAGATGAAGATTTGGTCAAAGAGACTACTTTAGTCTTAACACTCTCTGATGAAAAAGTGGTATCGGGTGGAGATGATGTCGACTCGACCACTTCAACTTCACTCTTCAACTGAAGAGTGGGATCAACCGAGGTTAGAACTGGATCGACCACTTTATCAACCAATGGGGGTTCAAGAGACAACTTACAATAACCTATTGGAAGCCGTTGACGAGAAAAAGTAATGTCTTCCAACAACTTAGAATCTTCATCCATGAGAGGACAAAGGTAAGTAAAGTGCATGTCTTGAAAAAGCAAGCAAGGATTTCTAACTTTACCCTTCCAAATCTTAACCACAGAGTCATTGGTTGAGGGGGGATCATCAGTATGATGACCAGAGGCTGATGACATATATTTCTGGGAAACCTTAGACCACTCTTCTAAAACTAGGGACAAACCATTAAAATCTTTTAGAAGGTGATCACCCTTGCAAAGCCTACAAGGGAATTTGGGTTTATGTGGTCTTTGGGTGTGCAGATCAACACTGTTTGCATTGGGAGGAGTGATTGGTTGAGACTTGGATGTTTTTTCTCTTTCCTTCTTCTTAATCTTCCTTTTCTTCTTCTTCTTATCCACCTGACTACTAGTGCTACAAATTTCAACAGACGAAGAGGTAGAAATAGGAGAAGACACATCTGGTGAAGAAGGAGAGGGATCAACATGAGGTTGATGCTCTTGCGATGAAGGATTAGGATTAGACGCAACTAGTGTACATGGGATAACTAGACTAGAGAATAACCAAATAGGTAATCCAGTAGTCAGTCCAGGAAGGCTTAACGTAGCCATTAGAGGAGGACCAACATCCCCATATGGAGGGAACAAAATAGACATGCTTGGTAAAGGAGTCTCTTGGTTGGTAGTCCCGGAAGGTGAAGCCATAACTATGTAACAAAAATATCTCCCTCTTCTAAAAAATCCTAACTGTATAGATAACAAGCGCTACTCAAACTAAAAGAAACAAGAAAACATGTGAAAGGAGTGGATAATAGTCAGGAGTCTCAGAGGGCAGGCCAAAAGGATAACTCAGATGGATATGGTATCCTAGTGGGGTCTTCCGATATACACAAGGTGCGTGGGAGCTCAAATTAGTAGTAGTGTTGTCTAATGCACAACCATTCACAAGGGGTCTTCCTATATACAATCGAGTATGTGAAGTACCTTTCGATATACCTTAAGGGTACGTGAAAGGCTGTTCGATATACCGACGGTACATGGAAGAATCGCGTGAGTCCCAGGATGTAGTGCAAACAAATAATGATAACTCCTACATTTAATGATGCCCGAACACGTCTCTAACCTATCATGCAAATTGCTAAAAAAATTTAAACCTAAGCTAGTGCTTAATTTTATCTTGTGCGTTTAGGTGGAACCATGGAGTGAAAACTTGAAATTAAAGAAGATGCACATTGATCTATATGATAATGCAAGTTTTCCTCTTCAATGAAATTCTACCTAAGAGAGGGAGAGAGAGGTTCAATTTATTTGAAACATAGAGTAAATCCCGTACAACAATGAAACAAATTGCTTATATGATCCATTCCTAACCGAAACAAACAAAAGCTTCTCTTTTGAACTGAAAAAGAAGTGAGACCTCTAATGAAAAGCAAGAAAAGATTGTTACAACTTTATACAAAAGTGTTCAGATTTTTCAACTAAAGTGCGAATGAACTAATCACAAAATCATACAATAACTTTCATATGTACTCTTCCACAACTTTATGAAAAAAGGAAAAAAAATACAAAAATCATGTATAACAAATGAAGAAAAATTGAAATAAATCTTTTCTTCTTCTATCAAAGAAGACAAAAATCAGAGATCTGGCAAAAAAAAGTTATATTCAAATCAAACTATGAAGCTTTAAAATACCAACATCAATCAAAATTCTTGAGCATAACTATGGATTCATACACCCTTAGGGGGGGTCCTGCAGACAGCAAGGTGTTTCACTGGTCTGAATGGTTTAGATCCAGAACAAATAGAGGATAGAGGTTGAAGACTCTCCCTAGACACCGTAGATACCTGGAATGTAATGCTTTGATCGTTACCTTATGTACCTGCAATAAGATTCAACACGAAAACACATCAAAACCACCAGAATATAATCTACTAATCTATGTTAGTGACTAAGGAATCTAACAACATACATGTGAAATCATACAACAACACTATATGTGGGCTAGAAATCAACTTGCATTAAAGAAATATGAAGAAGTTTACAACCAAGCCTTAGTGTTGACATGCATCTCCATGAAACCAAGCATTCTTGTCCCCAAAAGCTCTGACTCTAGCTCTCGATACTCTCCCAAGTGATGAACACCTTGCTGTCCACAGGAGGGCTCTAGTATATGGATATCATAATGGAGCTAAGTCGCTAGCTTTTATGAAATGGGGGCAACCTACCAACCTCTAGATATTATGTTCAGTAGGAGCAGGTTTGAGAGCATAGTTTACATTTTGGTTTCAAGCTTGTTAAAAAATAAAACCACTCCTCAAGCATAGTTTACCTTTCGGTTTCAAGCTTGCATAAAAATGAAACCATTCCTTTGAGCAAAGCTCCCATTCTGTGTCAAGCTCGTTAAAAAATGAAACGGATGCCTTTGAGCAAAGTTCCCATTCTGTGTCAAGCTCGTTAAAAAATGAAACAGATGCCTATGAGCAAAGTTCCCATTATATGTCAAGCTCGTTAAAAAATGAAATGGATCTCCATAAGCATAGTTTACCTTTTGGCTTCAAGCTTGCATAAAAATGAAACCATGTTCCAAGCATAGTTACCTTCTGTTTCAAGCTTGCGTAAAAATGAAACAGATCCCCTTCCTTTGAGTCGAGTCTTCACTTTAGTGTTAGAACTTGAAACTTATTTTCACCTTCTTGATTCTCGTTCTTCTTGCCCCCTTGGTGAAAATTTTCACTTTAGTAACCAAGTTTTTATGTTGGGTATGGAAGAAGAATCGTCAAATGAATTGAAGCTTGGGGCATGTCGAACCCTTAGCAACCATGCTAAGGGTAAGCTTCCCTAGCAATCATGCTGGGGGCAAGATTCCAACCTCTATATATCATGTTAATGGGATTTTTTCAAGCATAGTTTATCCATTGGTTTTGAGCTTGTGTAAAAATGAAACCAATCTTCGAGCATTCTTTCAACTGATCTTCGAGCTCGTTAAAAACAGTAAGATGGGGTTGAGATTACTTTTCATTTTTTGTGCTCTCGTTAAAACATGAAAAGTGGTTTGGGCTTAATTTATTATTTTTTCATGCTTTGGATTCAAACATGAAAAATGATAATGGAGTTCTGTTTAAACTCTTTTCAGTGTCCCTAAATACGAAAAGATTGGCAAGCGATCTTGTCTTCTTCACGTTCGTTAAAGTATTTGAAGAGCCGTCTGTCCGACAGTAGGTTATCTCTTTTTCGGTTCGGATAGGACTATTTACGAAAAAGGAACACTCCATCCAATCATGACTGGAAGAGTTCTCTAAGGTATGATTTTACACTTTTTCGGGCCTTAGAGACTAAATGATATGAAAAAGGACCCCTTTGGAGTCTTCTTACATATTTGTTCAGACTCTCTAAACATGAACAATACCAAGTTTTCTTTCAGTGGACTCGTTAAATAAAACATTGAGAGACCCGTTTTGGGAACGAACCCCTCGTCTCTCGGGTTCATAAAATATATGAGTCTGGACTTGTCTTCCGACAAGCTATATCGAGTGTTTGTTACCCTCTTTGAACTTGTAAAACCGAAAAGAGGCACTCATCAATCATGAGGGGGAAAATGGGAAGGGAATCATTTTGCAAATAATGGCAGTTGTTTGTCATTACCTTTGAACATGGCACTTGTCTGCACAATCATGTCACTCAATTGGGTATTCAGCTAATCTCTGTGACAATATACTTTCATGAGTCATGTCAATCCTTTGAGTCTTTCAAAAGAATGCATTTTTTAGTGTCACATTGTCTGTCCGTCCCGTTCAGTCATGCTGCCAAGTCTTTTTGTTGTGCCGCTCGATGTTCAAAGGGGATTTGAGAAGGTTTTACCTCTGCAGTCTACACAGTCTTTGTGTCAGTATCTTTGAGTCAGTCATATGGTTACTACATTCACATAATTCTAGAACTATGTTCCGAGTTTCGTGTCATCGATGTGGGACTTATCATGGTCCTCCTTCAACGAGACTTTTCCCATCGACATCAGCTTATCATCTGGGAAATAGTCTTAGAAACAATATTTAGTACCTTGAGATCTTTATGCTTTAATGATAGATTCTCTCGCTCTCGACACAGGTTCACATCATTGGCCTTTGATCGATAGAATAGAATGGGTGTTCGACATCAGTATATCTATTCACACTTAGTAGATTGTACTAGAGTACCTTGGGAATCATTGACATTAATGGTGATCTCCGTCGCACTTGTTAATGGTTCACATCATTGGCCGGTAATCAAGTGGTTTCTACCATGTTCAACTTTAGATCATTGTAATCACATGGATAGAATTGTACTTTGTGGAAGATGAGACGAAGACCCTGGGTGTTAGTTTAAAGCGCTCATTGCATTTCTCCAGGTTGCAACGGAGTTTTGTAGCATGGATCCACATTTGTATGGTCGTGGCTATCCTCAAATTTGCATCTATATGACATAGATCTACATTCTATGTCTGGTAGCTATGTCCAAGTTTGAGTCCTCTATCACATGGATCTATGTTGTATTCTTGTAGCCATGCTTGTTTATTCCTCTCATGGATCTGCCTTGTTTTGGTTTGCAGCCATGAGTTTGGTTACTTGTGTCTATGAGTTAACATATTGATGTACTACAGATGCCTACTTGACAACATGCTCCAATCGAGCCAACATTTTCCTCTCATGGCGATGACTTGTTCTCTTAAAGCTTTCGTTTATCGTATCCCTCTAAGACTCATGCTTTGAGGGGCATTGTGTTATACCAAAATCCTATCACCATCATGTGATAAGAACTTTCACATGCCTACTAGCCCTAAATCCCAGCTCTTGGAGTGGAAACTCATGGTTATCATCAATATTCTATGAAAATTCCCAGCACCGCGCTTTCTCCTTTATCCAAAAGCGATACCCTTGTTTGCACCACCCATCCCCTGTTGTCCACAAGCAGTGCCACCGCTTATGGCCCTTAGTCCATAAGCGTTTCTTACCAGAATCGCTCTCTCATTGAAAGAGAAACGCGGTACCCTAGGTAAAAAGGAAAAAAGAGAAGTTTCTCGAGGCTTCTAGATGATAAGCATCGTGTCCTCCCTTATCCCTACTGTTGTGGGTCAGTTGAGCTCAAGATCCCCCATCCTAGGATCTCAGAGGCCACCTCACCCACTAATCTCTCAACCTACCCTATCCTTTAAGCCTTATAAATACAAGCTTATGGCCATGGTTGAGGTGGATGGCTCTAGTCTATGGATACCATAATGGAGCTAAGTCGCTAGCTTTTATGAAATGGGGGCAACCTACCAACCTCTAGATATCATGTTTGGTAGGAGCAGGTTTGCGAGCATAGTTTACCTTTTGGTTTCAAGCTCGTTAAAAAATAAAACCACTACTCAAGCATAGTTTACCTTTTGGTTTCAAGCTTGCATAAAAATGAAACCATTCCTTTGAGCAAAGTTCCCATTCTGTGTCAAGCTTGTAAAAAAATGAAACGGATGTTTTTGAGAAAAGTTCCCATTCTGTGTCAAGCTCGTTACAAAATGAAACAGCTGCCTATGAGAAAAGTTCCCATTCTATGTCAATCTCATTAAAAAAATGAAATGGATCTCCTTAAGCATAGTTTACCTTTTGGCTTCAAGCTTGCATAAAAATGAAACCATGTTCCAAGAATAGTTACGTTCTGTTTCAAGCTTGCGTAAAAATGAAACAGATCCCCTTCCTTTGAGTCGAGTCTTCACTTTAGTGTTAGAACTTGAAACTTCTTTTCACCTTCTTGATTCTCGTTCTTCCTACCCCCCTGGTGAAAATTTTCACATTAGTACCCAGGTTTTTATGTTGGGTATGGAAGAAGAATCATCAAATGAAACGAAACCTCAACCCCATATTACTGTTTTTAATGAGCTCGAAGATCAGTTGAAAGAATATAGGACAATATATGTGGGACACAAATAAACTTGCATTAAAGAAATATGAAGAAGTTTACAAACAAGCCTTAGTGTTGACATGCATTCCATGAAACCAAGCATTATCGTCCCCAAAAGCTCTGACTCTAGCTTTCTATACTCTCCCAAATGATCTTGGGTCAAGTGATCAATCCAACAGCATAACAATACCTTAAGAGTTCTCCTCCTCAACCATGGCCATAAGTTTATATTTATAAGGCTTAATGGATAGGGTAGGTTGAGAGATTAGTGGGTGAGGTGGCCTCTAAGATCCTAGGATGAGGGATCTTGAGCTAACCTGACCTACAACAGTAGGGATAAGGGAGGACATGAGGCTTATCATCTAGAAGCCTTAAGAAACTTCTCTTTTCCCCTTTTTACCTAGGGTACCATGTTTCTCCTTCAATGACAGAGCAGTTCTGGTAATAGCCGCTTATGGACCAAGCGCCATAAGCGATGGCACCGCTTGTGGGAAATAGGGGATGGGCGGTGCGAACAAGGGTACTGCTTTTGGATAAAGGAGCAAGTGCAGTGCTGGGAATTTTCATAGAAGATTGATGGTAACCAAAGTTCTTATCACATGATGGTGATAGGATTTTGGTATAACACTCTTTATATACACATTTATTTACATTACTTAATGATATATGACACAACATGAATATGATAACATATTTCTATGTTTAAGAAAATATTTGAATATAAGTTTTAAAATAATATCATACTTTTTATCTTTCATATACTAATTCCAAGAATGTGACAATGTCAGGATGATGATGATGATGATGATGCAGATGATGCAAATGATGATGAAGATGGTGATGACAACGACGATGATGATGAAGATGACGATGATGATGAAAATGATGATGATGACGACGATGGTGATGATGATGATGAGGATGATGGTGATGATGATGGACGCGATGCTACTGCTGCTGCTGCTGCTGATGATGACGATGATGATGACAATGATGATGATGGTCATGATGATGATGATGATGATGATCATGAGGATGATGATGGTGATGATGATGGACATGATGATGATGATGATGATGATGAAACATGTTTTTAACTAGTTAGAAACATGTTTTCATCACCACCACCACCACCATGATCATGATCATGATCATGATCATCATCATAATTGATGATGATGATGATGATGGTGAAGATGATGATAATGCATATGACGCCGACAAGGATGATGATGATGATGACGATGATGAAGATTATGATGATGATGGTGATATCGATGTCGATGATTATGATGATGATGATGATGATGATTATGATGATGATGTTGATGATCATGGTGAAAATGATGATGATGACGAAGATGATGATGACGATGATGATGATGAAACATGTTTTTAACTAGTTAGAAACATGTTTTCATCACCACCACCACCATCATCATCATCATCATCAATTATGATGATCATCGTCATCAATTATGATGATGATGATCATCATCATAATTGATGACTATGATGATGATGATGGTGAAGATAATGATGAAGACGATGACGACGACGACAATGATGACCATGATGACGATGATGAAGATGATGATGATGGTGATCACGATGTCAATGATGATGGTGATGATGGTGATGGTGATTATGATGATGATGTTGATGATCATGATGAAAATAATGATGATGATGGCGACGATGATGATGTCGTTCAATACGACGATGATGAATATGATCAGGATGATGATGATGATGATGATGGTGAAGATGATGATGATGATGATGATGATGATGATGATCTTCATAATTGATGATGATGATGATGATGGCGAAGATGATGATGATGAAGATGACGATGACGATGACGATGATCATGATCATGATGATGATGATCATGATGATGTTGATGATGGTGATCACGATGTTGATGATGGTGATAATGATGATGATACTGACGACGACGATGATGATGATGGTGATGATGATAATGATGATGATGAGGATGATGGTGATGATGATGGACATGATGATGATGATAATGATGACGATGAAACATGTTTTTAACTAGTTAGAAACATGTTTTCAACAACATCATCATTATCATATTCATCATCATCGTAATTAATGATGATGATAATGATGATGATGGTAAAGATGATGATGATGAAGATGACGACGACGACGATGACGACGATGATGAAGATGATGCTGATGATGATGGACATGATGATGATGATGATGACGATGATGATGGTGATGATGATGATGATGATGATGATGATGATGGTGATGATAATGGTGATGCTGATGATGGTGATGATGATGGAAACAATAATGATGATGATGAAACATGTTTTTAACTAGTTAGAAACATGTTTTCATCACCATCATCATCATCATCATCATAATAATTGATGATGATGATGATGATGATGATGGTGAAGATGATGATGATGAAGATGACAACGATGACGATGATGATGATCATGAGGATGATGATGATGATGATGGTGATGATGATGTTAATGATCATGATGAAAATGAGGAGGATGATGATGATGATCATGATGATGGCAATGATGATGATGTCGATCAATATAATGATGATGATGAAGATGATCAGGATGATGATGACGATCATCATCATATTCATAATTGATGATGATGATGATGATGATGGCGATGATGATGATGATGATGGCGATGATGATGATGGTGAAGAAGATGATGATAAAGATGACGATGATGACGATGATGAAGATGATGCTGATGATGGTGATCACAATGTTGTTGTTGTTGTTGATGATGATGATGGTGATGATGACGATCATGATGATGATGGTGATGATGGTGATGATGATGGTCTAGATGATGATGAGGATGATGGTGATGATGATGGACATGATTATGATGATGATGATGGTGATGATGATGGACATGATGATGATGATGATGAAACATGTTTTTAACTAGTTAGAAACATGTTTTCATCACCATCATCATCATCAATGATGATGGTGAAGATGATGATGATGAAGATGATGACGACGACGATGACGACGACGATGATGATGACGATGATGCTGATGATGGTGGACATGATGATGATGATGATGATGATGATGATGATGATGATGATGACGACGACGATGATGATGGTGATGATGATGATGATGATGATGATGATGGTGGTGATGATGATGGAAATGATGATGATGATGATGATGGTGATGATGATGGAAATGATGATGATGATGATGATGAAACATGTTTTTAACTAGTTAGAAACATGTTTTAATCCCCATGATGATGATGATGATGATGGTGAAGATCATGATGATGAAGATGACGATGACGATGATATCAATATATCTTTGGAACTTAAATTTTGCATTTATCTGATTACATTATCATATGAGGTTTCACCATCACATTCAAATTTTAATAACAATCTAACATCTCAATTAAATCAATTCAACAACAAACTCCTTAGATGCCTTCGTGTTTTCCCATACAATCATCACTTTGACATACACATAATTATTTTTGTGTTTATATAGTTTTAATATATCTTATACTTAAAAAAAAATATTAATCATGAATACTATAATTTTAAATACATTATTTTCGCAGAGCATAGACTCTTCACAGACTCATAGACAGAATATAGAGACACAAAGGGAACCCAAAGGTGCTGAAGCAGCCTTCTGCTTGTTTCCCACACTCAACTTACAGAATGACTCAAGACTTTTAGTTGCAGAGCGGACTACTTGATCAATGCAAATGCTATAAGATCACATCAGAAAAATCTGTCTAGGTAAGTGTGTCTTTTTGTAGTGACGACCTTTGCAGTCTGAAGGCGATCTGCCTATGTGTCTGTAATACATATTGTGATTGTGTACTCTGTAATCTGTGAGGAAGAAGTTAATAAAAACCTGGATTGAAATGGATTATATGATGCATGTGTGACTGTTGATCGATCGTTGGCAAGTTGGTATCAAAGCCAAGCAACAGTTGTATTTACATTCATTCTGCAATATTTTACTGTAAGTTTTACTGTTTGAAAGTTTATGCATATATTCTGTTGATGAATGATCTAGCAAGTATAGTGTACCTGTAGGAAAATGGAAATGATTTGCTGAGTGATTGGTGAAGTCTTAGTAGTTTTTAGTGGTCTTTTGAAGGGTAATTGCCATTGAGTTGAGGCACCATAAATCCCGTTTGTGTTAGACCAGAGTGAGATAGAACTCCTTCACCCATGGACCCATCGATGGACACTATCTCTCACATTAATTAGCTAGACTATCAACAAGAAGACAATGGAGAAGTCTCTCTTGCAGAAAGACGATCTTCCTTTGCTAATGAATGTAGTACCTCTGATTCTTCAATCATCCACATTGAAAATACCAATCCTTCTTCTAATTGGCAATTACCGCAGATCCTTCCCCAAGATGTTTATAAGTTAAAATGGTGGGAATACATAACGGCTACCCACATTAAAGTATCTTCTGTAGATATTTCGTTCACAAACTCTGAGGAGCCTGTCCATATAAACTTAATAGATAAACACCGTATTGATTGGGCAATCAAAGTTGGTTATAAATATGCCCACTTAGGTGCAATAAAATTAGGTCTCATCCCTTTAGTTAGACCCTACTTACCTGTTTCCTCTTTGTGTGTCATTGTAGACACCCGACATAATAATTTTGCAGATGCTATCATTGGCGGCTTTACAGTACCTCTCCATGATGGTCCAGCCTTTGGTACCATCTATCCTAAATTTAGTGTAATCCTGGATTATCCACACATCTATGACCTTCTCAAGGCTTACATTCTCCCGCAGGGCTTTTCTATGATGACTGGATCCAAGATTATCCAGTTAAAGAGTGCTGTCTGCATCCGATTTGGCAACGATACCTTACCTCCTCTCCGTTCTAAAGTTCACCAAAGTTCGCGCTTGCTCAGCATGGTGGAGAAGGAAAAATCTAAACAAGCTCAACCAGTTACATTTGACTGGACTGGTATCACTTACCCCTAGAACTGGGAAGTGAAGTATAATGAGCTGAGAAATGCCGAAGCTTTGAGTACTTCAATTGTAAGTACATCCTTAACATTTGACAGATAGACAAGCTCTTTCAGATGTCCAGAGTCTACTCCTGCCCCTGCTTTCTCTCTTCTTCCAAGATCTTCTTCAATGTCTTTTGATCACTCTGACAAAAGATTACAAAGAAATATTTCATCCGTATCATAGCCTATAACTTACTCCTACACAGGCCTCCATGATAATGAACATAGAGGACAACATAAAGACTGTCCCGCCTATAGGAAAACTCTTCAGAAGCTCCAACATCAAAGGCAAAGACCAAGTCTAGGTATGTTTTCTCTCCCTAGACAAAATGAATCTTACGAGGCACAAGTACAAGGTCGTAGATCTTACTTCCCTGGAAGAAATATGCCAGAAACCCCATTCAGACAGTATTCACCAGATGGAACTGTCAAAAAAGAATTCCTTCCTTGCAGATCTTCTGGCCCAGAAGAATCTGTATCTGATGAAGTTAAGCTTCATAATTGGGGTAATATGTAGCGGAGATTAACTTCTTAGAACCTTGATGACATGGCTTTAGACCTACTGAATATTAAAAGCAATGTCATAGAAGAAAAAGAAAAGGTAGCCCTGATCGAGACAAAGCTAGAACTCATAAACCATCTTCTAGCTGATGCTGAAGAGATAAAAGAAGTTGTAGCAAAAGCATCTGACAAAATACAAAGAAGGTTGGTTAGACTTGAAGAATTAATCAGCCAAACCAGAGATCTGAAGAAGTGAGCTCCAAAGCTGAGTCCTATTGATTTTTCCTTGGCAACACAAGGATATGCCAAGAAAGATACAGGAAAGAAACTTGAACATAGCCTATCTTTCGTGATGTTTACAGTTCAAGAAGAAGAAGAAGAAGATGACAGACCATAATTTAATTTTGGTCAAGATGAAGCGGACTTACAAGAATTCCAAGAATGGATAGGACACTTCAAGTCCTTCAAACCTGCATTAGAGCCCAAATATCTAAATATGCTGTCCACACATCATTTTGTAGAATCCTCAGGTTCTCATCTACCACCACCAGATTATGATACACCTATGCCACAAGCTTCTCAAGCTCCCAAATTCCCTTCGAATTTTGGCATAAATGCCATTAACAATATCATCTCCCAGATGCCGGACCAACTCGTTCTAAATATCCAATGCCAATCTAGAGATGAAATTGGAAATGCCCTTGCCTTGTTATTTCATTGGACTCTGTCCAAACAAGCCCAAGATCAATCTCTTACAGGACAACAGCTTGCAGGACAGATAGTTGTTGGACTTTCTGGTCTTGCAGACGCATGGTGGCGCTGGCTTCCACAGGATGCCAGAAATGAGATGATGAATGCTGATGATGCAGATCAACAAGTTTTAAGAGCTCTAAGTAAGCAGTTTCATGGAAAAGATGATATGGATGACTCTGATAATCTAGCATCTCTGTATATGTCTGCTCGGCTTTGTAATCTTTCTCAAGCTGACGAATATTTCTGCTACATGCAGAAGCTGCTGATATCCTCAGGAAAAGCAAATGACCCAGCTTATCTGAAGCATTATTTAAGAAGCTTTCCAGGTCATGTTCCAGATGCAGTAGAAAAATATATGAAGGATAAAAACATAAATTACCGCGAGCTATCTCTTTCCCAGCTACATTATCATATCCTAGAAACCTGGCAAGAGCATTGCTTAGAAAAGAGGGTCAGCAAGGATTTCAAAAGGCACCAAGACATGTTTACCCCGTCTTTTTGTAAAAATGTTGCTCAAATGCCTGATTGGGGTTGTGGTGCTCATAATCGTGGACACTTGCAGTCTGGATGTAAGTGCCATAAAAAGAATAAGAAGAAAGGCTTTTACACTAGTCAACCCAAATATCATTATCCAGATAAGCCTTTGAAATACTACAGAAAGTTGAAATATTGGAGGTTTGCTCCTAAGAGGTTCATAAAACGTAGATCTAAAGTTGCAGATAAAGAGAAATGCTTTATCTGTGGAGAAAAAGGCCACTGGGCTAACAAATGTCCGAAGAGAAAGTCCAGACCTCGCCTTGCTGCTTTCTATCAATCACTGGATCCTAGATGGTGGGATATGCCAGATGACAATGAATCACCATCTGTTGATGATTTGTTTTTACCTTCTGATGACTCTTCAGACAGTGAGTCTGATTCGTTGCATCCTGCACTTGGTAAATTTGCTTCTCCTTCTTCCTCCCTTGCTTCTGACTCAGAAGAAGAACCAAATTTGGGGGGGTATGAGCTCCCAGATTTTGACTTTTCCCTTAACAAGTTTTCTTTAAATATGTTTTCTCTCAATATGCCTTCTCTACAACAACAGCAAACCATAGAGAAACAGATTGCAGCAATTGATCTGAAACTTTCAAAGACACAGCCCTATCAATATCAGCTAAGAGCATCTCTGAAGGAAGAAAAGAAACAATTGCTCAAACAGCTTGAGCAAGATAAAGGGAAAAAGAAAGTAGAGGATGTATCTCCTGTCATGTATAATCCTATTGAATTATACAGAGGCTATCCTGAAGGACATGATGACAGACAGAGATACCGAATGGATAAAGAAAGTTTGCTCAGACTACAGATTAGAGAGAAGCAACAACAGCTGAAACAACTCTGTGCAAAGATTGAAGATCTCAAAGCTATGGTCAAAGTTATTCAAATAGAAAGAGATCAGTCATCGGATGAAGAGCTGAGTAAGCACTATGAGAGAGAATTGAGTATAGGAAGTCCCAGGGTTAGAGAACCATCTCCTTCCCCTGAGCCATCACTCTCCATGCTTACAGGCCCCAAAATATATATACCTGTACAGTTTAACCCCTCTGAATATAAACCCTATGTTTTGACTTGTATGTTAGACTCCGGTTGCCAGGTAAATTTGGAAAAAGGTTTTGCACTCCCTTCGTTCTATTGGCAAAAAACAACTGATGGAGGAACAGCCATAGAAGGAACCCCAGTTCCCCTTGAAGCCAAAGCAGAATTGTTCCCTATAAATTTTAATGGAGTCTCTGATAAGTTAACTATGTACAGATTAGATAGTATTAACAATGATTGTGTTCTAGGGTCTAAATTTTTGCATAGAGTCAGCCCTTTTACAGTAGATACTAAAAAGATGATGTTTTCTTGTATATTAAATGGAAAGATTTTAAGCCTTCCGATTTCCTTTCATTCTTCTGCCAAGTGTAAACCTATCATTTCTAACCCCGTAGCTAAGCCCTCACTTGCTCTGCTCAATAAAATGGATAGGTGTAAAGCTTTCTCAGAAATCCATGGAGAACAAGTGTTAAAAGACATCTCTAAGAAACTTAAGAATGATTGTTGCTTTGATAGTCCAAATGCATTCTGGACTAGAGAAAAGTATTTTGTTTCTCTCCCTTATCATCCGTTGCAGAAAATAAAGCCTATCAAAGCTTCAGCAAGGATAATGTCTCCTTCTGAAAGAGATTTCTGTAGCAAGGAAATTAAAGAGCTTTTGTCAAAAGGATTGATAGAACCATCCAAGAGCCCTTGGGCATGTCGAGCTTTTGTTGTAAATAAACATTTTGAAATAAAGAGAGGTAAACCAAGATTAGTGGTCAATTATAAGCCACTAGATGCTGCATTAAAAAAGGTTAGATATCCTCTCCCAGATATGGCAAGCCTGCTGCAAAGAATTGCAGGTTGTTCAATCTTCAGCAAGTTCGATCTAAAGTCTGGTTTCTACCAGATAGGAATAAAAGCTGAAGATAGATTTAAAACGGCATTCGTGGTCCCTCATGGACAATATCAATAGAAAGTCTTGTCGTTCGGAATCAATAATGCCCCCTCTGAATTTCAAAAAAGGATGGAAGATATATTCAGAGAAAAGCATTGGGCATTAGTGTTTATAGACGATATTTTAAGCCACTAAATGCCTCATTACAAAAGGTTAGATATCCTCTCCCAGATAAGGCAAGCCTACTACAAAGAATTGCAGGTTATTCAATCTTCAGCAAGTTCGATCTAAAGTCTGGTTTCTACCAGATAGGAATAAAAGCTGAAGATAGATTTAAAACGGCATTCGTGGTCCCTCATGGACAATATCAATGGAAAGTCTTGCCGTTTGGAATCAATAATGTCCCCTTTGAATTTCAAAAAAGGATGGAAGATATATTCAGAGAAAAGCATTGGGCATTAGTGTTTATAGACGATATTTTAATCTGCTCTAAAAGCCTGCAAGAACACCTGAAGCATTTGCAGGAATTTTATGAACTTGTCTATAAGCATGGTTTAGTTTTGTCTGAAAGTAAAATGGAAATAGGGAAAACTGATATCGAATTTCTTGGCTTTAAAATTCAGAAAGGTCAAGTTATATTGCAAGATCATGTTTTGAAAGTTTTCAGTCATTTCCCTAATGAGATTCTAGACAAAACTCAATTGCAGAGATTCCTTGGGAGTCTCAACTATATTCGACCTTTTTATAAAGGTCAAGCAGCTGACATCTACCTGCTGCAACAACGTCTGAAGAAACATCCACCTAGATGGTCAACAGAAATGTCCCAGGCAGTGCAGCAAATAAAAAGAAAAGTTTTAGAACTGCCTCCTCTGTCTTTGCCAACAGGAATTGGTAAATTAATTATTGAAACTGATGCTTCGTCTCAGACTTGGGGTGGAGTTTTATTAGAATCAGTGGATGGCAAAGAACATATCTGTGGATATGGATCTGGATCATTTAAAGCTGCAGAACTGAATTATCCATCCAGCCACAAAGAAATTCTCGTTGTCAAAAAGACAATGAATCATTTCATTCTGTTCTTGAAACCAGTCAGATTCACCATTAGAAAAGATTTAAAAATAATGCCTGGAATTCTGAAAAATGAAAATTTAATGGCTGAAAACAATAGTAGAATACTTAAATGGTTTATTTGGTTGAGTAATTTTGATTATGATATTATTTATAAACTAGGGTATTTAAATTGTTTGGCTGATATGTTAACCAGAGAATCAGCTAAAGACCAGCCTCCAGCCTTAAATATGCATTCCGCAGGAGCCTCTAGCTCAAGGACCAGGCCAGAGAAGTCCTGACCAGTCCAACCAGAATGACCATCAGCCTCAATAGTTCCAATGCCGAAGGGTGGCTTATTTCTTTTGCCTTGGGAAACATCATTTCCAGAGGATGTTCATTGACAGATCCTTGAATCAGCTCCCAGAGCAGAACCTAAATGATTTCTGGAACTTACATTAATCCAGAGTATTCAATCTTCCCCTATGAAGATTGAAATAATGGAGAGATGGGAAAAAGGAGAATTTCAGAGCTTTCATGACGCTAGAGAATTTTTTTTCAAACATAAAGAGCTCTGGATAGAATGCAATGATGAAAAAGAAGGACCAATCTGGTATATTGATTTAGGAGAAGGCCAACTCTCCTGGACCACTTATAATTTAATCCTTCAATTTTGCAGGGAACAAGGAAAGCTTGTAATTTGTGCAGACCCCAAGACTCTGAGAAATAAAGCATGGTCGGGGTGGACAGAGATCTTCTTGGAAATATTTTTCCCAAGAAAAGATTGGGAAAATCGGCAAGCCAACTTCATAGTTCACATGGAAGTCGATATGCAGGTTGCAGACCAAAACCATCAATGGTTCAAATTCATGCTACACCATGAAGGTGGTAGGTATAAGAAATTAGACCATGAGTTATATGCATCCCAAAAGTTTATCAGGAGGGACGAACAGGGTAACCCAAAGGACTCTAAGGTTTTGACTCGGCAGATCCCGCTAAACTACAGAGTAGAGTCTATATTCCGTGGTGAATATTTATATGGTCCTAACCCGATATTTCATGGTTTAGACATAGAGCAATGTTTTGATGATCGGCTCTATCCGCCACCTAAGTATGTAGACCGCCCGCCATATATGGAAGATTCACAGTTCTACTATGACACAGATGACATCACGTGGGACTGTACATGTGATATTGACAACCACACTGAATGTGCATTCTTCCAGGGTAGAGACCCTTATGATTGAAAGCAGTGGTGGGCCGCAGGTGAAGACTGAGTGGGCCAGTTTTGTCCCACATTGATTCCGTTGTGGGCCGGATGAATGCTCCATTGTGTAGATAGTGGAGTCGGTCAGTCATTAAGAAGATTCCGGGTCCCCACATGCCACTGGCCAATTAAGGAACGAGATAATGACAGTGGCTGTCCCCACTTGTCATTTCGGCTGATTCGCTTATGACTTATAGTTGTCAGTTTTGATTACTGATTTTACTGATTGACCCGTTAATGTCAGTCGATGCCCACCGGACTACCGGTTGGAGATTGTATAAATAAAGCCCTCGGGGCTCAGTTCATTCATAGCATTTGCATTGAGCAAGTAGTCCGCTCTGCAACTAAGATTCTTGAGTCGTTCTGTAAGTTGAGTGTGGGAAACGAGCAGAAGGCTGCTTCGGCACCTTTGGGTTCCCTTTGTGTCTCTATATTCTGTCTATGAGTCTGTGAAGAGTCTATGCTCTGCGACTTGGCGTCATGCTATAAGATCGCATCAGAAAACTCTGTCTAGGTAAGTGTGTCTTTTTGCAGTGACGACCTTCGCAGACCGAAGGCGATCTGCCTATGTGTCTGTAATACATATTGTGAGTGTGTATTCTGTAATCTGTGAGAAAGAAGTTAATAAAAACCTGGATTGAAATGGATTATATGATGCATGTGTGACTGTTGATCGATCGCTAGCAAGTTGGTATTTTAATTTTATTTTTGTTAAATACAACATTAAATCAATTTATATTTAGAAACTCTATAATATATCTATATCTTTTTAATATAAAGTATAAAATTTAATATAAATGGATTTAATAATTTATTAATAAACTCTATAATCTCTTTAATATAAAGTATAAAAGTTAATTTAAAGTATTTAATAATTATGGTTATAGAATTTTAAAATTTAATTGTAAATTTGTAATATTATTTTTATTAATTTCTATTATTGTAAAACCAGAATGGCGTTTTCATTCTCAATCGTTCAGGCGAGGGAGAGCATCGCTTCAACCCTAGCCTCATCAATTCTCTTCTCTCGGCCTTGGTCCACTTCAACCAAAACGCCCACCTCAGTTTGCCCTTATCACCACAAACGACGGGAAATTCTTCTCCAATGGAATAGATCTCCAATGGGTTTCTCAATTCAACAGTAGCTTCAGAGAGAATGGATTTGAGATTATCGGCCTCAAATTAATGCAGCTTGTGGTAGCCATCATGGAATTGAAGTTGTCGTCCATTGCCGCCATATGCATCCACACTTCTGCAGGGGGGTTCAATTTGGCATTAGCCCATGACTACATATTCATGAGGAGCGATAGAGGGTTTATCTACATGAGCGAGGTCGACGTGGGTATCCCCTTTCCACCCCGCGTTATGACCTTCATTAGGAGCAAGGTTTATTCCTATCACTTGATGGAAGTTTTACTGCACAGACACAAGTACACTGCTCCCATGGCCTTCAAAGTAGGTCTCGCTGACTCTATTCACGATAATTCCTCCGAAGGCCGTTATAAACCCTCAGGTCGCGCATTTTGATGGTTGGAAGGAAGAAGCAACGAAATTGATAATGAAAACCTGGTATTTACTTCTTTTTCCTTTTGATGTGCCGATATTTACTTCTTATTCCTAGAATTGCAAAACCTGGTTGCTGCACAGGGATTCTCTGAAACCCTGCATGAGAAATCAAACCCTATATCAGATATTAGTGTTTAAACCTAAGTGTTGGATGCAAGTTTGTTTATTTTGGTGTTTAAACCCAAGCGATGGATGAAAGTTTGTGTTTTTGAAGGTGGAAATTGCTTCTGTCTAGCTCCAGGTGGAAATTGCTTCTGAAGCTTTTTTAAGTTGAAAATATTCAGTTATTTCCTTAATAAGATTTTTGTTTCTTTCTGCAAAAAATATCTTCAGTATGACAAGGTTGAATTCCGAACCAAACCCATTGCTAGTGGAGGGTCTTTGCTCACTGGTGGAGGCCCCATCCCTCATCTATAGGATTCATTTGTTCTTTTCCTACATGGCCTCTTCAAGGCCCTGTGATTCAGATTTTTCCAATAGAGAAGTCCAAAACTTATCAAACCATGGTACCTCCAGGGGGAAACTCCTTTTTTTTTCTTGATGCTCTCTCATCATTAGGTTCACCTTATGTTATGATGAAGTCCTAGGTTCAAGCTTTGTCGGGTATGCTTCTCCCTTTTATTGGCTTCATTGATTTTGGCTATTAATGTCTCCTGTTGTAGCCTTTGGGCATGGGTTTGGTCCATTGTTAAATAGGGATAATTGTTAAATAGGGACAATTATATTGGTTTGCATACCCTTAATGAATCTATACCCTTTCTGTAACTTAAATACACATACTACTCCCTTTGCTATCACCATTGCATGCTAATTTTATACCCTCTTAGACTGAATTACATCCCTGCTTCATTTTCATGTGTTCTACTCTCCTCTCTGTCAGTTCCTGCATTCCTTCCTTTATATAGTTTCTATAGATGGATTCTTAACTTTTTTTTAATGTGCATATCCCTTCAAATCTTTCATCCAACAACAATTGCCCTATTGTTCCTTTCCAACATCTTTTATGCAAGATTTAAAGAATTTGTTTCTTTTTTTCTCCATTTTTGGGATGCATCTGTAATCATTTCATATAATTTCATAGTAAGGAGTTGTGATTTGGTTTTTACTATGAGTTTCTATCCATTTTATCGAGTTACAGGATAATTATTCATGTTTTTATGTGATTCCCCACAACCATAAACATGAATGTGTTACAAAATTTTCTATTCCATACAAACAAGTTTTTGTTTCAAATTGGTTGGCTTCCCTATATTAATCCAGCTGATTTTTTGAAGGTGGACCAAATGGTGATTCACAATGCTTCAGATACTAGTCCAAGAACAATGTTATATGGGGACTATTTCTATAATTATTTTACTCATGGAATAGATATATTATTTGATTCTTAGGTATTTTCACATCAGCGAGGGTTATTACAGTTTCATTGAGATTCAATTAATGAATATATTTCTATATATGTTAAGATAGTTTCTGATTATCTTGCAGACACACAAAATCAAGAAATTTGTATTGCATACAAATTTTCCAGGCCATGCAAATTTCAGTTCATATATCAAATGCAACTTTGTGATCCATTGTTCACATTGTAAGTTTTTAGGATATTTTATCAAGTATTTCGTTGTGCATTTTTAACTATGCATTAAATTTTGGTAATATGCTTTTGAAAATGTTACAAATTTCAATAATGTGCTTTAATAAGGATGTTAAGGTATTTTGATGTTTTATATCTAAATTTTCATTTTAACTTTTATCATTATCATATTGGTTCAGCCGACACCCAAACGAATGAGGCAAACACATATGAGCATTGTATTACACTCAATACAAAGTGGCATCAAGTTCAGGTGCTAACAAAATCTTTTTCAAGGCAAATGTGGGCCAGTAATATAAATCTATGCATTTTAGAAACTTAATTTCCACTGCATGGTTCAAAATATTATTGTAACTTGCTATGATGGCAGAAACAATGCATCATTGTGTGGTTGCTCATCTTAGCATTGATTTTCTTTAATAAATTTTCATAAGCATACTAGTATGTAATTTATAGGTTGGATGGTTTATTATAGTATTATTTTACATGTTCTCTGTTATATTGCATTTTGCAGTACAAATGGGCTTATGAAATTATTGAACTAAAATAATAACATAAATCAAACTGAAAGAATTTAGAGATTCTCTTTTTGCCTCCCCATTTGACAATGCACTTTTAAAATTGTCAACTTGAAATTAGTAGAAATGGAAAAATATTCTTTGTTTGCATTGTGAACATAGGTGAACTCACCACTACTTGGTCTTTTATGGATCCTAATACCTATCTTGTATACTGGTTCTAGAGATTAGTATGAAATAAAAGCTCATTTTCTTTTCTTTTCATTTTTGTTATTTATGTCCTAATTTTACAGTCCTATTTACTCGTAGTGGTTACTAATGGGTATTAACAAATATTTGGTTTAATTTTAGAATAAATCTTCAAGTAGGATGCTTATTAGACAATGCATAGGCATTTTTAATATCAGTAATCACTGAAATCTTGTTAAATCTCAGTGAAAACATTTTTGACTGTTACTGCTTATTACGTCGAGGTCAGGGATACATTTTCTCTCTAGGTGGTTATTGGAATCACTTCTTTTACCCTTTTTCTTATTTTCTTTCTTGGTTTCTTCATTTTGGCTTTCATGTTTGGAAGGGCATGGTTATAGGTGAAAGAAAATTTGTGAAACTCTAATGTTGCTTAATGTAGCAAAATTTAAACTTTCATATGTGAAGTAGGCTTTGTGAATTTTGCAATCCTTTGCTTCATTGGAAGCGAAATATGTTGGGGTCCTACCTTAACCCATTAAGTAGATATATAGGATGCCATGTATTATGGCCATCCTTATTAAAGAAGTTCCATAAAGTAGATGTTGTATGAAAAACAATAATTTGTAAGAAGGCTCACTAGAAGGTTCCCCATACTAGAAAATTCCTTCTCTAGGAAGTATCTAGAAGGTTCCACCTACTAGAAAGGTTTTGGAAATTGCAAAAAGGTTAGATAGAAGGCTTGGACCACTTGATTGATGAAGCTATACAATTGTTTTACATTTTGTAGGAAATATTGGGTTAAAGGCCTAGGTTCTAGGTTTCTTCATTACCTTGTGAACCACCTTTATTAGAGTTCTACCATGGAAATTAAGGGTTTTGTTACTATGCGTTCATATTCTTGTTGGAACATTCCCTTTGGAGAGGATATGGAGGCTAGGGTTGGATATTTTCTTACATTATTCCCTTATTTGATGGAGGCGCCTGTCATTCCTTGGGGTATTTTGTATTTTGGAATTGGACATGTGGAATTTACCATCTCGTAGTATATATGTTTATTAAAGTATGTACATACTTTATTACATTGGATATTATTTGAATTATACTCTTTAGCTATTTTGGCATCCCATTTTTTAGTTAATGATTTTTTACTTGATGACCAATTTTGGTCATTTGTAGACAATAATATAATTTCTTTCTTTCTAAGTCTTGTGGTAAAATAAAAGTGCTAAGGTGAGAATCATATGACAAGATTGCATGTTTTGGGTTAATCAACTATTAGAACAACCAAATTCTATTTGAAATCTAAGCACTAGACCAACATCTGTGAATGTTATAGATTTCCACGAATGCAAATTATTGTATTATAAAAAAGAAAATCGGTGGTGTGATCACCTTTTTTTACTAAAATTTGTTTTGTCAAGTATTCTTTGTGGAAGGAAAATATACCTCTACTTGAGTAGGATAAGAAGAGTATTATTCCTTTAGCAAAAGAACTCCCATCTCTCGTGGTTGACTGTGCATCCCCAAGAGGATATGGATGGTTTTTTGCCCTTATTGACCAACTTCATTGTGACTCCTTGTATTATTGTAAGAAAAAGTTTAAGAGGCATACCTTAGCCAATGATTCCAAGTAAACATATTGGATCTCTATTTCTGATAGATCCTAAGCACTGATTTCCATTGGTGTGTTCAGTATTTTCTTGAGATAGTCCCTCTGATTCGACAATAATTTTCTTGTATTGTCTATAGTCCTCCATCAGGAATTTTGGGAGTGGGAAGCCACCATTTATGTTCCTATCTCTCTTGATTTCATTTCTCTTTGGATGAATTAGCCATGTATTTATCCTCATACAAAATTCAATCTCCTTGAATTTCCCCAGAACTTCTATATAATTACTTCAAAAGTTTGGAAGGAAATTAGGTTTTAAATATTACTAGAAGAATTGCATGCAATTTGTAGAGTGCTATGATGTTCATTTGAAGGTATGAGTCCTTACCATGGTTTGGTAACCAATATATACATCAATATGAGTTGGGTGATGGGATTCATGAAGTGATCATCTAAAGGGTTCTTATGCTATTGTATACTGCCAATCCAACCATGTAATTCCCAGTTCTTCCATGACTCGCAAGAAAATTCAATCATGATATATATATATATATATATATATATATATCCAAAGACCACAACCTAGATTCCTAGCCCTACAATACCTTTCTTTCAAATCTGCAAGAGTCTCTTCAGAAGTATGGAAAAGGATGAAATAAAACACCCCTAGAAGAGATCGACATCCCAGACTTGCTTTCCCTTTGGATCCCTTCTTAATAGTGCCAAAGTTCATACAACTATTAGTCAATGTTGTACTAAATGGTTGGTACAAAATGGAAAGTTTGTCTAGATTTGTGTGAACAATAAAAGTTGGTACAAAATGGAATCTTTCTCTAGCTTTGTGTGAACAATAAGGCCAATAAGCATTCACTTATTTCCAACTTTTTCTCTGGTCAATGTAAATTCCAGTGACACCGATGTTTTTGAGTGCTGACCTTCATAGGTTCTCTTCTGAAGTTACATTTTCAACAACACAATATTCACTGTCATCAGACCATCTGATACTTCAACTGAGAAATATCTTTGCTTATGACACACTGCTTCTATTGTCCAAGATTCAGAGGATGAAAACACTTTTTAATTCACTGCAAAGTTCACTTGTTCAATAGATATTTTACATACCTCAACCTTAGAACGCAGTTTCACAATTTCTCCTTATTAGTGGCCAACACATGATCATTGTTATGCTCTCTATATGTCGAAATTCATTTATATCTCAAACACATACTCGAGATCAAATGATGGGATACTATTGATGTCAAGTTTGAGAAGCTAGATACTTGAACGTAATCGCATTATTTTGTTTCCTGCATTATCTAAACAAAGGACACCAACTGAAGCATCTTTAATGTCATAAAGTACGCAACAAACCAAGTGCACAACATTACCAGAATGTGTTTTTAAATGGATGGAAGAGGTATTCCCTTAATCTTTCTATTGTCTTGATCTTCAATAAAGTATACATTCAAATGATGATTGTTTATCGTGCTCAGATGACTTTGGATGAATTTATTTCTTCCTTTTAGACTTTCTTTTAGCTTTGCTCACGAACTGTCTTTAGTTCATCTTTCTTTTTTATTGCCTCAGTAAGCTCATAGATACTCTTTTGTAGCCTCAATATATAGTGCCTTGTGATGTAGTTAACAATCCATGTATTAAAAATTGACAACTTCAAGTAATATTCCGAAACATACTTGATTTTCTTGTAACCCCATGTATGCTATAGATATACATGAAAATAGAAGAAAGAATAAAATTAAATATTATTACTTACTGACTGCTTGACTATTCTGTGGATTCCTTCAACTGATTGGACCTTTGGTACTGAGTCTTATCTGAGTTTAGAAAAAATTGAATATTAACTTCAAAACTTACACTTCGTAATGATAAATCAGACCTCTAAATGCCTAGGTGGAACCCTAAGCGGACCTCAAACTTCAATTCATAACCCTATGAATGCTGGGAAAAACCCTAAGTTCATACTTTAACTAGATTGGAAATTTAAGAGTGCTACTAGAACCTTGTAAGGTAATATCAAATTTGATACCAGACCTTGCTGCATCTATTATTATAAATACAACAATTTGTTCAATTAACGGTTCTGTTAATACAATAACTGACTATTGTAAATCATGCTTATATAACCCCAAACGTTGCAAGATTCATCATTGAAAAGAAAATTGAAGAGAGAATTATTAGATTATAGGAGAAGAAGAATATCATTTTTGAAGGGTCAAAAGTGTACTGATTAATTATTTCTAAAAGTTTTGATGTTTTTTTATTGTAATTGCATTATGTGGGGAGTCACTAAATAAAATTTGATTTTTTTACAGCGTTGGAATTCAACTATCATTTTAGGAAAACTCCTATAAATAAAATAAATCTACCAATTGGCCTTGGCCCTTACATTGGTAACCTAGGGTTCTATGCCAAAATAAATGCACTGGAAGGAATATGATATGAAAGATGATAGGGTGAATTGAGGAATTCCAAGCATTTCAGTGGATAGATTCCAAGCATTTACATTGGCCACCATGTACATAAGCCTAGAGGGTGTTTCAAAGTCCTACAATGGAGGATCTTTAAACCCCTATAAGATGATTAACAGACTACTAGGCCTAAACCTAACCCCTAAAACTTCTCTTGAACCTCTTATGTTATTAACTTATTATAATTCCTAACATGTGCTAGTTGATTATGGGGTTTCCATTTGATACCACTCCATGAAAATCTCAACACACAGAAGCAATCATAATTCAAACATGCCATATTCTACAGAGTGATGTCAAATAAAAACTAATATTGGTATCTTTGGGACTATGATCAAGGGAGTTCATATCCCGGGCTTATGTTGGATGATGAATCATCAATTAAGCTTGTATTCTCCCTAGTTTCAAGCATGAGGATGGGAGACTATTCTAGGTCAGGCAATATGTACAATATTATTTTTTCACAGTTTAATCTAACTACTTTACAGGCTTTCTATTTCTCTTGGGAGAATTTGAACATAGAGGTTATGCTATCATAGCATGGATGGATCGAAAAATGGGTAAAAAGAAACATAAAAAAGAGAGAAAGAAGACAATATGTTTTACCACCTTATTCAGTAAGGCTTGTTTATTGTTTCCCCATCAGAATTTCAAATCTCAATTTTTCTGTTGCAACAAATTTTTCAAGATGATAAAGTGACTGATCATGGGATTGCTGATCATATGCAACTTACCTTGGTATCTATTCATGCATTGGTGATGCATGGTTTCTGGTTTTGTTAGTGAAAGCACAAATCTCAATAAAGAGATCATATGAGCTAGACTAGGTAAGCTTCACAAGTTCTTGAAACTATTGCTTTTCTACGGTTGTTTTACTGTGTAAGGAAATATGTACAACCCAATATACGAGCAAAGGTATTGTCAGTTAAATGAAATATTAACTATCTGAGCATGTGAGAAAAATAAATCACGATCTGTTTGCAAGTGCTCGACAAAGATTTGAAAAGCAAATAATGGTTATAGTATAACGTAGAAGCTTAGTAGGAAATTGTACTTGATTGAGTAAAGATATCATGATTTTTTAGAATTGAAGCCTAGTCTTTGAACATAGCTATGCATGTATTTAACTTACTCATGTTTTTGTTTCTCAACTTCCTCCGTCTACATCTATAGTTGTTTTGCATTGTATTGCCAGGGTCTTAAAATATGGGTTTTATATGACGTCGACGAACTTTCTATACTAGTGACAGTCATTTCCGTCGCTAGTATAACAAGTTCATTGTTTTTTAAATTTTTTTCTTTTGTCGCTGTAGCGACGCCTCACATGTCGTTATATCCACACCGGTTCATCACTAAAGGCACCAACACTCCGTCGCAAAATTTAATTTTTTTTGAAAAAATATGTATGGCGTCGCTATAGCAATGAATGGTTCATCACCACACCCACGCTGCATTAGCAAAGGTTCGTTGCTACAACCATGAGGGAGCTCGTCGATACTCATTTGTTCATCACTACAATAATGAAGTGTCGTCACTAAAGCAACAAAGGTTGCATCGCTAAAGCCACAAAGGTTCGTCGCTACACATTCGTCCATTTATATAAACTTGTCCATTTATTTATATAAACTTTCATTGCTATATAGTTTCATCCCTAAAGTTTCGTCGTTGTAGTGTCGCACGTTCATCGAAATAGTGACGGAAGGCATTCGTTGCAATAGCGATGAAGTTAGAAAACTGTCTATTGCGATGAAAGTTTTTCGACGAACCAAATGGGCCATTTTTGTTGCTAAATCAACGCACAAGTGTTTCTTTAGCAACGAAAGTTCATGGGAAAAATGTCCACATGTACTAGTGTATATTAATGACTGTCCCGATTGGAGGAACAAACATCTCCATCCGGGTATAATGAAATACAATAAGAAATACACCAGTGAATACATTCCAAAGTTACAAATACATCAACATAGTAGCACCAACATCACTGAACAGATAAAGGTGATCAACTTATTCCCCTCATTTTTCCAGGAGGAGGATAAGAACAGGTTTCTTGAGACTATCACTCTCTCTGAAGTTGAAGTTGTCTTGAAGGGTTTTAAAAAAGTCAAATCTATAGACTTGGATGGATGGCCCATTGAATTCTTTCTTTTCATTTTTGATCTCTTAGGTGAAGATATCCGTTGTGCTGCTGAACAGACTAGAAAGGAAGGAAAATTTACTGGTGCCATCAATTCTACTTTCCTTGCATTGATCCCAAAATATGAAAATCCTCTCTCCTTTGCTGACTTCAGGCCCATTTCGCTATGCAATCTTGTGTGTAAGATTATATAAAAAATTGCAGCTATCTGTCTAAAACCTCTGCTAGATAGGGCCATCTCTGCACATCAATTTGGGTTTCTAAAAGATAGGAAAATCATTGAGCTTGTTGGCATTTTACAGGAAATCCTACATAGTATTAAGACAAAAAATCTAAAGGTTATGACTCTGAAATTGGACCTTATTAAAGCTTTTGACCAAATGAACTGGACTTTCCTGAGACTTGTCCTTCTGCATATTGGTATACCTCTAGAAGGTGTAAACTGGATCATGGGTTATGTCTGCTCCTCTAACTTTGCTGTGTTGGTTAATGGGACCCCCACAAATACTTTTCCTGCTGCTAGAGGGTTACAACATGGCTTTCCTAGGTCACTTCTCATGTTCATTTTAATCATTGAGAGCCTCAATCTTATCATCTGTGATGCACATAGGAAGGGTCACATTAAGGGCATACAAATCTCTCCAATCTTGGCCATATTCACCTTTTTTTGTTGACGATGTGATCCTATTTGGTCTTGGAATTGTTGATGAGTGGCATGCATATAAAAAATCCCTTGATCTTTTCTGATCAGCTATGAGTATGTCCATTAGTACAGATAAGTCATCTTTCTTATATAATGACATTGATGAGATTACTAGAAGGCACATTTTTTCCTTTCTCCCTTACAAAATGGACCCTATCACTAATGGCTTTAAGTACTTGGGGTACTGTCTCAAACCCCTAGGGTATCACTCAAATGATTGGAGATGGCTTGTATCTATGTTTGAAAGCATGATAAAAAACTGGACCTATAGTCTCCTTTCACTTGGAAGCAGAGTTATACTTATCAGATATGTTCTCATAGGACTGGCAGTTTACTGGTTTGCTTTGGCACACATACCCTTGTCTATTTTGAACTCCTTAAGACGTTGTAAATTTTCCTTCCTATGGGGGAATTGTGAAGGGAAACAAAGATTACATCTCAAATACTGGAAATCCATCGCCGCCCCCTTATGAATATGGAGGTTGGAACATCGCCGCCCCCTGTATATGTATGGATTTTATCTCAGTTCTTTACTGTTACTGGTACCTCATATTTTGGGAATGGTTTTATTAGATCACTTTCATGGATCGCTAACAAACTTGGATGGAGAGTAGGAAATGGATTGAACATAAGACATGGTATCAATCCCATTGTAGGCCTCAATGCTCCATATATTCTCCTTGAAGATATTAGAGATTACTTGGATGATCTTGGGATCACACATCTAGAACATACATAGAACCTTTAACTTAGGTCTCACAGTGATAACTACTGGTACTCTACAGCTGATTTGAACCTGGGAGGTGCATAGTTTGATCTATGGAACACTTATATTAAAGGTCTTACACATGGGGGCATTAAGATAAATTCTTCTGATGATACTCTTCTAAAAAATGGGATGATTACTGCAAAAGGGGTTTATGATCTTATTGTTTCTTACAATATACCTCGTGCGCAAAATAGTTTTCACACCCAGCTATGGCATTTTAACATACCCCAAAAGATAAAATGTTTCATATGGCTTGCAATGGACTCACAAAATTAATACTTGGGACAATCTTGTAAGAAAGGGATGGAATGGTCCCAACAAATGTAGTCTCTATAAGTGCAGTGCTGAAAATGTCAGGAACCTCTTTGTTGAATGCTCCTTTGTACATGAAACCATCAACATTCTTCAGCTATTTCATAACTGTGTTATGGAAAATATTGGAAACTGGCTCAATAAAAATGTTAACCTTCTCTATCTACCTTTCTTCCTCATCTAGAACATTTGGAAGACCAGGAACCACTTTACTTTTTGTAGCACCCCAGTTTTGACCCCATTTGCATTAAATGTATTTGATGTATATATTGTAATTAATCATGGTGTGGAGCTACAGGAAAAATCTCCACCATGGATTATCGTTTTATGTTCTAGCGATTAAATAGGTGCCGATGGTATTTTGTGCTAGCCAAGCACGTTATGATTTTAAATCATCATGTAAATATGCAATTAATTAAAAAAAATCACAACTAGCTATGTCAATGCAACAAATAATGAGATGGGGGCATGATTTCCTAAGGATAAGGGGGGGGATATTTAACCTTTGGGGCCAATCGGGAAAAGAAAAATGTCAAAGGGAGAACCCATCAAACTATCAACTACCTTTCTTGTCTTACTCACCCAATCATTTATTACTACCTGAAATTGGTTGAGATGGTTATTGCATGGGATGGGCAAGGTATGACAACCCAAATTCGAATTGGAGAAGCCATCAGTTTTTGGGAAAAATATTTTGATTCCTTAGGCAATTAAAAACCCAAAAATGTACGCCATTCTACCATGCTTTCTTTTTTTTTCATTTTTTTCCTCACCATTTTTCCTTCACGTGAGCTCTCTCAGGCATTCTGAACTTCCTATGTGTGAAATCATTCACGTCTTTGGTCTTCCCCATGATTTTGGAGCTCCTGGAATTCACCATTCATGTTCTCTACCGTGTTCTTCATTTTTCCCAGGGATGGGAAGTGTTTTTGTTAATGCTCAGTGGTTGGGATCACTCCTGGGCTTTTTTGTGTTGTTTCCACCTCTCCATGGTTGGGGAATTTCATGTTTCAGCGTTGCACAGCCAATGGGGGGAACATAGACACAATTTTTTGGGTGCCGATTGAGTTCGTTTTGTCCACGTTAGGGCCATAAACGAATCTAGAATTCAAATTGCTGCTAAGGGGGTTGTTTTACCCATCTGCAAATTTGTTTTTGGCTCCCAAGTCGATTTTCATCAATCCCAGTTTTGGAAATTGTTGTGTATGCCTCTGTTGTTTTGGTAGAACTATTTTTGGAGTGGAAATGGGGTCTGAGCATGCTTGATAAACCTAGTTTGTGTAGGAGCCTCATAGATAGAGCTAGAGGGTTGAATTTCTTCTTTGCACCCCATGAATAGCATTGGAAGGGAAGGCATGGCCCGAGGGACTACATAGCAGAGAGGGGAATCCTTCCTTTGTTGGGTGTGTGTGGATGTCTTAGAAGTCAGGCTAATTCTGGTGTAGGTTTCCATATATCTTGGATTGAGCTCACTAGCTTAGCAGCCAACCTTTCCAGCTCCCTATTAGCCTGATAAACTCAACTGTGTTGGCTTGGCTGAGTTTTGTGTATCCTTGGTTACATGTGAGCCTACTGGTTTCCCCTTATTCCTTATGGAATCATGCCCAGCTCGGGGGTGGCAGTGTTGTTGAGTGATTTATTAGCACACTAGCCTATGGTTGGGTGGAACGTTGCAATGACGTAGTTGGTTGCGGGACAGGCTTCTTCAAAGATAAGTATTCTTGTGTTTAAATCCTTGCAACTGTGTTTGATTTATAAATATGATGAACATGTTAATGTGTTGAATGAAATGTAGATGCTTCTGTTGTTTGATAGTAATTTATGCATCTATGTATGTTTATTTCTAATGCATTTTATATTGTGTTCATAGGGCTTAGTTTTCCCAGATTGTTAGCATTATAGTCGCATCCTCTCCCCAGTAGAAGGGTGGGGAGGTGACATTTTTGAAGGAAAAAAACCTGAGGCTACTAGTCTTGGTCACATTATTATGCAAAATGTATCAGCATATCCCGTTCCTCATGAAATAGTTAGAAGGATAAGAAATATTGGCAGCCCCCCTTGCATTACTTACCCTTCTGATTTCTTTCATGGAGCTGTTGCAGAAAAAATTGGTGGTGTGGGTTTTCACCTATTGATAGGCTGGTCTCATCATTTCCATATCATTTTGGGTTGTGGAAAGAGCACCAATACTAGAGAAAAAATTATGGCCCTCTGGGCACTTTTATATTTCTCAAAAGAAATTGGGATCCCCATGTTACATATTTTTGGAGACTCTTTGGTAATTATTAACTGGGCTAAAGACAGCTCAGCCCTTGCCACCCTGGATTTGGAGGCTTGATGTGGGAATATCATTGAACTATCTGCATCCTTTATTTCCATTGATTATCAGCATGTCTATAGGTAATATAATTAGAAGGAAAATATATTATCTAAGGAAGGGCTTAAAATGGCTCCAGGCCTACTATCCTTTACTGAATAGTGTGAAGGCATAGTGATTGGGGAAGGAAATATACAACTATTTTAGATGAGCATTGCTCTCTCTGACCTACTATATGCCATTTTGAATATGGTTCTTATTGATCTATTTGGTATTATCAACATTTTTTGTTATTCACCTCTGAGTGGTTAGATCTTTTTAGACACTTCCCAGAGCCCTTCCTTGGATGACATATTTGGTTTCTCAATATATTCTCTATGGATTGGGTTAATCATGTTTTCTTGATGTATATTGGATACATATATTGAAAAGGAGTCAGTTTCTGTACTATGGGATCATATTACCATGCTTTGGCTAATCTTTGATACGGAATTTTAAGAGCCAGTCACATTAAGGAACTGCTATTTTTCGTTTGGAAAATACTTTGATCATAAATGAGTGAATTGATAAGTCACTCATTCAAATTTGAACATAATTTTTTTCTCACTTAATTCGAATTGTCTTGTTTAAATTGATCCTCATTATTAAAATAAAAGGCTTGTTATAATAATAAAATTTTCCATTTCTACTCATAATGTTCAAGTTGAAAAATAACCATGGAGCATTTTCTTATAATTCACCAGCTCACTCATTAGCTAGTTACACTTAACAAATACTCATTTCAAAAACACCTCTTTTTAATCTTAATTGAATATAGAAATTTTTGTTTGAAATATCACATGTAACCCATATTCAAATCAAATGTATAATTTTCCATTAAGTCTTGTAGTTATTAGATATCGTTTATTTAAAGTTTTATTAAATTTGAATTTGGAAAGTTCAGGTATTCTACTTTTCTAAGAGTACATGTTTCTTAGATTAATTTTAAAAAAATTAGAGTACATGTTTTTGAGATCAATTAAAAAATTTCATACTTAAATTTGATTTAAACTCATAAATGTGATTTTACTAACATACATTTGAATATGTTCTCATCTTAGATTAAATACACGAACCTTGTTCTAACATTTGAATGTGTTTTCATCTTAGATTAAATAGGTGAACCTTGTTTCTTCCACCTCATATATTCTTTTCATCCATTGAGAACCATTTTGAAATCCAAATCTTATATACTTGTTTCAAGAACATATGCAAACTTCATTATTTTCAAGCTTAATAGGCTTCGAATAATGGTTTTCATTCCAAAAGTATCTAAGCTCTATGACCACTTCGCTGGAATTTGGGTCAACATTTCCTAGCCTTCAAAAAAACATCTTTAATTTGAACTACTAAAATGAAATTGACATGTTATTAAGAAAATATAAAGTTAGCCTAGTTTTTTATGCCTTATTGTCTAGTTTACTAACATGCATATATATTTTGAGGGTTCCAAAAGATATAGGAACAGAAAAAATATGATCCATGATAACATGGCAACTAAGCATTCTCTCGAACCAATTTTAATAGCAATAGAATAGCTAGCTTTAAGAACAAAACCATTAACTAAGAAAGAAAATCAATCCACCGAGGAAATGAAACATGTCATGGACACTGCTAAAGATGTTAGGTTGCTCAAATAAATTTATTTAAATAAATTCTGCCAAAAACAGAAAATTATATATATATTATTTTTCTTTTTATATATAATTATATTTAAAAATTGTTATTCTTTTTAATATAAAATACTATGGTATATTTAAAATTTGGTACTTTAAATTAATGTATGCAAATTTCGTGTTTGTGGGAAGGAGATATATCCTCCACTCCTATACTTCTTGGAATTGTGATCTCTATTTCCTCGCATGTTGTAGTAGTAAATTAATATTTTATTTTTAGATATTGAAATAAATATGAAATATTAAAAAATAGAAAATATATATTTAAATTATTATTATTATTTAATTAATATTTTTTTCTCTAAAAATTAGAATGGTATGTTGTTTCATTGAAATAAATATAGAATAATAAAAAATAAAGAATATATATATTTTCATTGTAACTATTATTATTAGAAGATGAATATAACTTTTCTTCATAATTTTGTTTATATCTAATTATATAAAACCTTTCTAGATCCAAATCTTAGGTTTTATTAAGCCTTGAGAGGGATCAAATCTTCCGAGTTGCAAATCTATTCGAGGAGATTTGATCCATTACGGCGCTTGATAGAACCTAGGATTTGGATCTAGGCTGGTTTAAATATTAATGAAAATGCGTTTAAATATTAATGAAAATGCGTTTAACCATAACAATATACTAGGACCATGATGAAATCAATTCTTGCTATGGACTTATTACACTGAGATTGATATTATTAATCAACTCAAGCAAGTCCAAAATCTAAAATAATACCTAATACCTATCAACATAATTAATCAAATACCATATCAGTATTATGAGTTGCAAATACCATATCAGTATTATCTGTTGCAGTTATATGGTTGGGTTTAAATTCGATTACTCACATTGTCTACAAAGTTATCAATACTAAATCCCGCCGTCCCGATCATTGCTTGCACTGGTGCGCTGTAATTTTTACTGCTATATGTGTCCACGCCCTTCAAGTCTTTTGTAGGACTTATGGAACAGAGCGCAGGAACGCTCATAGTTGTGGACATGGCCCCATAACACCAAGTCCACCTGCAAAAATTCAACATCATACATTTAATTTTTATTTTAAAATATATGAATAGGTTTAATGAGATACATCATTGGCTTTAACATACATCATTGGGTTTAACAAAATATAATTTGCTTTTACCTGGTGATCTAAAAGAAGGGGTTCAATGGTTGGAGCAAAGTCGGGCTCTACATTCGGTAGGATGATTCCTAGAATACCGCCGTCTACACTTAATACATTGGCCGATGGCTGTTGGAATCCAAAGTAAAATGGTAAGAATGAGTAAATTCATTTGATTAAATAAGTAGAAATTTTGATTTTCATATGGAGGTTACCCATGTTGTAGATTACGTAGTTTTTTTTGTATTTTTAATTTAAATTATAAAGATGATTACGTGGTAGGTATTTAGATATTATTTTAAAATTTGGACTTTGCTCAAACAATTAATTATGAATATCAACATAAACAATTAATTGTGAATATCAACATTCACTACTCAAACAATTAATTAATTAATTGTGAATATCAATATTCACTACTCACTTTATGCTAGTTACAATGGAAAAGACTCTTGACAATTTTGAAAATATATAAAAGATGGTGCAATGTGATCTTACCCTGTAAAAAGAAGCCAAGGTGTTTGTTTTCGGTCCACAGAAGCCAAGACTTGCTTGATCCATTAATACTGCACATGGAACCAGCATAAACTTTGGGAGCTTTTGACAAAAGGCTTTGAGAAATGAAATGAAAGGCTTTATATTTAGTACTTGCTCACTATTTTCTGTCCAATTATGCTTGATCGACATTACAGTGAAGTGCACTGGTCCTTGTCCTCTGCAGTTGTGGGCATCCGAAAATATCTTTCGTAAGGAACACCGCATTCTCCACCATAATATCTAGTCCCATACTTTGATTCATTGTGGGATAATCTCTGCAATATTCCAGTAATTTCACTCATATATTTTGAATAAACATACCATCATATGTTTTTAAATAATATACCAGAAAAGATATGATCAATGTAGGATATCAGAAAAAGGGGTTCGAACGTTTAAGTTACAATTTATCGTTCATGGTTACCAATGGTAGTCATGTAACAGAGCCGAGAAGCGAATGGAGTGATCATTTGATAGAAGAAATCCCACTCAATAAGAAAACCCGTGGCATAGCTAATATCTCCAATGTGGAAAACAAAATTTTCCTGACCCGTTGACACTTCTTCTGGCATGGCCTCTATAACTCCGAGGGACCCTAGCTACAAAAATTTATTCTCATCTTCCTGCTTTATATTTTCATCTTACAATTATAAAAATGTATTCTCCATACATTAATTCTGGAAAGAAGAAAAGTATTCTTATAAGAAATGTATTCCCTCACACTCTTTTGTAGAGCGCCTCTTGGCGCAATAATAGCGATTATTTTGGATTTTTATCATTATTATTTTGAAATAATTTTATTTTATATTAATGAAGCATAAAAATTATGAATATATCTTATAATTAATTTATATGCACACACATATTGGTTAGTGCAAGAAGATGAGGGACCTTTTAGATGCAATCCTAGTTTTCAAAAACACGATCACATTACTAAAAAATACAACGCGTTTCTGCTACATAGCACTTGCTAAGGTTCAACCCGAGCCTGACATGTCATGGGACATGTAGGATAGGAAACCATATCGCGTATGCTTTATATAAATACAAAATGCACTCACGATTTATAGTTCTAAAACGCTTATGCGATTTGGAAAACTAAAAATAATTTATATACACGGGCCCGAAACACGCAGCCTGTTTTACCTATAAGGAACGCGAAAACGGCGGCGATTTGGAGCGTTTTGGAGAAAATTAAGTGTTTGGGATTGTTGGAGAGCTGATTTAGTTGGAGGGGAGGAGATTCCATTGGTGAATTATCATCCAACCAGGTAATTCAATCACCCAAAGCATTCTTTTTTGTTAATTTTTGACCTATAATGGTGTTTTTTAATAGAATAATCAACCCAACAACTCCCAAGCTAATGTTTGATGGATTCAAACTAAAAGAGGCTATAAGAAACAAAAACATCATGTCTAATAGATATTCAATGTTCCAAAAGGCTAGAAATATATAAAACAAACACAAGTATAGAGTGTGTCTGGAAAGAGGCTAAAATTATAAGCCAAGGGTTTTAACAATTAAAAAAACAATATATATCTACATTCAAATTAAAGACAAAGAAAGATATAAAGCCCACATCATAACGAGATTGAGAGGCATAAACAAAAAGGAACAAAAATACTATAAGAGAGACACAAAATTACTACTGAGCAGGGTTCTAAACAACACATATCTCATAATTCTCCACAATATGCAAGAGAGAGTAATGGACAAGCTAGCTTATGTTCCAATTACAATAGAAGCCCTAGATATTACACACCAATTGGTAAAACTAACATAAAAATATGGTATAAGGCACAAGGTGTAAGAAACCCATGTTAGCAAACACAAGAACACGAATTCTGCTTCTTTTATCCTATAAACATAATAAATAAAATTAGAAACATGTGAGACCCTAGGTCTCCCTAAGATCCCTTGATCTAGCAAAGACATAAATGAATTTACTCAAATAGTCTATGCCCCTGCATCACTAGGTTTATCAACCATTTTTTAAAATAGCAAAAACAATGGGTAATATATTTCTACATGTCGAGTCTCTATGCTCATCTACAACCAATTATAGTCGAGTCCACAAATTCTCCATTTTCCATGTAACTTGTGGTTGGTTTCCATGGTTATACAACAATGGAAATGGTGAACACCCATGAACTACCTAGAGTGATTTGTGAGAGTGTTCCCAACCATGATCGAGTCAATTATATTTAGAGGATATGGTGGCAGCCCTGTATCACCCCTTTTCTTGCCTCACATGTCCTGATAGTCCCTTGCCCCTTTGATTGCAATGTTGATGATGATGATCGATGATCAATGATGATGGTGA
>LPNX011007237.1:121068-202332 GCA_001517045.1 Pseudotsuga menziesii
ATAATGGTGATGATGATGATGGTGATGACGACGATGGTGATGATGATGATGTTCATGATGTTGATGGTGATGATGATGATGATGATGATGATGATGAAGGTGATGACGATGATGAGGATGATGATGATGATGATGATGATGACAACGCTGGTGATGATGATGTTCATGATGTTGATGGTGATGATGATGATCATGATGATGATGATGATGATGATGATGATGATGACGATGATGTTGATGATGATGATGATGACGACGATGACGACGCTGGTGATGATGATGTTGATGATGTTGATGGTGATGATGATGATCATGTTGATGATGATGATGATGATGACGATGATGAAGATGATGATGATGATGATGAAGTTGATGATGATGATACCGATGGTGTGAATGATCATGGCGATGTTGATGATGATGATCGATGATCAATGATCATGGTGATGATGAGGATGAGGATGGTGATGATGATCAATGATCATGGTGATGATGAGGACGAGGATGGTGATGATGATGATGATGAAGGTGATGATGATGGTGATGGTGATGATGGTGTTGATGATGATGATAAAAATGATGTTAACTACAATGATATTTTTCTTATATAAAAACACGCTCGCATTTTGCTTATATAAAACACGCACATGTTTTGCTTATATAAATCGTGCACGCGTTTTGCTTATACCAAATGTGCACGCATTGTTTTTTACTAAATTGCGCTTGTGTATTGTTTAAATTCAAAAATTTATTCCCTCCAAATGACAAGGCCAAGCCTCCACCCATGCTTTCATGGAATTCCTATGCCTATGTGTCTACTTTGTACTTTGCTTCGGATTCAACATGCCTATGCCTTGGAGTATGATAAACCATGGCTAATTCAACATTATATCCAAATTTCCAATATGCTCGTGTTGAGCGGTTCTTCTGATTATGCTGCACACCTCCATTTTTTATGAGATTTTAGAAACAGATATGGTTTTTTTTGCAGATTCTAAATATGTAAATTTTAACAAGAATACATATTTTTTTCTTATTTATCTTCTGTCATCACTCCTCAACTCAAAAAACAAACTGTTAGTGTTTTGTCCATATCTCTTTCGTTTCTCAACCATTTAAAAAAAAATGTATGGTGCACTAAAGAACACCAACCTCTACATGCTATAAAAAACCCATTTCCAAATAATTGCATTAAGACATTCAAACGTTGCAACCACAATTAACGTACCATTTTTGAGGTTTGATCTCTTAGATGATTAAAAACAAATTTAAAAATATTATTTTTATTATTGGAAAAATATTAGTCGTGCACTAGTCCTATATGTTCTCTATATGTATACCGGTTTTTGTAAGTTTATTCCATCATTTAGACACTCGGATGCTGCACCCACAAAAACACATACCTTATAATTTGTCCTAAAAATAAAATGTGCCCGTTAAAAAATATCTGACTTTAGATAGTTAACAACATTTTCAATAGAAAAAAAATTATATATTTGGAAAGGTCATTCAATTTCCTACATTTCTTGTTTTTTACTGATCGCAAGATTCATTGTGTAAGTGTCTCAAAATATCGATGCAAGTTGATGGATGTCTGTTTTTTTAGTTTTCTATTGCATCTAATGCGCCAAAAGAGACCCTCAACTTGTTGCACACACCCATATACTTGTAGTTAACCCATAGTTACCCATATTTGACATTAATTAATCATTTTTGTCTTATTCCTAGATTCCTAGATTCCTCTCTATGCTAGTTGGCTTCCACATGCACCTAGAAGTCAATGCTTGCTAAACTGGGTCATGGACTACTTTGGAATCATCATGGAAATATTTTTAGCATGTATGCTTTTATTCTTGGTTCCTAAAAATGCAGTTCTTCTTTTTCTGAAAGATTCCTTGCTTTACAACATATTAAAGGCAAAAAGGAAAAGCTAGTTTAGGAGTAACTGCCTTGTTTTCTACCCACATCAGCGTCCTTCCTTTTCTAAAAAAAAAACATGGATCTAATCTCTTTCCACCACTTATTAGCTGGCCTATCATATTTATCCAATTCATGACCATATTCATAGATTTGGAAAGTATTTCTTGCACCTATGGGGGATTTGACTAGTTTTAGTAAGCCTTCTTTTTTACCAATTCGAATAGCAACCTTGTGCCTTCAAATCTATGATGTAATTATATATTTTAGCAGCCTATCACTTCATATGGTTGGATGATGTACACTTATTCAATACATGATTAATTTATGCCCCAATTTCAGTCTCCTTTTGTGTGAATTTTGCATGTTTGATTAGCAATTTTGTGAGTGTAATTGATTTATCACTTGGGTTCAATTTCCACATGGTATCATATCATTTGTATATCGATTTCTCTCCTTCCAAATTGTTATTACAGGTTTGACATCACTAACTAGGAGCGCATTCTGCTGACTGGAGGGAACATGAGCTGAGATATGGATCAATCTCAAAGAATCATCTTGAATCCATTCAATTTCTTTGAATGAAAAGATGAGATGGAGATATTGTTGAGAGAAAAATGTGTCTATAGGGTTACCATGGATATTGAGGCAAATGTGAATGCAACTACAGAGAAAATCAAATGACACAACAGGAGGGACGAGGCCTATGGTCTTTTGTGTCTGAGCATTTCAAGAGACCTCATCTTTCATCTTGATTCATTGAAATCACCTAATGAGGTTTGGGAGAATCTTGAAGAGATTTTTCGAAAGACATATGAGATGAGAGGACATCAAATTGAGATTGAATTGATCTCCTTGATTCCGAGTAGCTTCGAATCATTGCAACTCTACTTTTCCAAGTTTAAGGCCCTTGTTTTGCAGCTAAAACAATGTGGGATTGAAAATAAGGAAGAGAAACTAGTCCTGACCATACTCTCAAAACTTGGTCCTAACTATTCAGTGTTTGTTTCAACCTTCCATGCCATTAAATTGATAGCTCAAACCTGGAAGATCCCTAAGCTTGCTGAGTTCATAGAATCCTTCACCCAGTAGCAAGATAAACTGGTAATGATGGGCACCATCAAACCTTCCAAAGACAAAGATTTGGTTGCTGGAGATTCAAAGGTGGATTCAAAAAGCAAGAAAAAATATAAAAATCCACCTAAGCGAAACAGAGACAATTCAAAGTCTCAAGAGGATCCCTCAGGCTCCAAGAAGAACTTCTAGAAGAAGGAGAACAAAGGAGAAATGAGCAAGTGTGCATACTACAGTAAGGGTTATCATCTGAGAGATCTTGTATGAAAAATAAAATGGACATGTTGACCCAAATCCTGGAGAAGAAAAACATCTCCCTTCATGATTGCTCAAAGAAGAGGGGAGGAGGATTAAATTCAGAAGACAAGGAGAGAGTACATGCCTTGGTTGCTGGCACCTCAAGCTCAGCTAGATTTGTCATTGATTTTGTAACTTCCAGACATATGGTTTTGACAAGGGATATATTTTCCTCTCTTGGAATTTCTAAAGATCCACCAATAGTTTTGGGAGATAACTCTCTGACTGACAGTATGGGGAAGGGTAGGATTGATCTTGACCATGGTAATTTCAATAATGTATTGTATGTTCCAGGTCTTGCCTCTAATCTTTTGTCAGTGTATCATATGAATCACACTGGGTCTCCAAAGAAATTCATCTTCTCCCCCAATGAAGTTGAAATCACTAAGATTTTGAATGGTAAAGTCACAGCAAAAGGTGTTGTTGATCACACTTTGAAGGTATACAAGTTTTCCCATTTTCTACCCTACTCAAACCCCTGTGTTCTTCTTACTTATGCTAATGAAGCAAGCAATATTTGGCATGAAATATTTGGCCATCTTAACTACAATTATCTTTCTGATTTGAATGACAAAGATATGTTCATAGGGTTACCAAAGATCAAGTTTTCTAAGGGAGTCTGTCAAGGTTGTATCCTAGGAAAACACCCAGAGCACAAGTATGAGAGAGCTAGTCATGAGAGAACCTTTGCACCTCTTCAGTTAATCCATAGTGACATCGCTAGTCCATTCCCTGATATGTCCATGAATCGAGACAAAATTGCACTCACCTTCATAGATGAATTTTCTAGGTATTGTCGGGTTTATTTCCTAAAGCATAAGTCTGAAGTTTTTGACCTCTTCAAAGTCTTTAGAGCCTTGGTTGAGAACCAATATGGGAGGAAACTCAAGATCCTCATATTTGAAAATGGTGGAGAGTATTTCAAGTCTGATTTCATTCATTAAAGTAAATATGTAGGTATCTAGATGCAACATTATATTCCTTACACACCACAACAGAATGGTGTTGCTGAGAGAAAGAACAAATCATTCAAGGAGATGGCAACTTGCATGATGGAGGGTAAAGCTTTGCCACCAAAATTTTCGGTCGAGGATATAAAATGCACATCCTATATCTAGAACAGGGTGCCACATAAGAATCTTGATTTTTTTACTCCTTTCTAAGCTTGGAGTGGGCACAAGCCAAATGTGACCCATTTTAGGATTTTTGGCTCAAAGGCTTGGGCTAGAATTCCAACTAAAAAGAGGAAGCCTTTACAACCCCAAAGCAAAGAGTGCTTGTTTTTTGGGTATTATGAAGATTCAAAAGGGTACTATATGATCAAAGTGAGCACTAACAAATCTTTCATTGAAAGGAGTGTTCAGTTCGAAGAAGAGCCTTTAGTAACAATTGAAGTTGGAGAGTCCTCTTCACCACCGCAGCCATTGATTGTAGGTGAAGAGACTGATGAGTTTGCTGATTTTGATATGTCTGATAATGATGATTTAATTGAAAATATTAACATCCCTACAAGACCAAAGTGGGAAATAAGGACCATTCATGTAGCTAGGGAACTAGCTGGAAATCCTAGTGACACTAGGAGGACTAGATCTCAATTTGAGAGTGCCCTTTGTGTGAAAGATCCACTCTTTGCTAAGAAGTGTTATTTGATGTTTGATTTTGATACTAAGACATATTAATATGTAGAACATGATCCAATATGGAAAAAATCCATGAAAAAATAAGTCATCTCGCTCCAGAAGAACAACACATGGGAATTGGTTGATCTCCCCCCCAGGGAGAAAGCTAGTGAAGTGTAAGTGGGTATTTAAAACTATGTTTGTTGCTAATGGTTCACCTTTGAAATAAAATAAAATATTGGTATCCAAGGGCTAATCTCAAGTACATGGTATTGATTACAATGAGACATTTGCACCAATGGAAAATATGGACTCCATAAGGTTAGCTCTAGCCATTGCAGCTTCAAGGCAATGGGGGGTACATCACATGGATGTGAAGTGTGCCTTTATAAATGGAGATATGAATGAATAAATTTATATGAAACAACCAATTTTTTTTGTTTCTAATCCATATTTAGTGTGCAGGTTAAAGAAATCATTGTATGGGCTCAAGCAAGCCCTTAGGGCTTGGTATGCCAAGATTGATGGATTTCTGCTATCACTGAGTTTTGTTCAATGAAAGTCTGATCTTAATGTCTATTTGAATATGATTCATGGTTATTTAATGATTATTGTTTTATATGTGGATGACCTACTGATCACAGGAAGTTCAAAGAAATAAATTTCATCCTTGAAGGATGCAATGAACCATGCCTTTTATATGACAGATTTGGGATTGTTGAGACAATTCTTGGGTATCAAAATTTCTCAATCCTAACATGGAATAAAATTTCATTAGTTCAAGTATGTTTCAAATCTTCTCAACAAGTTCATCATGGAAGCTTACAATCCAAGCAAGACTCCATTCCTTTCAGGAGCCATTGCTTTACTCTACCGCGCATATTCAGAACAAGTAGCAGATATCTTCACCAAAATATTCTATGAGAAGACCTTTAGTGATCTCAAATCACTACTAGGGATTTATAATCATGTGTCTAAAGTATGACTGATAACAAGATTTTCAAAATTTTGTTTCTTGTCCATGTTTAAGGGAGGATTTTCCCACTGGGTTTTTGCCTCTTTCGTTGGTTGTATGGACATGTAGTATGTAAAGGGTGACTAAGCCTTGTTGCTAGGCCCTATAGTTTTCTGATATTTACTCATAAATTTAGGCTTAAGGGGGGGGGGGGGGGTGTTAGAATAATCAACCCATAGCTACCCATATTTGACATTAATGAATCATTTTTGTCTTATTCCTAGATTCATAAATTCCTCTCTATGCTAGTTGGCTTCCACATGCACCTAGAAGTCAATAATTTATAAAATGGGTCATGGAGTGCTTTGGAATCATCCTGGAAATTTTTTTAGCATATCTAATTTTATTCTTGATTCCTAAAAGCGCAGTTCTATTTTTTCTAAAAGCTGCCTTGTTGTATAACAGTTTTAAGGCAAAAAGGAAAGCTAGTCTAGGAGTAACTGCCTTGTTTTTTTCCCACATCATAATCCTTCCTTTTCCCCAAAAAAAGAATGGATATGATATATTTCCATCACTTATTATCTGGCCTATCTGATTTAGACAATTTGTGAGAATCTTCATAGATTCAGAAAGTCTTTCTTGCACATATGGGGGATTTGACTAGTTTTAGTAAGCCTTCTTTTTGATCAATTCGAATAACATCCTTGTGCTTTTGAATCTCTGATGTAATTATATATTTTAGTAGCCTATTACTTCATATGGTTATCTAATGTACACTTATTCAATACAATATTAAGTTATGCTCCAATTTCAGTCTCCTTTTGTGTCAGTTTTGCATGTTTGATTAGCAATTTTGTAAGTGTAATTGATCTATCACTTGGGTTCAATTTACACAAGATATAGGAACATAAACTAAAGATATATACTATGAAAAAAAAATCAGCAATCAAATAATCTTGTAGAAAATAAGATATCATAGATCATTACAAAAAAACTAGAAGTAGATAAGAAGAAAAGAATGATGTATTTCATTGACTGTAATGAATGGAGGTGAACACAATATATAGTATTGCAATTAAAATTAGTCCAGGAGGCTATTTGAATTGATCATGCAGTGCTTGGAGTCTATTCAATATTAACTATATCCAAATACCCTTATTTAGCCATGCCCACTCACTTAGAATCAGTTTAACTAACTAAAGACTCACCAATCACTAGTTCTCACTAAGTGATGTGCAAGGAATTGACTGTACATGTGCATGAAAATCCCTAAAATTGCTCAACGATGGAGCTTAGGGTTTGTTAGGGATAATTTGAGTCAGTTAAGACCTAGATTAGTGGAGAAAATCTAATCATCAACCAATTTTAGACTTAGTCACTCCTCCTAAAATCAAGGAACAACTCCTCAAATTAGGGAATGTGCCCCCAATTTTAGGAATCCAACTCAGGGTTGACTCAGGTGTTCAATTTGGATGGGTTTTTTCCCACTAAATTGATTAGGTCAAGGTATAAATAGCTAGGTAGAGGGATATTTTATCTTACACCCCCCCTAATGGAAAAAAATGGGTCGCAACAAATTTGCATCCATATTAGGTACCCATGTACACACAAACAATTTCTTTGAAAACTAGGAAAGAGGGAAATAAACACATGGTAACCCCCACCCTCCCTCTCATAAAAGAGAGTGTGAAGAGTAAGTTTTAACTTCCCAATAGATGTCGTCACTCCCAAAGTAGCTCTCAACTGGCTGAATTGTTTCTTAATAAAGGGCTTTGGGAAGATCCCTCCAAACCTTTGTGAAATCCTCCTTCTTTTGAAGTCTATGTGAGACCATTCATGAGATCCAAACACTTTTGAAGTGATTGAATGGTGGTTCCTCATCACTCATTGCTTCTAATGGAGGAAATATCTTGAAGCTTTTGTGCAGAACTTAGTGACTGTAGAAGAAACTAATATAGATCCAGATAATGAGAAGACATTGTAGAAGCATTCTTCAACAAGAACCTAGCATGGATCAAGTTATTTTATGGATCCTTCAATTTGAACATGATTTGGGATAATTTCTTCAATGCATAGAGTAAATTTGTATATCACCTCTTCTTTTTGTATTGTAAAAGGGTCTTCCTTAGCTTAATGGTGGATCATGGATGTGCATTTGTCCTTGTATTCCATATGTTACAAATATTTTCAGGCCTTTTTAATCCTCTCAATGTATGTGAATATGTTCTTATAGGACATGTGTTACGAATCTTTTAGGGTCTCCTTCGACAAGACTGGATCTACCATACAAATTATGCAACATCTGAGTTGGGGAAATAGGAGAGCCATGGATGAAAATGATCTCTCTAATGGTTTCAAATGATATTTTTGATGGATGAAATTGATTTATCTAATGGTTGAAAATGATCACTTCATTGGCTACAAAATCCCTTCTACAACCTTCAATAAGACTGGATCTATAATACCAACTATGTCGCAACTTAGATGAGCTGATATGAGATCCATGTCTACTATTGGTGCCTGTAATTGTCTTTTAAAACAACTAATTGGACCTTTACATTAATTATCAATCAAGGGTATGCATTTTTATTTCAAGGTTAGTATGCAAGGTTTATCCAGACAACAATTTTCTTCTTAGCACTTGTTATTTTATATGCTCACATGACTGGTGTAATGTCCCGGTTTTGACCCCGTTGCGTTAGATGTATATGATGTATAAATTGTAAATGATCATGGTGTGGAGCTAAAGGCCAAGGCCCCACCATTGATCAGTCATGCTATGTTTTGGGATTTAAATTTGTCACCGACGGTATGTCGGGGCATGCGGCATATATTATATTGGTCATCATGTAAATATGCATCTATAATTAATTAAATGAACCCGACCAGCTACGATTGCGGAAACTAAATCGAAAGGGGCATGATTTTCCCAAGGATAAGGATGTGGGGGGGAATTTGTCAATCTTGAGCCAAAAAGGGGAAAAACCCATGTGTCATCTTCCTTTGTTTTATTCCAACCACCTTCAATTAATAATTTCTACTGGTAGCTGAGGGAAGTTATGGCAGTTAATTGTTTTGGGAGTGGGGTGGTAGGACTGTCAGTCCATGCCTCCATGCATACTCCACCCATAGTTTACTTCTGAATGGAAAGGAAAACGACTATCACCCTCATGCAGATTTTTCTTCTCCTCTCTACGAGTTGCTAAACACCCACGAACTGCAAATTCGCATCCTTCCTGTTGTTTGTGCATCCACAGACAAAAACAGAGCTATTTTTCCTCATGCAGGGCCTCCATTGTCTATTCCTTTCCTCCCTGGGTCAGATTGTTTACCCACGCACAGGTATTCTTCTGTTTGGGGCACACATGGCGAGCTGAGAGCTGTGCGTTTTCACCCATGATTTTTCCTGAAAAGAGCCATTCACGTCCTCAGCTGTATGTTCTCCTTACAGACTGGTATGGTTGTGTGATTTCCGTCATTTTAATGTTGAGATTGGAACTGTGGTTCTTCCCTCATGTTTACTGTTTATTTGGGACTGTGTAATTCGATTATTAGGAGTCGTTTTGGCCACGAGAGGGCCAAGAACGACTCAGAAATCGTTTTCCCTGTTAAGCTGTGACAACTGAATTAATTGCTTGAGTGCAATGGTTGGTCTTCGGACTGTGGGAGGGGCAGGGATGTTGGCTTAGATTTGCTTGATAAAACTGGTGGCTGGAAACCACATAGACAGAGCTATAAGGCTGGCCTTCTTCTCCATCACCCCTTAATAGCACTGGAAGGGAATGTAGGGCCTGAGGGACTGTGTTGCAGAGAAGGGACTGATTCCTTGTGTTGGGTGTGGATGGGTGTCTTAGAGGTCAGGCTAGTTCTGGTGTAGGTGTCCTTGGCTCTGTAATGATCTCACCAGCTTAGCAATTTTCCATCTTCAACTCCTTAATGGCCTGATAAACCCAACTCTGTTGGCTTGGCTGTGTGTTTTGTGTATCCTTGGTTATGTGTAAGCCTGTTGTTCCCTTATTCCTTGGAGAATCATGCCCATCTCGGGGGTGGTAGCGTTGCTGAGAGATTAAGGAGCATGCTGGACTATGGTTGGGTGGAACGTTGTAGCGACATAGCTGGTTTCGGATCGAGTTCATCATAAGATAAGTGATCTTGTGTATTTTACCTCTACAATTCTATATTTACTATTAATTAAAATGAAATGAACATGTTGAATGCATGCATGTATGAATGCTATTGGTTCTGCTGTGTATGAGGATTTAATTGCATCTGTGCATGATGAATAATCCTGTGTGCATATTTTAGTTCAAATTTGTTTAAGCATTCTGTTTCTGCAACTTTTGTAAATTTTCATGTTCATGGGCTCTTAGCCAGTCGGATTGAGTAGGGGTCGCGTCCTCTTTGCTGGTCGGAGGCATGGGGACGTGACAACTGGAATTGAAGGAAACACTCTTGTTGTAAATAAAATCACACTTGGAAACATACAACTATAAAAGAATTCTTACAGAAATAAGAAACACTCGAAAAAAGGAAATACACACTTCAAAAAACATGCATCTGCTTCAAGAAAAAAAATACTTATACTTAGTAAATTTTGACAGAGTACTAACAAGATGCAGAGTAACAACAAATGAATTAGTAAAGGATAGTATAGTAACAACAAATGAATTAGTAAAGGAAATAGTATAGTAACAACAATTAGTAACGAAAAATTGAGAATCAATTAAAAAATGAACCAACTAGTCATAAATCCACGTATTCAAATTAATAACAAGGTAAAAAAACTTGCTCAGTGTTGGCCCTAGGTTTGTTTTGAGTATTTTTTGGTACCCGTTTTAAGTTCTAGTCGAAGTGCGAATGAAACCACGATGAGATGGTTAAGTCTGAAGATCAAGGAAAGATAGAGGAAGACTAATCGTTTTGATGAAGTCTTATCAAAATATTGGTTAGTTGGTTAGATTTTTTGTCCACTTACATTTATGGGATCAGGTAGTGGTATTGGATTCTAAAAATGACCATTAGAGCCTATAAATATGTAATGGGTCGGGATTTTTGGGGTTAGCTTGTTTTGGAAAAGAAAGTTAAGTTTTTATATATCGGTCAAAGAATAATGTAATTTTTTGTCCAAGAATAAGCTGAATTGTAAAGTGTGAAGTTGATCTGTAGGTTGTGTGCGTAGATATAATGTAATGGAGATTGAAGGAATGCATGTAAGCTGTGTGAATAAATTGAAGCATTCAATTTGACTCTATATAATGAATGAACACTTTTGTGATTTTTCTTGTCTTGGGTTTCCATGTTAAATTGTGGTATCTACTATGTATGATGTGTTTGTGTGATGGTTCTCTGTTAATGTTTAATGTATGAATGAAAATATATGGATGAATGAATGAATGTGATACCACGGTAATGGTTAATTATAATGTTATGAAAATGGTTAATGTCGTAGATATTACTCTATGTCACTGTTGTACTTACTTGTCTATTAGAGTTAATTTGGTCAATGTTTTGTATGGATAAGAGCCCTTCACCACTACGAAAAATTGGTTATTGAAGCTCCCATACGTAGCTCAAGTGAGTCCTCATTTTCTTTGCAATTATTGATGAAAGGGATAATACCCTTTTGGGTCAGCATCATAGGGTTTTGTTTGTATGATACGGTGTGAACTTCGGTTAGTTGAATATTTTTCCAACAAATGGTTCCATTATTGGGACTAGCATCATTGTGAGGGGGATATATTTTGGCATCCAAGGAAACCTGAAATTGAGGTGTGGTTAGATCATAAAATCAAGTAATTTTCTCAAGAAGAAAACAAATATCTGTGACTAACCCTAGGATAATGGTTGAGAAGGTCTGTATACTTTGATATTCATGATATTTTATTTAGTGAATTTCATATTATATTGTATTAGTGGCTGGAAAGGTTGACACTTTAGAATATTTTTTTTGAAGGAGGTGAACCTAAGCGTTGGTCACCTTAGTTGATTTAATGACTTAAGTGTGTCGATAATAAGATAGTAACGATTTTCCACTTTTGGGTTGATAACATTATGGAAGGGTACATCACTGAAATTATTGTGGATATTATTAAGTCATATAGTGAAGTGGAGCAGTAACTCTTTCGAGGCCCACAAGCTAGATACCTGAATTCTTTAAAATTGTGGATTAAGATGTTGGTGTGTGAAAAAGGGATTTTAAGAATGAAATCTGACAAATAAGTGATTGCACGTGGAGGGCGTGAGTATTGAGTGGAAGAATTTGTAGGGAGAATTTTATGTAATGAAGTCCCAAAAATAACATAAAAGAGCATAAATAGACAAGAAAGTAATCTGCACCTTAATAATGAAGAATAGAGATAAATAAAAATCCTCTTCAATGGAGGAACCTCCTTACACAATGTACCATGTACTCAAGACAAGATAATATACAATGCTTACTAAAATGAAAATATATGCTTCGGATATATAGGAGACAAAAAATGTACAATAAAAACAAATAGACCCACTAATATACCCAATCCTACATCAATAATATGTAATACACCACCATATAAGGGGTAAAGTGCCACACTGTCGGGTGAACTGTGCCTAGCATTTAGGTCTTAACATGCCCCTCCCATTCAGACAAGTGTTTTCCTCAATGCTTAGGTAATTATGGATGGATATGTATGAAGGAATCATCTTTCCATGTTAAACTTGCAGCTAGTAAATTCTTCCACTTGATGAGGTACTCAATTATAGCTTGATTTTGTAGTTGTTTGGTCCTTGTTTCAATTATTTATTCAAGTTCCCATATGATTTTTCCTTCTTCAAAAATCCTTTGACTATGATGTTGATCTACCTGTTGTTTCATCCTATTTTTGAACATCTTTAGTATTTGGATACTTCTTGTTGGTGCTCTATGCGATCTACCACTGCTTGAACTATAGATTTTCCTTCCTTGATTGGACGATTGTTTTATGACCGAATTGGACTGAGATAAATTTGAAATTTTAGCTCCTTTAGGTATGCAAATCCGGATTATACTTGCTTGATGTGTCCTCTTTTTGATGCCACAAGCATGACCTAATTTGGATGCTCTAGAAAAACTATATTGCAATTATACCAACACTTCTTAGTTTTGGTCTATCCAGAAGAGAGAACTTGTATACTATGCCAAGCGTCCAATATGTTGAATCTAAATAAAAAAAATATACCATACATATAATGGTCAATCTTATTTTTGATGCAATAGGTCTCACTCAATTTTGATATCAGATGCTTTGGATATAATAGTTTTCCCTATAAAACCTTTTTTCAAACCCTGATTGGAAGACCGTTTTAGGGAAGACTTGAACTAATACAAAATTGGAATTTCATCTCCACTATGTACTAAATTTTGTCTTATTGTATCCTGATGTGTCCACTTTTTGATGCTACAGGTCTGGCCTAATTTGGATTTGCCAATAAAATTTATTGTAAATATCCCAAAACTTCTTATTTTGGTGTATCCAGAAGAGGGAACTTCTATGCTATGCCACGTGTATAATATTTTGTTTATGTAGATGAAAATAATACCACATATACCCTGGTATTTTTTATTTCAGATGCAATAGGTCTCACTCAATTTGGATATTAGATGCCTCAGATATGGCCTTTTTCCCTAGAACACATGTTTCAAACATTGATTGGAAGACTGTTTTAGGGCCAACTTGTAACTGAGATGAAATTTTAATTTCGACTTCACTGTGTCTAAAAATTCATCCTAGGGTACCTTGATGTGTCCTCTTTCCAATTATGCAGCTATGATCTAATTTGGATTATCAAGTAGAAATTTATTGCAAATGTACCAACAATTATTCTTTTCATCTTTTCAGGAGAGAGAACTTGTATGATATGCCACGTGTCCATTAATATTTCATTTTTATAAATGAAACTCCTACCATAGTACCCTTCTCTATCATAATTTGTATGCAACTGGTATCACTCAATTTGGATCTCGAATGACTCAATTATGGCCTTTTTCCCTAGAACACTTGTTTTAGACTAGGTTTTGGACTAGTAAAAAACCATATATTCCTCCGCAATTTTCTTTGAAACTGTAATGGAACAAGATCTGAATTTCTAAATGGATATATCTCATCCTGTTTTAGAAGTGGGTTTTTCACGTAGATATCTGAATTCTTGTATACAAAACATTGTATCAAAAATGGAAATATGACTCATTTTGGAGAAGCTAGTCCCAAGGAAAGAGCCCTGATATCGAATGTTATGTAACCAAGTCCCAAAAATAACATAAAAAGAGGAGAAATAGGATAAATCAAGATGATATGGGGTTGATTCATCCTAAGCCACTGATAGCACTATAGGTTTGATCGCTCAAGCTCCCACCAACCATTGGGGTGGAACTATAATAAGTCCTACAGAAAAAACACATATGGACATTCATATGTGATTTAAGGTTACTCAAGGGCCATGTCTTGGACGGGTTCTTATAAAATGGTAGCTTTTAGAGCAGTGGAAAAATTAATCCAAGGGTTTTTACCTCTCACTCAAGTACCCCTTGCAACAAAAATGGACAACTCAACAGGAAGCATTGGCGCAATCCATGAAGATCGAGTCCATGAATGGGTATCTAGGACTCATGGGCGAAATGGCTACAATGATAACTTCAATTATCCTCTAGGTGAGAGATGGTCTAGTTTCAGTTCCTATTATTTGCCCCTATTAATAAGGAAAGAGGTATCTGGTGGCCATATTTTGATGCGGGGAAACATAAGGGATTTTTTAAGGATTATCTAGAAGCTTTGCAACAAGATGCAACATAGTTAGAAAGAAACGTGATGAGTAGGCATAATACACAACCCCTCTGACCAGAATTTGTCCTGGAAGGAAAGTCCCAAGGATAAATCTTGGAAAAGATGGTGATTTCACTACATTAGAGGTAATCCAGAGTTTTTTCATAAAATTACAAAATCGGGGGATATTTTTATTTAGTACCCAGTCATGAGTTGAAAATTTTAAGCTTATCTGAGACTTCAAATTTTATTGACTATATGCTTGGTTTTATAGCCTTGTTCATGATGTGTGATATGTTGAAAACCTTAGATTGATTGAACATATTGATTAATGATGTTTCTATCTTGGAAATCTATGAAATCATCCCTAAAGACTACTTGAAATTAATTGATGCATAGGAACTCTATCTTGTGTTAGTATTTATAATCCTCCCTTGTCCAAACCGGTCTATTAGATTATATTTTCCTAACTTAGGAGTCATTTAGTTATTATTGGGTCCACTAGTACCATTGGGTCCACTTGGCCTAATGGGGCCACATGTACTAGTCACCAAAGTGTGGGGAACACAGATAGAGGCTAACTGCAATTGACTGCACCTTCATGCATCATTTTATGCACCTCCTAAACCAATCCATACAATTTAGGAGCCACTAGGAGTGTTGACACCAACCTCCTTTAGTTGTTGGTAGTTAGTGACTAGTCAAGCTAAGTTATGCTCTAGTTACATTCAGTTAGTTTTCCTCCAGTTTAGTTAGCGCCCATCTTGCATGGCTGCACGTGGCTAGGTTCCTATTCTCACCTACCCCATCAGTCAGAGTAGTTTAAGTGATTATAACTCATTGAGAGACTGAATTAGACAAATGGATTTTATCTAATGAAATTTGATAGTGATTTAGACAGTTCAAGTTAGCCATGCAGTCAGATTGAGTTGGTATATTCGAATCATATCCACATGATTCGAATTCTCCTTTATGTAGCACTATTGTAAACTGTTGGTATTAATGAAGTTTATACTATAATTATATTGATCAATACTTGTTTGTTTTCTGTGATATTTTTTTTGTTCAGTGGGTATTATTCATTCCTTTTACATTGCACAATAATTACAATTCAATTGCACTCATTTCCCGAAGATCAATGGCACAATAATTCAAAAATGGCATCAAAGCCTTCTCAGGAATACAACAAGTCTGTCCATTCTCCATTGTACACTAGAAGCAGCTGGGTTTCCACATAAGTCCTGCAAAGTGGGCATTGCTAACTATGGATTCATTCAGAGTGGCACTGCAGGCGTGATGGACCCTGAAAAAGTGTACATGTCAAGATGGAATGATTGATTCTAACATAGTATGAACTGATTTTGGTTTTGCAGTGATTTTTTGCAGGCACAACTTCATATTGATTCAAAATTACCAATTCCTCTTCTTACTCCATTCACAAGATATTCAGAATGGAAATTGAAGATCATTTCATTTCTAAAGAGACAAGGTCTCTATGAGGTATATATTGGACTTGGTAAAAATTATTATGAAGATGAGAATGACTAGCTAAATGATGGTAATAGAGATTTTGGAACAACATGTCACTCCTTTTCTCCAAGATTGCGCTACTTTATTGATTCTGTTGAATACCCAAAGGATATTTGGACAGAATTGGATAGAACCTTTGGAAAGCACAATGAGGATCATTATAGAAAATTGGAGAGAACACCCATCACCACAAGATTTCTTTGTTCAAAAGTATTAGCCTCTATTCTCTTTGATGAATTTGTTCAAGATGAAGAAGAAGAAAAATATTCCACACAGTCAATTCGAAATGAAGAAAGTATCCTTGGAGTGACTCCTTCTCCCATTGCTCCGGAATTTTATGAGATATTTGATATCTCATATTCTCATATGGCTGATCCATAAGAATACATTCAAAACTATGTTATTGAAGAAAAACACTCCTTCCATTCTATGCAAAAATTCTTTAGTGATTCTTCTATTTTAAATTTTGTGCATAGTTTACCGGTGATTGTTTCAGAATATGAAGAGGAATTTGATTTCTCTATATCTAATGATGTTGTCGGTGTGCAGAAAAGTAATACTTTGGATTTTTTGGAAATAATATCAGATTGTAGGAGTGATTCATTCACTCTCATTGATCTCGAGCTTCCAGTAAATTCCTACATGATTGAATGCACCAATACTCAAAGTTTTGAAGAAGGAGAAAATTGTGCATCTACCATCTCGATGGAGCACACTCTTGGATATGATATAAACTTATTTGTATCTGATATTATATTATTTAGATATGATAAGATCTGATTTTTTTGAGTTTTAAGTTCCAATATATTCCATTAATTATTTTAGTTGTTCTCATCAATTTTGGTGTGAAAGATCAAGTACCGCAAGTCTCTTTCAAACTTGTTGCTGGGGATTTTGTGTTAGTTTTCTCTTATGAGTTTGATGATATTATATTTTGTGGATCATTAGTTTTTTTTGAATCTATATCAGATTATGGATCTCAAGCATTCACTTTCCATATTCCTAGGTCTTCTCTATCTATCTATTTGATCACATGCTCATCTCCTCACAGAACTAGTAAAGATGGAGACATTCTGCATTCGCCTGGACACTTGCTCCTAACAATTGGAGCTGATTTTACCTCACATGGTTTGATGTTCAAGGCTGCAATATATAAGTTGCTTGGGTTTTCCTCACATGGTTCGAATTCTCAAGCACTTTTTCTCTCTCATCAATTGATTTTAGTTGCTCTACATGGGTCCAGTTTTCATCTAGGAGTTGTCTATGTTCCTAATTCAGTTGAGCATATTATTCTTCTTCTAAAGAAGAAAATTCCTCCAGACATAATAATTTAGTTTGGATTCATAGGTTCACATGCACCATCTTAGGATGCTGTTGTAAAGAAGAACCAAGATATTGCATTTGCTGTTGCATAGTGCTGTAAATTGTAGAAAAATTTTCACAATTGTTTTATTCAAAACTTGTTTTCTTGATTCACTTTTATGTTGAGCAGGGGGGGGGGGGTTGTTCCCATGAGATTTTCACCTATTTCCTTCGTTTATTAATCAACATTTTATAATTATTTTAGATAGTATGTGGGTGACTTTTGTCCTTATTTCCAAGGCCCGCAGTTGTCAAAGTTAGGACTCAGGGGGGTGTTAGGATTTATAATCCTCCCTTGTACAAATTGGTATGTTAGATTATATTTGCCTAATTTAGGATTCATTTAGTTATTATTTATTCCACTAGTACCATTGGGTCCACTTTGCCTAATGGTGGCACGTGTACCAGTCACTAAAGTGTGGGGAACACAGATAGAGGCTAACTGCAACTGAATGCACCTTCATGCATCAGTTTATGTGCCTCTTAGAACAATCCCTAGAATTTAGGAGCCTTTGGGAGTTCTAATACTAACTTCCTTCATTTGTTGGTAGTTGGTGACTAGTTAAGCTAAGTTATTCTCTAGCTACATTCAGTTAGTTTTCCTCCATTTCAGTTAGTGCCAGTATTGCATGGCTGCATGTGGGTAGGCGCCTATTCTCACCTACTTCTCACCTACCACATGAATTAGACTAGTTTAACTGATTGTAACTGATAGAGAGACTGAATTAGACAACTGGAGTTGATCTAGTGAAATCCACTAGTGATTTAGACACTTCTAGTTAGCCATGCAATCAGATTGAGTTGGTAGATTCGAATCATATCCACATGATTCAAAATCGCCTTTATTTAACACTGTCGTATACTGTTTGGATTAATGAAGTTTATACTATAATTATACTAAGCAATACTTGTATGTTTCCTATGATATTTGTCTTGTTCAGTGGGTATGATTCATTCCTTTTACACTACATAATAATTACAATTCATTTGCACTCATTTCCTGAAGATTAATGGCACAATAATTTCACAGCTTGATTATATTAAAACATTTTATGATCCCTGAAGGCCATCCATGGTGTGCTAAACCTTGAAATCATCCTTAGTGTTACAAATATTTAAATAAAGACCATATCTTTCTTATAGGATAAATGCAAATGTTATGGCCCAAGACTATGTCTTTTGACCTTGACCATTGCGTAAGTTACAAGTTAACCAAAATTCATAAAAATATGGACTCTATCTTTCTCACATGACAATATTCTCTTTGTAGGGCCTTGCGGTGGCCTAAGGTCCCACACATTATTCACAGTGAGCCCTAAGAAAATATATTTTGGCCCAACAACTTGAATTTTCACATCAAACCATGGATTAAAGACTGAGATCCATACTTGGTGTGAAAAACCTCAAAATGTCCAACATATCTTACTCATTGGCTATAAAATATTCCCTATGTAGTATTTAGGGACTTTGTGATGGTATAGGGAATCACACATGGCCCATGATACCCTTACACTTAGACCTTATGTTTTTACTTGATAATATGGCCCAAGAAATGATAACCATTTTTTGTCTCATAGAGATTGCAATTGCCATATCTTTCTTGTAAGCCAAATATTTCCCACATAGGGATGTCCTCATGGGTTAGGGCCCCATGTATGGGCCCTAATCCCATGCTAGTTTGAGGCATTAATATTTCTTGGATATTCATTCCAATATTCTAGGAGTACATTCATTTCTTCCTACATGGTTTAAACTTTAAACAACGCCTTTTAGTTGAGTGAAGCATTGTTATTCCTACTTCTCATTCTCTCTACGGAATTCCTTCTTCAAGCTCCTCATGCCCACTAGGAAATTTTGCATATCATTGAAGTTATATTCCTGTGATTGTTCCATCCTCATCATCATCCTCCTTATGTATTGATCCACCTCACCTACCCTCACACGGATGTTCATTTCCACATCCTCCATCCTAGAGTTAAAATAAGAAATCTATTTTTCAGTATAATGATGCCTTTCAAGAACCGCAAAGGATACTCATGGTCACAGAGGAGAATTTTTTTATACTCGACCGTGTATTCTTTTATTTCTTAGAAAGAACCAGGATTTAGCTCCCTCGGTAGAGGCTTTTCTTGATTTCCCTTCATTGCACCAAACCGACAGTATTGACGAGAGACTCTGAAACTGAAAAGGAGAAAAACAAATGCAGGCTCTTCACGATATGAATGAATCCCCATATACCAACTTATCAACTTCTCGAGACTTCGGTGAGTTGGGGGAGTCATCTTTTGTGAAATTTTGAGAAAGGAGATTGCATTAGAGAAGTTAGCATGGCCTTGATTAGTAAACATTATGACGACTGGATTTGAGGGGATCCCAAGGATGTGGAAAAATAAGGAGCGACATGCTAATACAGTATGTGGCATAAAAGGAGCCAAGTTAAAATATAATGGATTGAAACCCAATTCTCTCTTATTTACATTAATTGATGGAAAGATAGGTTGAGGCATACACAAAATGCATTTCCACATATTTAATAAATTTCATCCCAAAACCTAAGGATTTAATCATGGCAAAGATGAAGTACCACTCTAGCCGTTCATGTTAGAATAATTAACCCATAGTTACCTACCTTAGACATTAATTAAATCATTTTTGTCTTATTACCTAGTCTCCCAGATTCCACTCTATGCTAGTTGCCTTCTACATGTCCTAGAAGTCAACACATACCAAAACTAAGTCATGGAGCACTTGGGAAACTTCCTGGAAACCCATTTCAGCTTGTCTACTTTATTCCAGATCCTCCAAAGCGCATTTTTGTTTTTTTCTGAAAAGCTGCCTGTTTTATTGAGAATTAAGACAAAAGCAAAAGCTAGACTAGGTGTAGTTTACTTGTTTTTTTCCCATATCATCCTCCATTCTTTTCTCCTAATAAAAGCCTGTATGAGTTGTCTTTCCATCCCTCATTAGCTTTCCTACTTGACTTATCCAATTTCTGAGCATCTTGGTGGATTTGGAAACTGCTTTATGCACCTCTGGGGGATTTGACTAGATTTAGTAAGCCTACTTTTTGACCTTTTCGAATGGAATCCTTATGCATTCGAATCTTTGATGTAATTATATATTGCAGCAACCTATTACTTCACAAGGTTGGCTATTGTACACTTATTCAATACATATTAGTGTTATGCTCCAATTTCAGTCTCCTTTGATGTTAATTTTGCATGATTGATTAGAATTTTGTGAGTGTAATTGTTCTAATTGTTGGGTTCAATTTACACATGGTATCAGAGCCTTCATAGATCGATTTATCTCCTTCCATATTGCTATTCCAGGTTCAACAGCTTGACTGGGAGCATTTTCTTGCTGACTGAAGGGCACAATTTCTGAGCTATGGACCAATCTCAAAAGATCATCTTGAGTCCACTGAATTTATTTGAGTGGAAAGCTGAGATGGAGATATTGTTGAGAGATAAAGTTCTCTACAGGGTTAATATGGTAACTAAGGTAGAGACCAATGCAGCTGTAGAGAAAAGCAAATGGCACAACAGGAGGGATGAGGCCTATGGCCTTTTGTGTCTAAGGATTTCAAGAGATCTCCTGAGTCTTCCATCTTGATGGATTGACATCACCTAATGAAGTGTGGGAGAATCTTGTAGATATTTTTGGTAAGATAGATGATATGAGAGGACATCAAATCGAGAATGAGCTGATCTCCTTGAGTCCCAGTAGCTTTGAATCCTTGCGACTCTATTTTTCCAAGTTTAAATCCCTTGTTTTGCAGCTAAAAAAGTGTGGGATCGAAAAGAAGGAAGAGCAACTAGTTTTGGCCATACTCTCGAAGCTATTAATTCTTGCACATGATATAGAAACTAAGAATCAATGTCATGAAAGAATAATCAACAAATACTCATGAAATGGTGTTAATCGGAACCGGAATGGTTTCCTCTTTGTATATTTAATAAACAATGAATGGTTACAATAACAATGTCAAGCAATGGCTTAACTCCATGAATAATTTGAATACCTAAGGAGACAATTCGAATTCAATGAGTGAGTAGCTTAACTAACTCTCAACCATTGGTTCACATTGAGTTAACCACTTGACCAAAACCCTAATGGACTCACCAAACCCTAACTGAAGTCGGAGTGCAATAAATGACTGAATCTCAACTAAAGGATATCAATAGATGTCATAGCAAGCCAACCATCAAGTTCTAGTGCTCCATGACTTCAATGAACCCCGATGAGGTTAACTGAAGCTGAAGTGACCATTAGAAGTTGGCGGAGGTGCCCTGTTGACTCTAGATCTTTAAATAATGATAAATAATCATTAAATAATCATTAAATAATATATTTAATGAGAGGAGGTGCCCTAATTGACTGGCTGAACTGATTGTAAGCACTAGTTAGCAATTAGGTGCATTAATATCACTCAGATCACCCTCGGAGTGCTCCAGTTAGCATCCTTGACTGCAGGAGAAGGCTAAGTTAGCCTCCTCGACTGTATGTAGGCGTGGGTGTGACTTTATGATGGCAATTAATGCTCCACTGATGTCAATTAATGTCAATTATACTTAGGATAGTGGTTTAACTAGGCCAATTTGACCAAAAAGAGTGTGTATGATGGTNGCTTGGCCGTAACTATTCAGTGTTTGTTTCGACCTTCCATGCCACCAAGTTGATAGCTCGAGCTTGGAAGATGCCTAAGCTTGCAGAGTTCATGGAATCCCTCACATAGGAACAAGATAAGTTGGTGATGATGGGAACCATCAAACCTTCCAAAGACTAAGCTTTGGTTGCTGGAGATTCAAGGGTGGATTAAAAAAGCAAGTAAAAAGATAAAAATACACATGAGAAAAAGAGAGACAAGAGCAAGTCTCAAGAGGAGCCTCAAGGTTCCAAGAATAACTTCTAGAAGAAGAAGAAAAAAGGAGAAATGAGCAAGTGTGCATACTGCAGTAAGGGCTATCATCCTGAGAGCTCTTACATGACGAAGCAAATTGACATGTTGAATCAAAGAAGAGGGAAGGAGGATCAAATTCAGAGGACAGAGAGAGAGTACTTGCCTTGGTTGCTGGCACATCAAGCTCACCTAGCTTCATCATAGACTCTAGAGCTTCTAGACATATGGTTTCGACAAAAGAGGCATTCTCCTCTCTTGACATGTCGAAAGGTCCACCAATAGTTTTGGGAGATGACTCTCTCACTGACAGTTTGGGAAAAGGAAGGATTGATCTTGACCATGGTAAGTTCAATAATGTGTTGTATGTTCTAGGTCTTTCCTCTAATCTCTTCTCAGTGTATTAGATGACTCACACTGGGTCTCTAAATAAGGTCATATTCTCCCTTGATGATGTTGAAATCACTAAGATTTCGGATGGTAAAGTCATAGAAAAAGGTGTTGTTGTTGATGAAATTATCATTGATGCCAACATGGACTTGCACTGGCCCCACGGGATGTCATTGATGCCACCAAGTCCCACCTGCAGTGCCTTGATCCCTTACAAAGTGGGTTTGTGCCTTGAAGCACCTTGTACCCAGTTGACAAGGTCCATGTACCCACAAGCTTGGATTTTGATGCCACCACTTTGATGAAGATGTTGAAGACCCTGCTGATGATGATGAAAACCCTAGAGATGGTCTTGAAGCCTTGGTAGATGATGGAGAAGCCCATGAAGACTTGGAACCCTTGATGAAGAACCTGATGTCCTTGCCAAGGTCATGGAGCCCACTACTGGCACTTGAAATGGTTAGATGGCATGATGAGCCCTGATGGAGATGATAATTCTTGAAATGGTCCTAAGTGCATAAGGAATATCTTGCACCCACTTATATGATGGATGGCCATGAACCTACATGAAGCTCTTGATGTCATAAAAGTACGTGAAGAAGCCATCTAAAAGAATTCAAGTCATTTCATAATGGCCTGCACAAATTGAATAAAATATGAGTGAAGGACCTTGTCAATGCAAGAAAGAACCTCATAATATGATATCCCTCGTCATTCCCTTTCCAACGGTAGGTGGCACGTCACGTGGTTCCTCATGGTTGATGAGATATTAACTTTTGAAGATGGCAAGACAAATCTAAACCATCTTGTAGGGGCAGCTGACCAAAATAAAGATTTTTTTTAAAAATTAGAATTAAAAAACATAAAGAAATAAAAATAAAATTGACATGTCAGCCCAATTAAAATTCATGAAAAATGCATATAAATATACCAACGCCCTCACTCATTTGAGGTGTGACAATTTTGGATTAGCTCTGCAATTTCGGAGGTCTTTGAGGCAACCGCAGGTGAAGGAGCAGACTGAGGAAAATTTCGGTGGAATAACAGAGCTTTGAATTCATTGACTGATATTTAGGTAGCAGTAGAGAAGGAACAGTCACTATTTAAATTTTGGAGGGTTTCCACAGTCAAGAAAGCAGTCCCAAATTTACAGTAGGGCAGCAGTCCGAGTTTTTGCAGTGTTTTACAGCAGTCTATGTCTTTCCTTTTTTAACATCTTTTACAACAGTCCTTTTGGACTTTCCTGGGGTAAATCCAATGAAGGTGAAATGTTGCAGACTGAGGCTTAAAATTTGCAGACCTAAAACAGTTTGAAAATTGCAGTTTAACCGAGGAAAGAAACTCATAGAGCAGTCTTTGTCCTCAGGCGATTTTTGGGAGACCTTTTTTTTTTTTTTGGGAGATCTTTTCTTATCTTTTCACAAGAGGATACTAGTGTAAGTGTTGAAGACTCTCAGGCTACTACAGCAGCACGTAGGGGTGACCTAGGGATTTGCTGAGGCTCCCAAAAGTTTTATAGTAGCAGCTAAGTATATATGGTCACAGTGGGTTTCCAACTTTTCTGTTTGAAGGGCACCGTGGACTGTTTGCTTTCCTACTAGCTGTACCATGAGATTGTAGGAAACCTTGCTGTGAACTTGATGAGGGTACCATGAGTCTATGTAAGGGCTGCTGAAGAGTGCTGTGAGCCTGTTTGACTGAGTTGTGACCTTACTAAGCCATGCGAGAGGGTGCCGAACCTTGATTAGGGCTACTGAGTGTACCGTAAGTTTGTAAGAGGGTACCATGAGACTGTTGTGAACTTGTTGAGGTTTCCCTGGGCTGGTTACAAGATGCTACCTCAATCCATGGTTGTTTTGCTTGGGCTGTCACCTTGTAGCTTGGGCTGCCACCTTATTTGCTGGACTGTCACCTTGTTGCTTAGGCCATCACTTTAATTATTGGGCTGTTACCTTGTTTAGTTGGCTGTCACCTTTATTGTGGAGCTGCTAGTGAAGCTTTCAACTATATATCAGAGGTCTCCACCTCTCAACAAACCAGTCCAATCTTGAAGGGTCCACCAACACCTTCTCACACAGTCCACAGTGCCAAACCTGTAAAGACAATCCAAGTCTGAGGGAATTCGAAGTGTATGTTGGTGTTTCCATATTCTGAATTGAACATGGAGTAGTGTTCCTCCTCAGTATTTACACAGACCAAGTATTGACGACACATGTACACAGTTCTGAAATATGTCATGATTTAGGGATCTTCTGAGCAAACATAGACCTGAGGTTTTTGGACTTGATTGGGAATATACACAGTCCCGGTTTTAATATGGTAAGGGTCTCTTCTTAGAAGACAAACCACCAGGATAATACCATGCATACACAACATACTACATAGTCTGAGGCTTAAAGTAAACATAATTCAAGATGAGGTGAACTCTGCTAATGTATACACAGTCCCAAGCTTGACAAGATTAAAGTATATTGGTTTTGAGGTTCATTGCAGCACATACACAGTTCAGCATACACTCTCCACAGTCAACTTTTGCTACAACAGACTCACATGACAGAGTTGGTGAATATGAGAAGCATTGAAGGCATTTTTGGTTAATATTCTTCTCTGAAAATTTGTGGGTATCTGAGGCAGCAATAGAGTAGCAGTCTGAATTTATTTTGTCTGATTTTTAAGTCTTTTTGGATTACAACAGTAATAAAAAGGAGCAGCAGTAAAACAATTTTTATTGTTGGACTGAAGCAGCTGTTTGATGGGGACATGGATAGTAAAAAGAAGATAGACATACACACTATTTTTATCATTGATTTCTGAACAACAGTAAGGGCAGTTCGGTGATAGGCATATGGGCAGTGTAGTGTTGTGATGCCACTGTCAATAGATGACATGAATAGACTTTGATGATGTCTGATAAGTAACTTGAGCAGGACATGTGGACAACAGATCTCTTAATTATTGGACATGAGTAGTATTGACACAACAGACTTCTTGTGGTGCATAAACAATACACCTGAGCAGACCATTGATTGCTTTGACATGAGTGGCATGCAGTACTTTGTATGGACAAATTGAGTCAGGCGTTAGTGCTCATTGTCATAATTGGTTGAGTACTTATATTTGATAGTGACAACAGAGTAATAATCTGACAGTGACAAGTTACAGACTAGACACTAAGTTGACTTGCTTGATGCTACTATGATTGAGTGTACAACAGTTGCTATGATAATGGTTGACAATACAACAGCTTGATGATAGCGATAGCTTGAAAGTAACATGATCTTGATGACAATGACACCCACAACTATGAATACTTTGATGATGACAATGTGACCTGATGACTTGGCAGTATTGAAGAGCAGGTGTTGATGAACAAAGAAGATTGAAAAGTGTGTTGCAGCAGTGTTGATGAGAGTGATGATCAGATGATTAGCAGTACTGATCAACAGCAGAACAGATTAAAGAGACAAGTGATGTTGATGTGATTGAAGAGATTATGTGACAGTGAGTTTAAATTGTAAATGCAAACTTGTCTTGCATTTGAGGTTAAGATACCTCAAACCCTTCTTAGCAAGGTCTTAGAAAACCAGGAAGGGTCCTGGATGCAGAGTAGGTGCTCTACATATCAGTAGGTGCTGATTTTACCTAACGGTTGTAGTTAGACCAAAACTAATACAAAAAGATTACAAAATTATATGGTGTTGTGTTCTTTTGTGTTATGGTTCTTGATGATTCAAATGCTTTTGATATGTGAATAATGAAGTGAAAGTTGTTTATGAAATGATTATGAGATTAGTAGAATAATAGTATGATGAATTGGTAGTTAATTGTGACAAGTAAAGAAAAGTTGTAAAATTGGCTTTACATTGGTTCACCCCCCCTCTCAGTGTCTAACAGTTGTTGATGACACTTCGAAGGTATACATGTTTTCCCATTTTCTACCCTACTCAAACCCCTCTACTCTTCTGATTCATGCGAATGAGGCAAGCAAGATTTGGCCATCTTAACTACAAGTATCTTTCTGATTTGGGTGAAAAGGATATGGTCATAGGGTTACCAAAGATCAGGTTTTCCAAGGGAGTCTGTCAAGGTTGTATCCTAGGAAAACAACCAGAGCAAAAATTTGAGAGAGCTAGTCATGAGAGAACCTCTGTACCTCTTGAGTTGATCCCTAGTGACATTGCCAGTCCATTTCCTCATATGTCCATGAGTCAATTCAGCTATGCACTTACCTTCATAGATGACTTTTCCAGGTATTGTTGGGTTTACTTCCTAAAGCATTAGTCTGAAGTTTGTGACCTCTTCAAAGTCTTTAAAGCCTTGGTTGAAAACCAGTCTGGGAGGAAACTCAATATCCTCAGATTTGAAAATGGTGGTGAGTATGTCAAGTATGAGTTCATTTAGTATTGTAAAGATGCAGGTATTCAGATGTAGCATTCGATCCCTTACACACCACAACAAAATGGAGTTGCTGAGAGAAAGAACAGGTCACTGAAGGAGATGGCAACCTGCATGATGGAGGCTAAGACTTTGCCACCAAAGTTTTGGGACGAGGCTATAAATTGTGCATCCTACATCCAAAATAGGGTTCCTCATAAGCAGCTTGATGGTATGACTCCTTTCGAAGCTTGGAGTGGGAACAAGCCAGATGTGACCCATTTTAGGATTTTTGGCTCAAAGTCTTGGGCTAGAATTCCAACTAGAAAGAGAAAGGCCTTGCAGCCCCAAAGCTAAGAGTGCCTATTTGTTGGGTATTATGAATATTCAAAAAGGTACAAGCTGATCAACTTGAGCACTAACAAAGATTTCATTGAAAGAAGTGTTCAGCTCCAAGAAGAGCCTTTAGTAGCAATTGAAGTTGGAGAGTCTTTGTTGGAGGAGCAAGTCTGTAAGCCGACTTGAACGATAGCTGACTTAGTCGTTCAACCGACTAAGTGATCAACTGACTAATGAGAGATTAGGTCGGCCACATAAGGTTGTGTCATTTGACTGAACTGACAAGTAGTTATTTGTAACTGTTTTGTAAGTCATATATATTAGGCTATTGAGCTAGATGAGAACTCAGTTCAGTTCTCTATATTGTATGGACCCTTTCACTATAATATAATCTATTATTCTACTTCTTGTACTTGTCTCTTGTATCTTTTATGTATATCTGTTTTAGTGTGTATTATTGGTAACCCTATGTGATCTATGAGATTACAACATTGGTTCCGTTGTCGGTAGTACATGTCTAAGATGTATACAAGTAGATGATATCAAAACAAGAGATTAAGGACTGGTGGGAGCATAAAATAGCAAACTACTTGCAAAATTACGCATGAAGAAACAGATTAATGGCTGTGCAAGCAAAAGAAAGGTTCTTTACCAAGACTCATGAGAAGTTTGTAGAATCGGTACCCCAACTTTTGAAGAAACTTCTGGATGAAAAAGATGGAAGCGACTAAAGACCAACAGCTGCTAGACAAACTGATTTGAGGGGGAAGGACAAACCTATCGGAGTGGTTCAAAAATATCACCGACGATTTCTGCGAGGAGCAAGCTATAGAGGAGAGAATTTCAGTAGAAGTTGTTCAGAAGAAATTCTATACAAACCTTACCGAACAGTTCCTATGCTCCTTACCGACCTTGCTGTTTAAATTCCTGATAGAGAAAGGAGTGGGTCATATTGTTGAACCTCATTCATTACTACGTGAACCGCCACAAAATAATAACTCGGCGGAGAAAAAAAACAAGTGGGAAAAATTCATTGCCGAGAGGGAGTGGGAATATTTCCTAAGCAAGTAAACATAACTATTCAATATTTCTAAAGCATCGGGTAGGAAATGGGGGGGTAACTCGTCATATGTCAGGGTAAAGTGGAGAGGATTCTAGTTGACTAAAGAGATACCATTCACCAGCAATGAAAAGTTCACCTAAACGGGAAATCGAAAGGACAGTGTCACATAAAGGTACGATAAACTTTCAGAAAATAAAGAGGGAGAAGAGGCTGCAAAGAAGGGAAGAAATAAGAGAAAGAGCTATAGTGCTGCAAAGAGGAATGAGTACTAGGGTGACAGACCAAGAGAGAAATATGCCAGAGTTAGGTCATGACCGACAAGAAGAAGGCGTGGCAAAAGAAGCATCCCCTATGGAAGAAGATTTGTGGATAGAGCAGTGAGAAGCTCTCCAAATAGAAGTTCCCCAGGAGGTAAGACCTCTATGTCCAACGAATATAAGTACCAAGATACAAGCCATTATCGAAAAGGACCTCAGACTAAGAGCTAGTGAGTTTGGTAAATGGAGCCGACTAGACGACGAGAAAAATGATGATAATCATCTAATCATCCGTCGACCAGAAGAAGGAAATTGGGTCAGGCTTCAAGCATTACCCTCCAACCGAAGTATCCACTTACTTTACTTGACACATGAAGGAGCATGCCCCCTGCCAAATACAGCTTTGGAGAATACAAAAAATTTAGATCTACAAATAGATAATCATAGTTGGACATCGACGGGAGAAGTCGAGCCCGATCGACTGCTTGTCGGAGAAGAAACAACAACTAAGACGACTGACGAAAACGAGAGTTCTGTCAAAAATAGTTCTACATAGAAGAATAAACAAAACATCCCACTACCCCCACCACCACCGCCATCCCCGCCACCTCCTGAAGAAGACAGTGATAGTGACTCCGACATGGGTCACGTGTCAGTGCACATGCCTCTATATGAGGATGATGAAGATCCCAGATGACATTGGTTCATATGCGAATCGACATGGGAGGCAAACCATGTCACATATGAAGATAGAAAGATGGAGCAGTTTGCTAGAGCCTTAAGGAAAAGAGCATTAACATGGTTTATGACATTTTCTGAAAGAACCCTTGGAGCAACTAAAGCAGAAGTCAAAACTCAATTTTTGTTGTTCTTTAAAACTCCAGATCCAAAACATATGGTAGCTAATAAATTGAGGACAACATCACAAAAGTCAAGAGAAATTGTCTGCGACTACGACAAACGCTGGAAATACCTTCTCAGCCAATTGTATTATGTCATGGATGAGCAACTACTAATACAATGGTTTCTTGCAGGTCTGTCACAAAAAAATTGTCGCAACATAAGTCTGGAGACATTCAAAACTTATGAGGATCCACTTACTAAAGCTCTACAACTAGAAATGGATGAAGATATTCTAGCATACCCCAAAGATCATAAATTGGAAGAACAGCTCGAGATCATGTAGAAATATTTAAAAGAGCTAAACCTTAAAAGTCAGGACATCTGGTGCACGAAATGCTCATCGACTGGACATTCAAAAGAAAACTGTCGACAGGATATTAGCCGACAGGATGTTTGATTTGTGCAAACAAAATGTTTTTGTGACATCTGCAAAGAGCATGGAGAGCAAACCATAAAAGATTTCCCATTCAACTTGAAGAATGGAAAAGCATCATGGTGTGCAATCTGTGAAACTAAAAATCATACCACCACTGACTACCACCTGAATCTAAAGAATTGACAAAATTACTAAGCAGTCTATCAGACGAACGCAGTCGCACAGAACAATGAGCAATGAAACAATGCTCAAAACAACAAAAATAATCAAAGGTACGAAGGTCATTGATATGAGTGCCGGTTTGACAACCGACGTGGAGGATATGGAAGCCGAGGTTGATTCTCTGGGAATCATGACAACCGACCATGTCGGCCCATCCAATGTTTCACATGTTACAAGGAAGGACACCTATATGCAGACTGTCCATACAAGGATAGGACTGACCTAAAATTCTGTACTAGTTGTGGAGTAAGGGATCACTCATTAGAGGATTGCCCTACTATGCTTGAAAAAATAAATAAGAAGAAAAATGTTAATGTCTTGTCATGTGTGAAAAAACACGATATTATCAATACAAAGAATTTGCATATCGTAACTTGACAAGGGACGAAAATTGGGAATGATAATCCCTAAATAAGAAAAATAAAGGAAAAAAATGTTTATCCTAACCTAGTTAAAGAAAAACAAATATATAAAGATGCAACAAATATATTTAGAGAATTTACTTGACAGGAAGAAGAAGATGATAATCGACAAGACAAAGTAAAAGAGTTAATACACTTAGTACAAAAGGATAAAACAATATCTCAATTCATTGACTTACTGTATAAAATAAAACACAACAATAACACCAAAAAACAAACAAAGAATATCTGCAGCTTAAACCAAAAAGATAAAAGTGATGCCAACCCACTTATCGACCTAGAAATTGAAGGATACCATGTTCGACAAATTGTACTCAATTTCAGATCATAGGTAGATATTATGACTCGAGACACATGGGAACAATTAGGCAGACCTCGATTATATGAGTCAGGCATATACCTAAAACTAGCCGACCAAGGCCTAATTGGACCTATTGGACTCTGGAAAAATGTTGACACAATGATAAAAGGAATATTGACCAAAGTCGACTTTGAAATTATTGACCCTAAGGAAGGATCTAGCTCCTTCTCAGCGTTAGTAGGTCGACCTTGGGGGAGAAAAATGAAACCCTAGATATCCTTAGACAAAGAAAGAATAAAATTAAAGGGGAATGGACAAAAATTCATAGTACCTATCCATCCATCCCAAGGAGAACCTTGGACATAACCAATCGATGAAGAAATTGACATCTGACAAATATATTAGATACAGAATAATGAAGATTACACAGAACCTAATATATATGGTGAACTTTACTTAGGAAACCAAGACTCAGTAGGATACAATTCAGATGCAGAGCTATACGATTGGGAGGTTGAAAACTATGAAACAAAAGCAAGAGGATGTTGGACCATTCAAAAAGTATAAAAGAAACCAATCAGACAATGCTTTGTGGTGTCCATCATCCCAAAAATATTTGAGAAGAAAATTAGGGAATATCCTACCTTGAAACCAACAAATATAAATACCACAAAAATACCAAGATATAAAGAAAGAGAATCACCAGTTATGCATGTAGAGCAAGTATCTAGGAACATTGGTGAACATTGCCGACTACAAAGTTTAGTAGAAACTTTTACATGACAAGCTGCTACATGGTGGGATACCCATCATTCAAGACTATAGACATGGACAACAGCTTCGACTTATTTTGTAGAAAGATTTGGAGGAAAGAAGTTAACCAACCAGGCTCAGATACCTATATTTACCGAAGGACAGGATCCAGAAAACCATATAAAGACATGTGAAAAATAATGGAGAAGACTTGGATATAAAGATGAACGTACATGGGCACACTTATTTCCATCAACACTCACCGACTTACCAAAAAAATGGTACAAAATGGAAGACGCTTGAGGTGAAATGTTTCTATGACATGAACTCAAAGAGAATTTTATCAAAGATTTTAACTTTGTACCATAGAATGAGAATTTGGTCGAAACTGCAAAACAGATCAAAGCATTTGTACAACCGACAGAAAACAAAACCCTAAAAGACAACCGACCAACAATAAACTGAAATAATATACAAACCAGGAAAATTCCACAGTCAACAAGACTAAAAATGGAAAATGAAAATTTGGAAGGGAAAAGCTTTAGATGGAAATCAAAGCATGCTGATACGACAAAACCAATTCGCACAATATTCAAAATCGAGACAATTGATAAGGAAGACATCGACCGAATGACTGCAGCAGACTTTCCTGCTACATTTTCATAGTTTAAAGAATGGATTCGACTAATCAATGAGACAAAATCCCCTGAATGGTTAGATGCTAAAGTAAAAATCAAAGAAATCGACATATCACAAAAATAGCAAAAATTGGAGACTACTGGACTGAAGCACAAACAACAGAGATAGTAAACCTACTGAAAGAATTTCAGGATGTATTTGCTAGAGACTATAAGGATCTCAAAGGTCTATTACATGAAATGGGTGAAATGAAGATCGACATTAAACCTGATGTTCAACCCATAAATAAAATACCATATAAAGTAGCTCATAAATACAAAGAGATAGTCAAGAAAGAGATTGATAACATGCTTGCAGCAGGAATTATCTACCCTATTGACCAATCAGAATGGGAAAGTCCAATGGTGGTTCAACCAAAGAAACATCATCCAACCAAGCTAAGGATCTGTTTCGACTTCATAGAACTCAATAAAGTTACATTAACAGACCCATTTCCAACTCCTTATGCAGATGAAATCTTAATTGAGGTAGCAGGACATGAATGCTACTTATTTACAGATGGATTCTCAGGTTATAACCAAGTACCAATAGCCAAAGAAGATCAGAAAAAGACAACATTCGTATGTGAATTTGGCTCATTTGCTTACAGGGTTATGCCTTTTGGACTTAAAAATGCACTTGCAGTCTTTTCAAGGATTGTGGTTAAAACATTTCAGGAGTACATTTACAAAACAATGGCAGTATATTATATTTTGACGATTGGAAAATATACTCTACACTGAAAGACCATTGTAAATGGCTAAGGCTTATGTTATAACGATGTAGACAAATCCAACTATATCTGAACATAAAGAAGTGCATATTTCTAACTCCTATAGGGATATTATTAGGGCATATTGTCTGTAAAGAAGGTATTAAAGGTAACTTCGTAAAAATAAAAATCATCCTCAACTTAAAACCTTCGATGAATCCAAAACAAGTCAGGGTACTACTTGGTCATACAGGATATTATAGAAAATTCATAAGACGCTATTTAGATATGACATACCCATTGGAAGAATTGCTAAGAGAGGATCAGGAGTTTAATTGGACAGAGGAGTGTAACATATCATTTGAAAAACTAAAAAGAAAGCTAGTCGAAGCACCCATCCTAAGGTTTCCAAACTAGTTGATCAAATTCCATGTTCACATCGACGGATCAGGCCTGGAAATATGAGCAATCCTAACTCAGCCAGGAGATGATGGAATGGACTACCCTATAGTTTATAGTAGCAGAAAACTAAAAAAAGCTGAAAGAAACTATTCGACATAAAAAAGAGAAGCATTAGGAATGGTATTTGCACTACAAAAATATCGACACTACCTACTAGCTAATCCATTTATATTTTACATCGACCACCAAGCACTAAAATACCTCATAAATAAGCCTCTACACCATGGAAGAATTTGCCAACGGCTACTTCTATTCCAAGAATTTTAATTCGAAGTCGTTGTCAAACCAGGTAAGCTAAATGTCGGTCCCGACCATCTATCCCGAATCGACACAGGAGAGGAACCAACAAGAGTCGAAGATGACTTACCAAATGCACATTTATTTCGAATAGAAGCAGTCTTGATAGAATTAGAGGAAATAGCTCAGTTTTTAGAATATGGACAAGCACTAGAAGGCATGAGTATGAAGAAGAAACAAATCTTAGCCATGAAAGTTGCACCATATATTCTCATAAATAGATTCCTATATAAAATGGGTTTAGACGACCTCCTCAGAAGGTGTGTACTAGAACATGAAAGAAATAATATTATGTATGAAGCACATTATGGACCTGTCGGAGGACATTTCCAAGCAGACACAACTACAAAGAAAATCCAACAATCAGGGTTGTGATGACCGACACTTCACAAAGACTGCAAAAATTTTGTAAGCCAATGTGATAGATGTCAATGGGTGGGTTGACCCCTTCCTAGTACAGAAATTCCCTTGATATCTGTAAACCCAAGTTTGAAATTCGAAATTTGGGCCATCGACTTCATAAGACCATTTCCCATACCAGCAAAAAGAACAAGTGCAAGGTGTATAATATCTGCAGTTGAGTACATAACCAAATGGGCAGAGGCAAAACCAGTCAACACATGTTCCAGCGAGATTGTTGCTAAGTTTATCTATGAGAATATTATTACCAGATTTGGATCCATTAACCCTAATCAGTGACCATAGAACACACTTCATTAATAAAAATAATAAAACACTAATAGATCAGTTCCAAATCGACCACCGTCGGAGTACAACTTACCATCCTCAGTCGAATGGAGCAATTGAAGCATTTAAGAAAACATTAACAAAAGGATTAACAAAAATATGTAACACCAAAAAATACGATTGAGATGAAAAGATACTTGCAGTTATATGGGCATACAGAACAACATACAAACGTTCAACCGACCAAACACCGTTTCGACTAGTTTATGGACAAGAAGTAGTAGTTCCTCTACACTTTCGACAACAGACACCTATTATCGCAGAGATTTTACATGTCAATGTCAAACAAGGAAAAAATGACCGACTAATGCAACTAAGTAAGCTTGAAGAACACCGACTAATCGCGTTACAACATCAGGAAATCCAGAAACAACAACAAAAGGCATGGCATGATCGAAACATCAAAAAATAAAACCTGTTGGTAGGAGACCTTACGTTACTATACAATAGTCAGGTAAAAGGAAAACCCAAAAAGCTACATACAGAATGGATGGGACCCTATGTTGTTGAAGAGATACATGCCAATGGATCAGTTTGACTGAGGATGTTACAAGGCATAGTATTTCAAAAAGTTGTTAATGGTGCCCGACTAAAGTGGTACAAAAACTAAACCAGTTCGAAAAAAAAAAGAGAAAGAAATAAAAAGAAAAAGAAAAGACAAAAAAGTGACCATAACAGTTAAACAAAAGCTATAAAAATCTGAAAATCCAAAAAGTAAAATAGGATCAAAATTCCTAAAGAAGTATGACAGGGAATCACCACTATGACAACCAACATCACGCCCATCGACATTAACACCATCGACCGCTCACATAATCGACATTGACCAACGACCTTGAATGTCCCATTACTCATTCATGACTACGGACGACAAAATCAAATCACCATTAAGTCAAACTCAAGTGTTCATGCTGGACCATCACGTCTGCCATTAATACACCCATCAACAAAAATGTCAAACACATCAACTATAAATACTAAACCGCCAAAGGATCATTTACAACATTTCGAATAGAGAGAGTAACTTAGAAACCAGACGACTGGAAGCCAAGAATACCGAAGTAAAGTCAACCAATAGACCGACAATATGGCACCTAAACAAACCAGAGCTACAGCCAAGGCTAAAGAACTACAGACCCCGGAGACACCACTGATGAGGAGACTCAAATTCATCAAGAATGCTAAGGTTCAGGTTGGCTCATGGGAAAAACTATGGGCCGATATTAAAGAGTGGTCTTATATCGAGAAAAGGCCTACACAAGCTGTAGAGAAATTAAATCATAGTACTATTGTGAATTACATTAACGCACCACTGATGGCCTGTTTTGGAGGCACGAAGGAGACAGCGGTGAAATTTATCATAAGCCGGTACCACAACGGTAAATTTTACTTCGACAGACCAGTCGAAATCTTCGGTGAAGTAATCCACAAATTGAATGGTTTATCAAACCAAGGTGAACCAGTACCAGTTGGGATCCGAGAAGGGTTGGTAGAGGAACTAACTAGATCAAAATCAGGAAAGAACTCCAAAGGTCTAATGATTAGCCAAATACAAGCGTGAACACCACAAATTGTGGCTAAAATCATAGCCACTGCACTTACACTGACAGGCTGACGAAGCGACCTCAAACTAGATATGTTGGAGGCAGTGGATACCATTGCCGGCAGAGGAAAAATATACAAATGGGATGAATATGTCACCAACATGCTCAAAGGCATCTGTGAAAAATGCCAGGATTCAGGAGGGATCATAAGGTTCCCATCCCTTATGATATGGATAGTCATGTACTCTTTTTGCCTTATCGGGGACAAACAATTTCAAGAAACCACAAAATTCCATATGTGGAGATTCAAACCGTTCTCCCAAAATGGAACATTGAAGGAACTAGCAAAAGGCAAAGTGTTGTTAGAAAATTGGTTCCAATAGTTGAATGTCCAAATGACTAGATGGAGGGTGCCTCAAAAAATCCGACGAAGTCTTCCCAAAACTTCCCACATCCAGTTAGAAATCGACCATACTGCGGTGTGGTACATGCAAGGTGCCAAGGCAAAGGAAAAAAATCTTGACTATTACCCGATAGTCGAAGAAATTTTCCGGGAGCTGGCGTGACAGTAAGGTACAAAATTGTCGATACCAACAAAGGAAAAAGAGATAGACCTGTCGATAGAAGAGCCATTGATTGACCAAGAGAAAGAAGAAGATTATGGGCTCAGCTTATATATCGGCACATTTGTGTTGGAGGAGACATCAACAGAAGACACTGGTCGACTGCAAATTATAATTAGAACACCAACAGTACAAAGGGAAGAGACACAAACAGAACAACTGGTAACCAATCCAGCTGAAGAAAGCCTTGTCTCGACTGAAGACCAAGGGGGAGAGATAGATACTGAAAACTCCGAGTATACTGTCACCAAAGAAAACATACACAAACTGTTGAAGGAGATAGCAGCCTCAAGAAAAAGAAAAAGAACTCAGGAAGAGGAGCAGGGGAAGGGTAAGCACAAGCTTATCATTGCAGAGTCCTCAGAAAACGAGGAAGAACTAGTAGCTACAGCATGCGACATTATAGAAGATGCTGCAGCAAATAAATTTCTAGATATTCATCGAAGTAGGGGCACAACAAGGTCGGCCGAAGAAGGTGAAAAGCACAAACACTTCGATGACTGAAAATGTTGTCGATCTCGTATCTACACCTCCACCTCCATCCCCGACCAAAATCACACAAGAATCTCTACCAACACATTCTTCCATAAGTCCAATCGACATATGAAATAATGCTATGCTGGAAACATTAAAGGAGAGGTTTGACCGAGATAGAGACTTCCAGGCATATATTGAAAAACTGCCTGAGCTACTCACCTCAGTAAAAAAGATCATCACCAAATTCCCTGTGTTTGAAGCTGGTGGATCTAGACTACCAACTCTTCAACCTGGCTAAGTACCCCAGAAGCTAAGGATTGTGGCAATCATAATTTTGACATTTCAAAGAAACCCCGACAACCAAGCTAAAGTTGTCACAAGTCGGACTACATCTCTCATTCTGACCGACCCCGAACCCAACCCACCAGCCAATGAACCGACAGGAGATGAGGAAGGAGAGGACATGGATGAAATAAATCAAGAAATTGAGGAATTGTTCTTCGACCTTCGGGAATATTCACCCCCACAGATACATGACTCGTCGCCCGACCATATCTCCACGAACCCAATCACACCCGACCATTCACCAACACCATCACCACCACCCCCGAACCCAGAATCCGTAATCCAACCAGCTGCACCTGAAACACCTCCACTGCAACCATTAGTGCCAACAACATCCACATCTAGACCCTCTGTGCACAACCAACTACAACAATCTTCCAACTAACCCCACCAGAAATACCTTCAACCACTACTAGCCAACAACCAGACAACCCAATTTTAACTCTTGCAGGTACACAGGTGCCAAAGCAAGCAGAGGAGCAAAAGCACAAAAAACAAAAAGACAAAAGGAAGAAGGACCATAAAAGCCAGGCAACAATGGTCCACATCAGTCAACTTGGGTCGACCACTACAGTCGATGCAATAAAGCTGAGGGATGGAGAATTAGGGCAACTCTTGGAATCACTGGAAATTGAAGCAAAAAAAAGGAGCCAGAACAGATGTAAGGAGCTCGACGATAACGAAAAAGAACAATTCAAGTTCCTTAACAAATGTAGAAACCTTGTGCAATCCGTGATACCAGGACCGACAGAGGTTGACACCGACAAGCCGCTAGAAAAATATTATCAGCTATTCGAGAGTGTGGTGTCGACGCTACAGGCACAAAGGCAGGATACAAAAGAAGGGTATAAAGAAGAAACAACTCGACTGTTGATGCAGCAGCACACAACTTTTTCAGAAAAATATAAGGTACTGCAAGATCACATGGAGGAGTCGGTCATTACAAAAGAAGTACTAAGAGATTGGCCTGCTTATTATGGGCAAGTCTATCAGTAAATTTGATAAACCTGACAAGATATCCAAGTGCTTGAGAAGAGAAAAAGCATAGAGGAAGAACTTAGAAGCACAATTGAAAATCAAACAGTGCTCGAAACAACCAAATTGTAGAAGCACGAGCGACAAGCACACCAGTGGGTGCAACAAGTAATTCTAAGTTTAGAAAAATTAGACATCATTTGCTCGCATATGAAACAAATTTTTGAGACAACAGAGGAAAAAGACCAGTTTATGGGTCCTGACATGGAGAAGATAGAAGAAATTTCCATTCAAGAAAAGATGTCGATATTATCAAGTATGACTACATTAACCATCGACATCCAAAAAATACTACAAAGTTGGATGGAATTTCAAAATTAGCTGGTAGTGACAACTAAAGAAATTATCAAAGTCTGTGTGCAGAAAAGACCAACCATCAGACTTCATATCCCATGAAGATCAAACACAGAAATAACTACTTAGGACAGACAAATAAATTTTTGGTACCTCCCTGTTTCTTTGGGACAAAGAAATGTTTTGTTTGTGGGGGAGATGTTGGAGGATCAAGTTGATAAGCTGAATTGAACGATAGCTGACTTAGAAGATCAGCTGACTAAGTTGATCAACCGACTAATGAGATATCAGGTTGGCCACATAAGGTCATGTCGGTTGACCGAACCGACAGGTAGTTATTTGTAACTATTTTGTAATTCATATATATTAGGCTGTTGAGCCAGATGAGAACTTGGTTCAGTTATCTGTATTGTATGGACCCTTTCACTATAGTATAATGTGTTATTCTACTACTTTTGCTTGTCTCTTGTCTCTGTTATGTATATCTGTTTTAGTGTGTATTATTGGTAACCCTATGTGATCTGTGAGATTACAACAGTATTCTTCACCACCAGATCCATTGATTGTAAGTGGAGAGACTAATGAGTTTGTTGATTCTGATATGTCTAATAATGATGATTTGATTACAGATCCCGATAGTCCTAAAAGAACAAAATGGGCAGCAAAGACCATTCATGCAGCTAGGGAACTAGCTGGAAATCCTAGTGACACTAGGAGGACAAGATCTTAGTTTGAGAGTGCCCTTTGTGTGAAAGATACTTTATTAGCTGAGAAGTGTTATCTGATGGTTGAATCAGATCCAAATACATATGAATATTCAACACATAATCCAAGATGGAAAAACAACCATGAAATAATAATTCAGCTTGCTCTAGAAGAACAACACTTGGAAACTTGTTGATCATCCCCCAGGGAGGAAGCTAGTTCAATGTAAGTGGGTTTTCAAGACTAAGTTTGCTACTGATGGTTCACCTTTGAAATATAAAGCAATATTGGTAGCTAAGGGCTACTCACAAGTACATGGTATTGAATACAATAAAACCTTTGCACCAGTGGAAAAGATGGACTCCATAAGGCTAGCTTTAGCCATTGCAGCTTCAAAGCAGTGGGAGGTACATCACATGGATGTTAAGTGTGCTTTCCTAAATGGACATCTCACTGAAGACATTTACATGCAGCAACTTGAAGGGTTTGTTTCTAATCCATATTTGGTGTGCATGTTAAAGAAATCATTGTATGGGCTCAAGCAAGCCCCTAGGGCTTGGTATGCCAAGATTGATGGATTTTTGTTGTCATTGAGTTTTGTTCGATGCAAGTCTAATCCTAATTTATATTTGCAGATGATTCATGGTTATTTGATGATTATTATCTTGTATGTGGATGACCTTATGATTACAGGAAGTTCAAAGAAAGAGATTGCCTCCTTGAAGGATGCAATGAACCATGCATTTTCTATGACAAATTTGGAATTTTGAGCGAATTATTGGGTCTTGAAATTGGTCAATCCCGACATGGAATCAAAGTACATTAGTCCAAGTATGCTTTATATTTTTTGAAAAAGTTCAACATGAAATATTGCAAGCCAAGCAAGACTCCTTTCCTTTCAAGAGTTAAGCTTGAAGAAGCAGGTTCTTCTCCTATGGTAAATAATACACTGTGTAGGAAGTTGATTGGGTGTTTTCTTTATCTTACAAAAAATTGAAATGATCTATCTTATGTAGTTAGTGTGGCTTCAAGATACATGGATCAACCTCATGAGATCCACTGGAGAGAAACCAGAAGGATCCAAAACTTTGTTCAAGGAACAAGAACTCATGGGATCTTCTACAAAGAAAAATCTAATCTTGATTTGATTGGGTTTACTGACAGTGATTGGGCAGGTGAAAACATAGATATAAATTCAACATCAAGATATGTGTTCATTCTTGCAGAAGGATGAATCAGTGGGTCAAGAAAGAAGCAGAGTGCCATAGCACTCTCATCTACAGAAGCAGAATATAGAGGAGTTGTAAATTCAACAACTCAATGCTTGTAGTTGCATGGAATACTTAGAGAATGTGGCTTTGAATCAGATTTTTCAACTATTATCTATTGTGATAATCAGAGCACCATTTTAATCTGCAATGATCCATTTTAGAGACAGCGAACCAAGCACATTGAGATCCACATGCACTATATCAGACAGCTTGTGCATGATGGTACCATTCATCTACTCTTCTGTGCATCTTCAGAACAAGTAGCAGACATCTTCACCAAATTTTTTTGTGAGAAGACATTCAACAATCTCAAATCACTGTTGGGGATTTATGATCATGCTGTGAACCATGATTGATGACAATATTTCCAATTTTTTTTTTCTGTCCATGTTTAACGGAGGATTTTCCCACTAGGTTTTCTCCTCTTTCCTTGGTTGTATGGACAAGCAGTATGTAAAGGATGACTAAGCCTTGTTTCTAGGCCCTATATTTTTTTGATATTTACTCATAAATTTAGGCTTAATGGGGTATTTTATAATAATCAACCCATAGTTACCTACCTTAGACATTAATTAAATCATTTTTGTCTTATTACCTAGTCTCCTAGATTCCACTCTATGCTAGTTGCTTTCTACATGTCCTAGAAGTCAACACATGCCAAAAATGAGTCATGGAGCACTTGGGAAACTTATTGGAAACCCATTTTATCATGTCTTTGTTGGGCTATGGGCAGACCCGGGTTCTATACTTTTGTCTTCGCACCAACAAAAGACCCACAGTGTTGGCCCTTTCGGCAACAACCTGCGAACAGGTTGCAGTCTCACCTGAAACAGCTATGGGGTGCTGCAAAACTAGGTTTCTGCAAGTAGAAGAGGGATATTACTGTACCTTTATCCTTTAATAACTTATAATCATACAACACAGAGCTTCGCCATTCACATATATAACTTCGCAGTTAGATAAACAAACAATGACTTGCTTAACCCTTTACTGGGAATTCACAGTGAAGTTAGTATTTAGCAGTGATCTTACTTATCAGTTATTTACTTATCAATGCATAAAAGAACTTAACAAAAACAACACAAGGAACCACAACACAAGATATAACGTGGTTCACCCCCAGTGTAGCGGCTACATCCATAGAACTGTGTTTTATTCAACTCTTTACAAAAAACACAGTTCTGATCTACGCACTCAACTGCAGATCCCTTCAATTCCTCGAGCTGCACACTTTGCTGCAATTCTCTATGCACATAGCTACAGATCTTCTTAATCACCCAAAAAACCTCTACGCACACAGCTGCAGAGGTCATCCACGCACACAGTTGGGACTTAACCTTTCTTACCAAAATAGCCTTAGCTTCACATCAATTCATATTACATCAAAAGCCTAACCTAACTCATTTATAAGAGTGCTTATTTATACAGTGCACTTATTACAAAACCATGGGCTTAAACCATGGGCACCCCGAACCCTAAACCCTGGACTTAAACCATGGGTTAATTACAAAAAGAGGGCTTTGACTCAACCCCGACACCTCTAAGACTATTTTGAGTCGTAACTCCGCTTATAAGCTTCCACAAAACCATGGAGTTACCAAACTTAAGGACCGTTAAGGTGCGCGCCCCAATAGGCCCCTAAGACTCACTAGTGGCCCGTCCCGGGACACTCTGCTGCTTGTGTGGTGGGACAACTTTGTTGGTGAAGATAGTGAACTACTTGCTCAGGCTGCGCATGATGTCGTCAGCTGCTTGCTCCTTCTCTTCATAATGTTTCTGCTGGTTAGGGCCTTCTAGATCTATCAGTGACCGCCTCCTTCGAACTACCTGCCTGTCATGTCCTATCGAACATTTGACCTTCCACAACTTGGGGTTCTTAATAGATGATACCCCCAGAATTACGTGTCAATGTGCTTTTGCATAAGACAAATAGCCGCCTCTATTCTATCCATCCAGGAGGATACATCGTGGGATCCCCCAGAGTCTTTTCGTGAGGCCCTATGCCTTTCTTCACTCCACCTAGAGCGAACTTTTGCCTTTCTTCGTCCTACTTAGAGTGAACTTCTTCCTTTCTTCTTCCTAGTTGAACATTTCTGCATGGTGGATTGCTCAGAAGGTTCTGCAGACCTCTCTCCCTGAACTCTCGTAATAACTCCTAGACTTCATGATCATTCGACATGGTGCTAACTGTAAACTCAAAGAAATGCACAATGCAGGAGTCGCAGGCCGGTGTAGCTTCTTATAGAATCCTGCAATAGAATCTGTCATCACGATGCATTAATGACGCTGAATCTGATGGAGTGGTGGAAATCCTGTCCACATGGCGCTATATTTTCCCAAAATCTCATCATTACAGGTAGTTAAGGCAGTTCACATGCTAGCGCCGCCAAGTCTAGTTTGTCCCATCAGTCACATTTTAGGCTGCGACACACCTTTGTTCTTCGACATAACAACTAACTTCAGCTTCACCTCAATGAGTACCTTCGACACATCTGACCTAAGCGGCAACCAAACTTCAACCTTCGAACTTTGACAGTCTTCAACACTTTGTAGCTTTGAGAATAGCTTCATTATAGTCTAGTACCCAATTCCAATTGTTCTTGGTACTTAGACTGTCCTTCTTGATGTTACTTCTGATCAGGGGGTCCTGGCTTGTCCCTGTACTTCTTTAATCTACTTCCATTCAACATGGAAGGTAAAATTTCTCCATTCAACTTAGCTAGCTAGACTGCACCTCCATCGGTAACGCTCTGCATTATGTATGGTCCTTTCCAATGTGTCTTGAACTTACCCGAGAATTTCATGAATTTACTGTCATATAAGAGCACAAGATCACCATTCTGGAACTGCTTCTTCTTAATGTGTCTATCATGCCATGCTTTTTCTTTGGCTTTCTGTACTTGCTGCTGGAACCCTGTAATGAATCTGTCCTCTTCAAGTTCTAGTATCTTTGCCAGCCTGTCTTTCATCATAGCTGGGTCATCCATCTCTGTGAAAGCAGATATTCATAGGCTAGGAACAATGTACTCCATGGGCATGATTGGTTCTTGTCCATAGACCAACCTAAAAGGTGTATGGCCTCTCAACTTCTTACAGGTGGTTCTATAATCCCATAGTACTACTGGAATTCTAGGATCCTAATCATTTCTGTTAACATTGCAAGCCTTTGTCAGAGCATGTTCAAGGATCTTGTTAAAGGCTTCGACAGTTCCATTTGCTTGAGGATGATAAGCAGTACTCTTCTGATGATGTACTTGAAATTATTCAGTCAATACTTCAATAGTCTTATTGAGGAAATGTGATCCTTAGTCACTCATAAGAATTCTAGGACACCCAAATCTTGACAATATGTTATCGAAGATGAACTTCGCAGCTGTAGCAGCGCTACAGTTCTTGACTGGTTGAGTTTCGGCCCAACGAGTAAGGTAGTCAGTTGCTATAATAATGTACCTTGCTCCATATTTCTTCGCACGGGGATTGATTGGTCCAACAAAATCAATAGCCCACTTGTCAAAGGCTTGTAAAGTTACCTGCGGAACTAGAGGCATCTCATCCCTCCTAGATGCTTTTCCTGTTGTCTGACAGATGTCGCAGCTGTGGCAATACTCTCTTGCATCCTTATGAATTGTGGGCCACCACAATCTAGCTGTCAAAATATTCTGTGCTGTAGCGTTTCCTGCATAATGACCTCCTGCTGCTCCAGAATGTGCCTCAGCCAAAATTAGTGGTTTTTCATGCTCCAGGACACATCTATGCAGTATTTCATTTGGTCCCATCTTATATAGTTGTCCTGCTATTAATGTAAAGTCGGCTGCTCAAACCACCAACTGCTTCTTCTGCTGTGTTGTCATTTCGACGGGTGCAAAACCTGTAGACAAGTACTGAACAATATCCTGAAAATAATCATCAACCATCTAGATTGCAAACAATCGGGCATCAGGAAGACCTTCGTCCAAACTAGTGGGTTCTTCGCCTGACTCGAGCCTCAACAAGTGGTCAGGCCCTAGGTTAAGTCTTCCAGGCTTAACTATGATCTCAAAGCCATATTTCTGAAACAGAATCATCCATCTACATATCCTTCCACCTATCATAGGCTTGTTAACCAAATAGTTCAAAGTAGAGTGGTCAGTGAACATTTTAAAATGAGATCCTAGCAGATAATGTCAAAACTTATGCAATGCATACACCATAGCGAGACCTTCTCGTTCTATCGTAGTATAATTTTTCTCTGCGGTGGACAATTTTCTACTTGCAAAAGAAATAGGGTGATCGATATTACCTTCACCTGACTGAGCCAATACTATACCCAGAGCAATGGAGGATGTATCGACATGCACATGAAACTCCTTATTCCAGTCAGGGAATACTAAGATAGGGGCAGTGACCATATTTTCCTTCAAAATATCCAAGCTTGCTTGACACTCAGGTGTCCATTCAAACTTAATATCTTTCTTCAACTATTTTTCCATAGGAGCTGTAATCTGAGCATATCCTTTGATGAATTTCCTGTAATATCGAGTGTGACCAAGCATAGTGCGAAGTTGTTAAACGAACTTCGGAGGGGGCAGGTTCACAATAATAGCTATCTTCGCAGGATCCATCATCAATCCCTGCTGACATACAATGTGACCTAGTAGAATTCCAAAAGGTGCACAAAAGATACACTTTTTCAAGTTCAAGGAAATCTGATGATGTCTACACTTGTCCAACATAAGTCTTAAACTAGCTATATGGTCTTTTAGTAACCCAAAAATAGTCCAATCATCAAAATAAACTTCTAAGAATTTATGTATAAATTCCTTAAAGGAAGAGATGACTACTCTAGAAAACATAGCAGGTGCATTCTTCAATCCAAAGGGCATAACTGTATACTGAAAGGATCCCATTTCTGTAGCGAAGGTTGTCTTATGTCGATCTTCTAGAGCAATTCTGATCTGATGGTAACCTAAAAATCCATTAGTAAAAGAGTACACTTCTTGTCCTCCGACATTATCTAAAACTTCATCTGTAAAGGGAGTAGGGAAAGGATCATGCAAACAAGCATCATTCAGCTTCCTTAGATCAACACAGATTCTGATTTCGCCCTTAGTCTTCTTTTCTTGCACCACCATAGGACTGACCCATTTGGATTCTTCAATAGGCTCAATAATTCCTGCAGGAAGCATCTTATCTAGCTCCAATCTAACTTTTTCTTTATATTTAGGATTCAGCCTATAAGGGCGCTGCTTCACAGGATTCACATCAGGTTTCAAAGGGATCTTGATCACTCCGATATCACCAAGGATACCTTTCATCTATGAGAACTTCATCGGAAATAGGTCTTGATACTCATGGAGAAGTTGGGTCACTTTGCTCACCATTTCTTCATCCCAATAATCTCCAATGGTAGTGTACTTAGGATTTTCTTCTGATCCAATGTTTACGGTCCGCGTCTTCAGGGGCTGAGTCACTTCAGGTGCTTCGACTGCTGGTCCATGTACTTTGCAGTGTCCTTCTGACTCAGGAATTTCAATGTTGCACGGATCATCATCCTCGTCAATTGCGAGGTTATAACATTCTACTACATTAGCTTCTTGTTCCTTTCAATCAGGTTGGTATTCTGCTATTACTTGATCATCAAACACCTTAGTATGGAACAACCTAATAGCTGCATCTAAAGCAGGACAAACCTCATTAATAGAAAATGTCAGCAAAAAGCTATCAACAAGAGTATCCCAACTTACAGTACCATGGCGAAGCTCGACTTCCGCAGACCAGTTCTTTGCTATAGGTTCCAGAGTATGCACAAACCTATGTACCCACTCTGCACAAGGTACATGCTTCCAAGCTTCGTAGCATTGCTCCAAATGTTTCTAAGGGCTAGTCTTACCATTAAACCTACTTTGCACCTCCTGAGGTCGATCCATGAATCTCAGGTAAAGGGACTTTTGGCACACCTCCCAACTATGAATGTACTTTTTATGACCATTCCACCATCTGGCTGTTGTGGCTCTGAATGCTAAATCCAGAGTCTCCATTTTCTATGAATCTGGTACCTGCTCTAAGAATTGTATAATAAAATCTGCTGGGTCTGTCAAACCATCAAAGGTAGGCAAGTATCTTGTCTGTGAACCAAGCCATCTGAGAGACTTGGTAATTCTGGCACATCTATGTCCATGTAGTTCGTAGAGTCTGTTCTGCCAGTTCTCTAGACCGTCATCTAAATCCGTCATGCAAGATCTGTCATACTACCAATCCATGATACCTTTGGCAATAGGGTCAACATAATGTTTTTCCTTAGCTATGATATTATAGATATGATCCAGGACATCCTAATCTTCATCTCTGAGTGGTTCGGTGTACCTTTCTCCTTCAGAAGGGTCCAGTGGGACTATGACTCTCAAACCCTTCCCTTTGAAAGTCATTTGTCTGTTCTTAAGGTTAATGAATACATCATTTTCCATTGCCCATTCAATTCCTAACAAGCCTGGATAGGGATTGCTGTGATCAATTATCTCAATAACTTCAAAGTATGCTAAGGTATTGTCTCCATCAATATCTACAGGGACACTAGGAAATCATCCTAGGGGCACAATCTTCTGCTGATTAGCTAATCTCAACTGTATAGGGGACCAATCAAGGGTAGGATTTCCCATTTGTTCCCATGTCTTCTTAGTTAAGACATTTACTTCGGATCCTAGGTCCAAGATGACATCATTCATATCATACTCTCCTATCTGAGCATTCAATCTCATTTCCTTGCCAGTTCTTCTGACTCTATTAACAGTTTTTTCATTACCAGAACTTCGCTCAGGTTCGCAAGAAGCAATAACTTTCTGTAAATCATTTAAAGCATTATGATTTCTTAAGAGCATCATACAGCTCTGTAAAAAGGAGGACAGTGTACTTACTTTATCCGTCGAAGCTTCGTGTGGCTGCGACTCCTGCTGATGTTGTTGCGCAGGTGCTACTGATGTGCTTGGGTCAGCAAAGTCTCTCTTGGCTTCCATAAATGTCTCTTTTTCTCTTTCGACATCAAATGCTGGGACTTTTACTGGGGCCTTATGAACCCAAGCCTCATCAGGCTGTTTCTCCTTATTCTGTATGTGTGTCGTAGCTCCACTCCGGGTAACAACATTAATGGCTGGGACAAGTCGTGGCTCCATAGCAATCATCTGAATATTATGAGTAGGAGCACTATTTCTTTCTTGAATCTTGGCTATCAGCTGCGGGCACTGCTCAATGACATGATCAACTGCTCTGCAATACCGACATGTCGTAGTTGGGTTCCGACAATATCGAGCTAGATGTCTGTCCTGGTTATAGTTATAACACACAACCTGGCCTCGTCCTCTGCTAGCCATACCACCACGACCATGACCTCCAAAAGTTCCATGACCTGATGTACTACCATGGTAACCATATCCATCATTTCCTTGTGCATCATTTTGTACCCGATAAGTGTCATAGGTGCGCTCTCTCATGAGGTCAAAACTGCGACACTCATCTTCATTATGTCCCATTGACTTACAGAACTTGCAATAGGGGTTCTTGGGGACTTGCACATACCTATGTAGCAGATAGCAATATTCAGGTCGATGCTGGCCAGTTGTCCTATAGATCACACAATATAGAACACTAGGGTTGAATGGGTTTGGAACACCAGAATTAAGGTAATTTCTTACCACAGGACACTGTTCCTTGTCGTGACCCTCTGTCTGACATTATGTACACCAAACCTCCTCGCGACCGGTTTTCCCTTTCTTCATATCGCGAAGCTCTAGAGCCATCGCTGCCAACTGCGCTTGTATTTGAGCGACACCAGAATTATCATCGACAAGAGCTGTTTCAAGCTTCATCGCAATCTCCACAGCCTCCTGTTGATCAGCAACCTTCTGTTGCATGAGTGGAGCCCTGATATGCGGTAACAAAGCGGAAATGAACCATTCTTTGTGCTGTGCAGGTCCAATGGTGAAACTAACTTGATCTAGCAGAACTTTGAACCTCTGATCAAAGTCCCACACTGATTCTCCTCACCTCTACTGAATCTCTTTCAATTCAGTGATACACTGCGACTCTAATTTAGGCTTCTTAAACTCTTTGATTATTGCTACTTTAATATCATCTAAGGCATGGCTCTAAGTACTAGAGAATTTCATGAACCAGGTCAAATCCCGGTATCTGAAAGACGTAAGGAGATACACCCTTCTTATATCTTGATCTGTAATGTTCTTAGCTTTCCACACTGCTTCACATAAAAACCAGAACTGTTCTGGATCCTCTGATCCAGTTCCTTTGAAAACAGGGAGCGTAATATCATCATTCATGTGGGCCGTAGTGGATCTAGGGGGGTTGGAGGGGGACTGGAAGTAGACGGGGGGAACTTACTGGGGTAGACTGACCTGCGACAGGAATACTCAGGCTAGGGTGACTTTCAGACTGCGACGGGTTCTCAGGGATAACAGGTGTTCGCTGTGGGGTTACTGGAGGGTTTCCAATAGAAGGGGTTTCTTCAGGATCTGAGTCTGCTAGACTTACAGGGGTAAACTCGGTCTTCTGACCTAGGTTATAGGATTCAAAATTTCTCTTGTACCTTTTTCCACTTCACAACAAACCACTTTGCTCGTCGGAGTCACTTTCACTTGCAAACCAATGTTATCAGAACCCAACCGGTTTTGAAAAAAACCCCCGGTTGGACCGGTTTACAAGCTTCACCGAGTCAAATCACTCATTCAAACCATTTTTGGATGGTTCCATATGAAATTGGCCAATTTCAAGGATGAACCTTCCAGTTCTGTAGAAAACCGTCTGGTTTTCTCCAAACTGTACGATTTAGTACAAAACCGACCGGTTTTGTACAAAAACACCAAGGACCCCCAAAAACAACTAATTTCAAATTCTTTCAATAAAATAAAAAATAGGGTCCACATGTGAGCTGTTTAATTGACCCATGGACCTTCTAATGTTATAAAAGGAGGTTCCCATGCTCCATATTAGTCACATTTAATTTTGGATGGACTTGGGCCCTCTTCCACAACAAGAGGATGTGAACATTGATGTTGCAGTTAGACAAGTGCCTTCAGGCCTAGGGGAGTTAAGCCATGCTCATGTTGAGGATGTAGATGATGACTCTAAGTCTGAGCATGAGGACTTAGATAATTATGATATATGATTGGAATCATTAGATTGTAGATTCTAGAGTTTAGACTGCAGTCATATGCTTATATTTTGACTTTAGAGGCCATTTATAACCTCTTTGTTGATGTACTTTTATTTAGTTATGTGTTTGCAATCGATGCTATTTTTGTTTTATAGGCTCTTACTTGCTATATACATGAGAAACTTGACATATTTGTGTATAATGGTTTGAATTCACATGGATATATATGTATTTTTTGAAAATATGAATGTTTTATGTATATTTTCTCAACCAGTTTTTTGATCCGGTTTGTTTCGCGGTTTTTGTCTGGTTCCGGTTCCCAGGGTCGACCGGTTCGACCACCGATTTGGTTTTGATAACATTGTTGCAAACATAGGTTAGTAATACTAAATCTAACAGTCTGATTCAATGAGCAATATACCTTTTCAGCCAATAGCATTTTAATTCTCAAACTAAATGAATTCAAGTACTTACCCCTTGGTCCTTTGAAAAACTGTCGTTTATCTTGGCTAAAAGAAGTACTTGTGTCGATGGAAAACTCCGTCACAAATGCTTCAAGGGTTCGTGTTGTCCAGAAATCAACAACTCGATATATCTTGTTGTTTTCCCTTTTCATTATATTAATTCTTGCGGGGGTCCAATCAGGAAACTAACCTTCTTGGAAGTTCGTCCTTCTCTCTGTCAAACTGGATAACCACTGGTGCAACTCTATGTGGATACTACCAAAGAAAATTTCATAAACATAAAAAAAACATACCTTTGTAAAAATTCATTTGCACTACGACACGGATCTTTGTTCTCTTTTTCAACGAATTTCAGATAAGTCTTGTCAAGCCAATGACTGATTTCTTTCACTGAGGGCCTCCAAAACATAGCCCTCTAGGTATGACATAACCCCTCTTGAGCATATACTGAGTTCAACCGGAAACGGAACCAATTTGTTAGGCTATGGGCAGACCCGGGTTCTATACTTTTGTCTTCGCACCAACAAAAGACCCACAGTGTTGGCCCTTTCGGCAACAACCTGCGAACAGGTTGCAGTCTCACCCGAAACAACTATGGGGTGCTGCAGAACCAGGTTTCTGCAAGCAGAAGAGGGATATTACTGTACCTTTATCCTTTAATAACTTATAATCATACAACACAGAGCTTCGAAATTCACATATATAACTTCGCAGATAGATAAACAAACAGTGACTTGCTTAACCCTTTACTGGGAATTCACAGTGAAGTTAGTATTTAGCAGTGATCTTACTTATCAATTATTTACTTATCAATGCATAAAATAACTTAATAGAAACAACACAAGGAACCACAACACAATATATAACGTGGTTCACCCCCAGTGTAGGGGTTACGTCCACAGAATTGTGTTTTATTCAACTCTTTACAAAAACCACAATTCTGATCTGCACACTCAGCTGCAGATCCCTTCAAGTCCTCAAGCTACGCACTTAGTTGTAGTTCTCTACACACACAGCTACAGATCTTCTTAATCACCCAAAAACCCTCTGCGCACACAGCTGCAGAGGTCGTCCACGCACACAGCTGGGACTTAACCTTTCTTACCAAAATAGCCTTAGCTTCGCATCAATTCATCTTACATCAAAAGCCTAACCTGACTCATTTACAAGAGTTCTTATTTATACAGTGCACTTATTACAAAACCATGGGCTTAAACCATGGGCACCCTGAACCCTAAACCTTGGACTTAAACCATGGGTTAATTACAAAAAGAGGGCTTTGACTCAACCCCGACACCCCTAAGACTATTTTGAGTCGTAACTCCGCTTACAAGCTTTCACAAAAACCGCGGAGTTACCAAACTTAAGGACCGTTAAGGTGCACACCCCAACAGTCTTCTTTATTCCAGATTCTCCAAAGCGCATATCTTCTTTTTCTAAAAAGCTACTTGTTTTATTGAGAATTAAAAAAAAAGGAAAAGCTAGATTAGGTGTATTTGACTTGTTTTTTGCACACATCATCCTCCCTCCTTTTCTCCTAATAGAAGAATGTATGAGTTTTCTTTCCATCCCTCATTAACTTTCCTACTTGACTTAGCCAATTTGTGAGCATCTTGGTGGATTTGGAAACTGCTTTATGCATCTATGGGGGATTTGACTAGATTTAGTAAGCCTACTTTTTGACCTTTTCGAATGGCATATTTATGCATTCGAATATCTCATGTAATTATGTATTGAAGGAACCTGTTACTTCACAAGGTTGTCTATTTTACACTTATTCAATACAGATTAGTGTTATGCTCCAATTTCAGTCTCATTTGATGTTAATTTTTCATGTTTGATTAGCAATTTTGTGAGTGTCTCTTGGGTTCAATTTACACAGTTCATATGCATTCTCAAAATCAATCTTGATAAACAAGGAATCAAGGCTATAGGTTTAGGCCCATTCCATTCCCTCCAAATCGTGGTAACATGGATGAGAATGTAGATCCCTTGAATAAATCTAGTATTCTCAAGTTGATTTGTCTTGGGAAGTTGAATTATCAAGGAGGTGTTGAGTAGAGTAATAGGCCACCGGTTTTGTAGCAATATTTTGGGTCCCCTATCTTGGGTATGAACTGGATGAGTCCTTGATTAATGCTCACCCCCAAAGACAGAGTGTGTTCTTTGTATAATACCTATATGAGGTCTTATCCAATAAATTCCCAAGAGACCTTGTAAGACTCACAGGGGAGCTATCAAGATTAAGGGCCTTGTTTTCTACCATTTCTTTAATAGTCACAAATACCTAATCAAAGGATAGATCTATATCACAGGTTCTTTGCTTTATTGATATTTTTCATGGCATAACATAAAGGCATTTCTGATTCTTGTCTCATTTTTACAAATATTTTCCTTGTGACTTGTGATCACCAAAATCTGTGCAGGAAAAATTATACAATAATTATAAGCAAACCAACACTTGTCATGGTTGCTGAGTCCCTCTCTGTTTGGGCTAGTGATTTTCCAGTCTGAGGGGGTTTGTCCCTAAGAGATGCATGCTACCATCAAAATATTGAATCTTTAATAAGTTATAAGATGACCAACACACTTACATCCAGTTTTAAACCATTCGAGAACAGTCAAAACAAGGATCAAATATTTAATTGATTTTAATGTTTGAGAGGAGAAATTATGAAATTATTATAATATTAAATAGATGAAGATAAATGAAAGAGAATTAGGTGGTGATCACCAAATTGAGTGCATCAAACTAACCAAGAATTGCAAAATTCTGACACCATTTAGTTGATAAATTATAAGAAATAGAAGAGTAGCATAGCAGAATCAAATTGAATGTCTATGAAGAGATTGTTTGCATCATAATGATTGATAGAAGCTGATTGCAATGGCTCCATAGGAAAACAAAGATTGTAGTTGAATTTCAGAACCAGTGGGTGTATAAGTGATGGATCGCTATTGCTATATCTCTGCTCACTAAATGCATCATCTAACCCTTCCTATGCCTTTCAAATATGAATACAAAGAAATCAGAAACTCCACAATTACATTGACCCTACTACTTATTGGGTAAAATAATTAAGTCACAAAATATCCAATCCTTATCATGCAAGTTTCTTTAAGGCCTTAATGATTTTCTAGTTTTATTTTGATTTTTTTCCCTTCATTGTTTCTCCTTAAGAAATTATTTCGTACCCTTTATCAGGTTGATTACTTCTAATATGTCCTTTGAACAATGAACAGTAGCATATTGTTGGTTTTTTTTAATACATAATTGAATAATTCCTTTATAAGCACTGTAAGAGGATTACCTTGTCTATCAAAATCAAAGTCAAGAATAAAATACATAAAATTAACAAATAAACATACTGTCCCAAATTTCTCAGTGGGAAGGACATACTTCATAGATTGTAAGTCACTAGAATCCTCCTTTAGGGTATATATTGAAATAATCTCTTGATTAATACTGTGTGGCTCCAAGAGGATTGGAAGCAAAGAATCCCAAAAGATGTAAGATATCTAATGAGAGTGGGAGAATTAGTTAGCAACATAAAAGAGAGATTTTGACTTAGATGATTCAACATTGTAGTAAAATGAGAGCTCCAATTGTGCACCAAGGCGGGAGAGATTGTTTCCCCTAAACCATAGTTGAAAATGTAATAAAGTATTCCAAGTAATCCTCAACCAAACTATGCTCAGTCCTACTACTGAGCTAAGTTAAATTGAACCCAATTTGAATATTTGTTGGTGATTCAAGCTTGAGAGAAGTGAGTCATATTGGAGATTAAATCACAGGTTCTTGATATGTAAACCATCTTGGATATTCCAATTGTCATATCACCAAACAGATCTTAAACTAGATGCTACTGCAGTAAACCTATGCTCAACTAGGCTACTAATCTTTTTTGAATTTTTAGTAATTTAACAGAAATGAAAGCAAAACATTTTGATTCTTTAACTACTATAACATAAGAACAAGACTATAATAACAAATACATACAATGGAACACAATATTTACCCTAGGAAACCCAATGTTCGGAAACCCAACAAAAAATGAAGGACTGTGCACTTTTTGTCTTCTATAAAATGGAGATTATAATGTAGATTACAAAGAGGTCCAAGCTTGTTGCAAAGTTCTAACACACTATGGTCTAGAATCTACAGTTCTTTACACATTGTTTCCATCCCTACTCATACTATGGGACAACCAAAATCAATGAGCCTTTTTACATCCTCTTAGGCTATTGATATCTGGAATTAGGGTTAGGTTTAGGGTTTTGGAATCCTCTGGGTATCTTCACGATGCTTGTAGTAGTATCTATTGGATTCCCATGTGTGACTAACAAGAAATGGGTAAATCATGGTGAGCTTATTTCGCTACCACTTGGACTTACGAGGAATAATTGAAACGTTTCCTTTTTGGGGGCATAAGTTTTACATACAAACTTCATTTGATGGAAACAAAGCATCGTTGGAAATTTATTTACCCATAGAATGTAGTGAGGATCTATTAATGAAAAATATTCCCCATGAATATATGCTGATGCATTTGTGATGCTGAGTATGTTCAAGCAAAAATTTTTAGAAAGAGATCACCAAACCTTGGATACAAAATCTTACAATATTATTTGATCATTTTCATATGGCTATTCACTAGCATCTCACGAAATATTTCATATTCACGTACAATAGGTTACACAGATGTAAAATAGATGAAATTTCTATCTGCAAAAAATAATGGAACTTGGATGCCTTTAATGAGCATTATGAGACAATTGTAAAAGTAGAGACATGTGTTACAGCTTGTGATGTTTTGGGTATTAAAATAGAAAAATGGAATTTTTTTTTTGACAAACTATACAAACTTGTGGGTGTACTAGCTATTACTGTCCAACTCATATTAATGGTTGGGTAACAGACTCTGAGAGCTAGAACATTCTAGGTAATTGATGCAAGTTGTTGGCTTGAATATCTCCTTTAAATACTTGATGTTGATTTTTCCTTCCATGTAGACCTTTCTATCACCTCACCATGAAATAACTACTTCTTTGATCAATGCCCTTTCCTTCAATTTGTATTGACCCCAAGTTATCCATACATGCCTTTGACAAATGAAGAGATTGCAGATAAAGTTAAAAAATAGGTTTGTCCCTCTTTCATTAGCACAAGGGCTGGAGGTGACCTGGTCTTCTGTTATGAAAATTGGACAGTCCTTTTTTCATGAAGTTCCAGGGAGGGATATTTTCAGGATAGATCAGAAACTCCTATACAATTTTTTTATAGAAGATTCTTATATAGAGAAATATTATATTGATACTATAGAAGGAGCAACATTATCATGAAGGAAGGATCCAGTCTATAATTTTGAAGCGTTTTCACAAGTTTGGTGACATATTTCTGTTGGATCAGGGTTAGAAAATGGAAGATTGTTTTTGTTATGGGAGAAAATTATCCATAAGATAGAATATATCAAAGAAGAAGTGTGAAATCAACACATCCTAATATTGTGGCTTGTAATTTGATTGGTGCATACATACCGTTGGAAATATTCAAGCTTTTTCCTTAGAATGTTTCCATTAGAATGGGTATGTATCCCTTCTTGAAAAATAACAGGGACATTTTCCTTAGAAAGTTTCCTATATGATGGGGATGTTGTCTATCTATAAATGTAAGATATCAGCAACAAGAGGTTGGGAATGAAAAAAAATAATGAGGTGGATTTTTCACGTTGACTAACTTTCCAGAAGGATGTGCCCTGTGATGCATTCTCTCTCTAATAAATTTTCGCAGGGTCAAGGATTTTCCTACTCACCTATGTATGCACCTTTTCATCCTAATGTAGATTGTCCTCACAATTATAGTAATAATATTATAGGTCTCATTGTTGGCCTCTTTCTCTTCCTTGTCTCGATCCATGGTTCAACAACATCACAATACCAACAAGACACCAAAAGACATCAAGCCGGCAGAGAAATTTTAATCGATCACACTTGCGAGGAAAGCGTTGTCTCACCCGAGATATCTTAATGGGTAACTAACAGAACCAATTTTTCATAGTTGGAGAGGGATTATAGTCCCTTGGCGCGCGACCAAGGAACTCAACAAAGGCGATAGGGAAATGGAGTCTGTCATTGCGCGACCAAGAAATAACTGTATGTCAATGCACCCATGACACAACCCTATCCTTAACCTTAACAATTGGTGCAACTTGTGCTACACAACTAACTCCTTGCGCTTGACAGGAAGCACACAACTTATATTTTACTTAGTGATTTAACCATGAACTCATACATAACATTCCAGTAATGCATTAAACATTCATTCATTCACTAATTAATAAGATGGTGGCATACATTTAACAGTAACTCATCAATATACAACAAGTCACTACTTGATTTTCACATACACATTCAACATCAATCAAACATTCAACACATGAAATAACATGGAAACCCATATGGGAAAAACCACCAAGGTGCTCTTCATATTGCATGAGAAATTGTGTATAGAACCTTGCAGTCTGTGATTTGCAGACTGTTCTTAATATATGTCTTTCTGAGTTAATCTTCTTGCTCTCATGCTCTCTAGTTTATTCTTCTATCTACTCCAACAGATCTACACACAACCTGGATCGAATATTCTGCCTCTACTATCTGCGCACTTAGCTGCAGATTAATCCTACTACTATCAGTGTGTGCACACAGTTGCAAGATCCACGGCTCAATAGCCTTCTATTGCTACTAGACTCTTCTCTGAGTCTTCCCTCCTTCTAACCCTAACTATCTTAAAAAAATTGAGTGACTTGGCGAATGAACAACCAACAACCAACAAAAACAACAACAACGAACAACTAACTCCAACCCCAATACCGAGCAAGTTATTCCTATTTATAACTTCTATAGGACCACGTAGGGTTGACTACATATTGCTCATCTGTTACAGGTCATATTCAGTCTTCAAAAATGGTTAGAAGATGTCATAGAATAATACAAGGTGCTATTGGTTTGACTTACATATATTCCTTCATACGTGCATCGTCTGTTGGCTTCCACCAAATTTAGTAGCCACAATATTTTTGACTCGTCGCTTTCTAGCCGTTACCCACTTGCACTCCTGCAAGCTCACTTTTCCTCTTTCTTTCCCATGCTCTATATTTCTGCATTTGTTCCTTTGCTTCCTTCTTGACCTAATTTCGTCCTTCTGTCGCGCACACACTTTTCCTTTCCTTGCTTGCGCATCATATTATTCCTTGTGCACTTTTCCTTACCCAATAGGCCCCCAATGCTCACATTTGGCTCGTCCCGAGCCACTAAGAAAAAAGGGAAGTCTTTGCAAAATATTCCTGCCACAGAACTGTAGTTTCTCCTAACCATTTATGTTTTTGGCGCAGGCTCAGGTGGCATGAAAGGACTAACCTTGTCCTGAAATTCCTTCACCATATGTTTCACTCTAGCAACTTCCAATGTTACCTCTTCTTCTTGTGTGGCCAACTGCTCCAATCGGTTGGAACTTATATGCTTCGACAATACTACCTCTACTGAATGCATAATGGCTTGAAGTTTCTGCTGCAGTGGCTGAATAAGGCCTATGAGCCATGTTGCTTCTGACTGGTGTTCCTGCACCTCAGTTTCCCTAGTTCGCTCTTGGTCACAGAGAGCTTGGAATTCCTGTTTACTTCATCTCTCTCTTCTCCGCAGTGATTTTATCACCAGCTTTGCGCACATTTTCCATTATGTTATCTGTAGTTGCATCTTCCAGAAATGCTTCCCATATCATGGAAACAGCTTCAACTTCCTTTGCGCAGAGTGTTTCTCCTTCACTTGTTTTACTAGCATCCTCAGACACTGCTTTGTTGCGTTCCTCAAGCTACTCAGGAGGTGTGCTTGGTACTTTCCTTTCTTGCATCTCCTCAACCTTCTTCTTCAGTCCTGCCATGATTCATGCCAGCCGTGCAACCTTAGCTGTTGAATCTTCATCTTCCTGGCCCTCTTCTGGTGGGAATTTTGTGATCGCACCTTTAATTACTTTAGCTAGTGTGATGTGGCTTTGCTCGTGTGCTATAATGTCCTGCTCTTTCTCCTTCAGAAGGGCCTTGCACTGCTTGACCTTACTTTTCTATTTTGTTTCTTGATAGGAAACAACATTCTCCCACAGTTGTATCTCCGTCATAGCTTCCTGCTATATCTCATAGAATTCTCCCAATGAAAGCTTGGAGAAGTATATTTGCAATGTGGAAAATTCCTTGACCACAACATCAAATTCTCTTATTTCTGTTCATGTTTCTAGTGCGGCCCCATGGATATGCACTTTGATTTGCGACACTAGCTCTAGTGTGAAAAGTGGAACATTGGGATCTATGCCATATGTATCGGCATCAACAGTGGATTTAAGATCGTTAATGGTTCCTATAGGCTTATTTAGGTGCTCGACAACTTGACCAACTAAGTTTACCTGCTGCGTGTTCAGTACATCGAGGATTTTCTTGGCAACTTCAGTGAAATAACCTGCTATTTCTTGAACATCATCCTCTGTTAATGTGTTCGTGTTGGCTGCTCTATATGTTTTATTTTCATGTGTAGTCGCCTGCGCTACTGTTGTTGTTATTTCTTGCAATTGCAGGTATCCTCATTAGTAGGTGTGGGTTCTTCATTGCTTCTATGGGATCCACCATGATCACTGTTATCATCATTTCCTTCATCATCACCTTCATTGTTTCCTTGACCATTTCCTTGGACAATTCCAGCATCGCCTCTTGTGCCAACATTTTCACCTTGATTAGCTGGTGGGTCCTCTTGGTTTTGTTTTGTAGGAAATGACTCTGCTAGTGGGTCATGCCATTCCTTAGACCACTCTGCGACAATGGAGTCCACATCACCATCAGTGATCATGAACCCTTCCTGGTGTACTTGCTTGGTTGGGTCCTTCTTAGGTTCGAAGATCATATTATGTGCACCTGCCTAGAAATTTATGAAAGCAACATACCTGTGTGCCATCATGGCTTGGACTCGATGGGATCACCCGATAACATCGTGCAGTGCCTTGGAATGCAAAAAAAACTCAATGTTGTTATCCTTTTGGTGGATCTTATTTTTCTTTTCCTCCCACAGGTTCTGGTACCTTGTGCCATAGCAAGGTAGTGAGACATCCATATATATATAATTTGGTGGGTTGGCCCATAAGGTGAATGAGATTAGGATGAGAAGCCAGGAGTAATGAAATTTGTACTTAAGGTCCTCTTGGAACTCTGCTGCGTCATCAATCAGTTCATTCAGCAAGAACTATGACCAGTTGACAGTTACACCCAATGCACACTACTCTACGATCTCCATTGCTACAATGGTGCATTCATTTGGTTGCATCGTGTGCAAAATATTGCATGACAGTATCCTTGCTTAGAAATTCACAGCAGTGTGTTCTATGAGGGGAATCGATAATCCCCTACTTGCGTGCTGAAGCTTATACTTGGATTTCATCTTAGTGGCATCAATTTCCTAGTGCAACCACAGTGCGGGGTCTTCTCTTGACTTCGAGAGTCTTGTGATGGAAGAGATAAGCTTGATGTTGATCGGGTATGGTCAATCGAGCCACATGCACCCTCCTCAGAAAGAAACTAAGAGTTGTTTCACATATGTGTTGGCCTGTAGGATGTGGCCAAAATGCAGCATGAACAACAAGTTTTTCAACCCTTCCTGGTAGACACCAGCAACCCACTTCATAGGATTAAGAACCTTGGGCCTTGTCGACCTGGTTTTAGGTGTGACCATGCAGTTTGTTCTTTCTAACCCCTCATGCATATGACTGTCAAAATACTCGAAGTTCAACATGGCAAGATTTGGTATTATGTCTAGCAGCAGGGGAACATGCCTACGTATTCGGGGTGCTAGTAGGAATGTATTGGATTTTGTGGGAAACTCCATTGGCTCTGCCTCTACTCTCCTTAGTCAGACATAGTGTAGAAAGTTATCATCTCACTCCTTATCTTGTGGGCCTCTGTGGGGTGGGAATTCCTCCATCAGCTCTTCCTCGAGCACATCTTCCTCCGTCGATGCTTTCGCAACGTCACTCACAACGAACTCAATGGCCTTGCATTTTCTGGACAATGGTCACTCGGACGACTTTCTAGGCGCTCTCTTCCCAACTTGTCTAGACTCAATGATAGGTCATGCATGTGCATATAGTGGGATTTGAACATGGTTCGCCACCACGCCAAATCCAAGGGGTCGAACAGGGCCTAGAGCAGGCACATGCTTCCTTCTTATTCGTGCAATCAGGTCAACTTTGGGTTCTCTCTCTAGTTGTTGCACTTGGGGTGATTTAATCTCTTGCTTGATTTGGAATGGTGAGGAGACAGTTATGTTGAATAAATTGTTGGCACCAAAAATATCAATAAGCATGGGTTGTGGCTCTCGCGGCGTTATAGGATTCGGCTCTGTAGACTCTTGGCTCTAATTTTCTTGTCTCTCTCTACATGCGTAAAAGACTGCTTGATGTCAAAGACTTGTATTTATACCTCCCGACACGTCCTATAGTCTTCATGTGATGGGAGGTCACATGGGATTCTCAGCCAACGCTTCCCTTCATTAAGTCATTAACTTGAGTACTGCGTTGTACTTATCAGAACAATTATGGCAGAACCAATGGATGTGACCCCAAAGCATGTTGTTTTTCTCCTTATATCTGATCGAATTAATGATGCTTAGCTTTCATAACCACCTCAATATTTGTCAGATATTTGCACTTTAATGTTGGTCAGCCTGTTATTTTTGCTTTTTCCAGCACTTTCAACTTTTTACTGTGTTGTGCGATTTTTCCTGCGTTTTTTTCCATAGCGCTATTTTAGCTAGGGATGTTATGACCACCATAATATGGTTTCAGGCAACTGCCATTCACCACACCCGCGACATATGTACCATCTAGTTTCTTTAATTTTAATTTTCTGGCATTGCTGATATGCGCGATTGTGTATGGCCCTAGCCAATGTGTTTTCAACTTGCCTAGATGTTTGAAAAGTTTGCTGTCATATAGAAACACAAGTCTTCTGAATTTGAATAGTTTAATATGGATATGGAGATCATGTCATGATTTTTGTTGATGCTTCTCATATGTCTGATGAAATCCTACGAAAAAGCATTCCTATTCCATCTGAACGAGTTGTGCCAACCTCTGTTCAACAACATCCTTGTCGGCCATCTCTATCAGCACAGAAATGAACAAGATTGACACAATGTACTCCATTGGCATAACAGGTTCCTGTCCATATACTAGTCTAAATGGGGTATGCCCTGTCAGTCACTTGCAATTTGTGTGATACGCCCATAGCACAGCTGAGACTTTCTGATCCCAGTCATCTCAACGCAAATTGTATAACTTGGTCAATGCATTCTCCAGAATATTGTTGAAAGCTTTGACTATTCCATTGGCCTAAGAATGATAGGGTTTCATCTTCTTATGTTGGATCTAAAACTCTGTAGAGAGCTCAATAATCATTTTGTTAACAAAATGTGTACCTTGGTCACTTAATAGTATTTTTGTACATCCAAACCTGGTGACTACGTTTTCAAACAATTTTTTTTTTGAGTCGTAGCAGTACAATCTTGAACAGGCACATATTAAGCCCATCTAGTCAAATAGTCTGTCGCAGTGATATGGTCAAATAGCACGCACCGGTTCTTTTCCCTAGTGGATTGATCGGTCCAACAAAATAAAATACCCACTTGTCAAATTCTTGAAGGGTTATTTGCGGTGCAAGTGGCATCTCGTCGTGGCTTTCTTGTTCTTTGGAAGATATTACAACACTTGCAGAATATTTTAGTATCCATATGTATGGTTGGCCACCATAGTCCTACCTGCAATATCTTTCGCACAGTTTCTTTTTGCGTGCAGTGTCTTCCTGCGACACCAACATGTGCTTCGCTCATTACCCAAGTTCGTTCACAATAAAAAACACAGCCACGTAGTATTTCATCCACTCCCAACTTATACAGATGTCCTGCAATTAATGTATAATTGACATCTTTGACAACCAATTTTTTCTTCTAATTAGTTGACATTCCTTCAAGTGCATAGCCTTTGCTCAAGACTTCAATGATTGTGTTAAACTCATGGTTCTGATCATCCATCATGTAGATTGCAAATAGCTGTGTGTCAGGCAAATTATCTTCCAAGCTGGTTTGCTATTCACGATTTTCTATCGTTGATAGGTGGTATGGCCCAACATTTATTCGACCTGGTTTGAAAATGACCTCAAAATAAAATTCTTGAAAAAGGAGAAGCCATCTATAGATTCCCCCCCCAACACTATCTTTTTGACTAGGTATTTCAAGGCTGAGTGTTCAGTGTACATCTAAAAATTCACACCCAACAAATAATGTATGAACTTTTGAAGTGCATAGACCATGGTGAGGCCTTCTCTTTCCATCATCGTGTAATTCTTTTCTGCTGTTGACAGTTTCCTACTTGCAAAAGCAATAGGGTGGTCTAACGTACCCTCTCCTAGTTGTGTCAAGACTATGTCGAGGACGAGAGACGAATCATCGACATGAAAATGGAACTCCTTCTTCAAGTCAGGGAACACCAGTATTGGCACAATGGTCCTCTTGGTATTTAATTTGTCCAAGGTTTTCTGGAAATATGGTGTCCACTGAAACTTCACATCCTTTTTCAACAATTTCTCCATAGGTGTGGCTATCTCTACATATCCCTTGATGAACTTTCTGTAGTAGCATGTGTGTCCCAACATTTATCGTAGTTGTGTGACTGATGTAGGTGGTGGTAAGTTGAGGATACTCGCAATTTTTGCTGGGTCGACCAGAATACTATCACAACATATGACGTGACTGTTGGGTGTTATATCGACTAGATTAATTCACCTAATATTTAATTATCAACTGGGTAGGTAAGCTTAGAGTTGATAAAAAATATATGCAAAGGTAAAAAGGCTCCTAGGGTGTCATGGAGATATTTTAATAAACAAAATATTGAAAGATAAAAACCAAGTCAAATGTTGATGTAATTGTAACTTCGGAATGTATTCACTTGTATTTCTTACGTATTGTAACCCGATCTTTATTCTGGGATCTACTTGATTCATGTCATGCCCCTATGTTCCTATCGGGAGTTTCTATAATGTAATCAAGTTATGCCAAGTCAATGTGGGTAACCCTCCTATTGTCTAAGGGTTAAAGTCCCCGCAGTTCTGGGGCACTAGGGTTATTAGACTCACCTAGTGAAGTCAGCCCTAGTTGGGTTTAGTCAAGTCGGAAATTAGTATAAATAGAGAACTAGCCTCTCTATTTAACACACACTCACTCACACTCAGTTGTAGCACATAGTTGAGGAAGAGAAAGACACTGGGGCAAGGAAGAAAGAGGTTACTGCTGTTGAGAGATCATCTTACTGTTTTTGGGTTTCACTTTTGGTGCTGATTCTATCTCTGAAAAAGTTGTGGGGTTTTCTCCATTTATGGTTCCCTTGAGGAAAAACACTGTGTTCATTGTCTCATGTGTTTGATTGTTGTGCTTGTTGTTCTCTCAGTTAAAGATCCTAATGTTATGCTAGCTTAATGTTAAAAATCTAACATGGTATCAGAGCTAACCTCAGAAGAAGACACTGTGCAGCTGTGGGAACTAGGGCTTCCTATTTTGTGGATTTCTCTCCACATATTTTCAGCAAAAGTAGGGTGGAATAACTCTCCTCCTTAGGGCGCATCTTTTTTTCGAAACAAAGTCCAATTTTGAGGTTTTTCAGTTTTGGACCCGACACTACTGCTGGAAATTAGGGCTTTTCACAGAAGTGGAATTTTTTAGTGAGCCCAGGATTGGATTGATCTCCTCCCCAAAGTCAAAGTTAGGGATCAAATTCAAAGGATTTGGTTGGATAGAACTTCAGAACAACAAAACGCTAATCTGCTCCTGAACAAGCACTGTAGGATTTCAGCTCCAAATCCATATCTGACATCTTGACCTGGTAAGATATAAATATTTTGTATTTCCATTTGAGGCTATCAGTTAAGATGTCTCATCATACCAAGATTGATGAAAATATTGAGGGAGCTAATAACTTCCAAGCCTGGAAGTATAGGATCTCCCTGGTCCTGGAAGAAAATGAGTTGGACTCCTATATCAGTGAGGAGGTTCTAGTTCTAGATGGAGATGAGGCCAAGGACTTACATAAGAAGAAGTTGGTTATGGCAAAGAGGATAATTGCTGATTATATCAAGGATCACCTCATACCACAGGTTTCCTCCCTCGAGACACCTAAAGCTATGTTTGATGCCCTAACCAAACTGTTTGAAGGGAAGAACATCAATCGGAAGATGACTCTAAGGAACCAGTTGAAGAATGTAATGATCCAGAATGAGGAGACCATCCAGTCATACTTCACAAGGGTCTCCCAGATCAAAGAATAGCTGGAAGTAGTGGATTAAGAAGTGGAGAATGTAGAAACTGTGATGACAACTTTGAATGGCCTCCCTAGGTCATGGGATTCTTTCATCCAAGGAATCTGTGCTAGAAATAAGTTAGTCAAGTTGAGTAGACTGTGGAAAGAATGTTCACAAGAATAAGCTTGAATAGCAGCTCGAGAAGAAAAGATGGGAAGTGAAGATCAAGCTCTCACAGTACAGTCCAAGAAAGGAAGAAGGGAAAAGAATCATCACCAAGGTAAGAATTCTCATCAGAAAGGTTCATCTAAACTCAGATGTTATACATGTGATGAAATATGACACTATGCTAGAAACTATCCCATGAATAAGAATGGATCCAAGAAGAAGAGGAACTCCAAAAGAAGACATCATGCTCACACTGCTGAGGATGATGATCCTCCCAGAAAGAGAGTAAAACAAGAAAGTGAAGAATCTTCAAGTGAAGATGAATATGTTTCGATCTCCGCTCTCATGAGCACTGTCACTCATGGAAGAAAAGATTGGCTTATTGATAGTGGGGATTCCAAACACATGACAGGTTTCAAGGAATCCTTTGAGAAACTATCCGAACATAATTCACCCCATAAGGTGAAACTTGGGGATGACTACCAATATCCCATAAAAGGTAGTGGTGAATCATCCTACAAACTAGACTGTGGAAAGTCGATGAAAATGAAGGATGTATTGTTTGTACCGGGACTAAAGAAGAATCTTCTATCCATATCGACACTAGATGCAAAAGGCATGAGGGTTGCATTTGTAGATGGCCAAGTTCTCATGTGGCTAAGAGAAAAGACTATTGACGATGCAATAGTAATTGGAGAACAAGAAGGATGATTATACAAATTGAAGGGCCATCTAGAACAAGATTTGGTCCATGACACAGTAGATCCAAATGAACTTTGGCATAGAAGGCTTGCACATGTTTACTATAGAGCACTACCACTTGCAAGCAAAGCTGTTGAAGGTCTTCCAGAAATTCAAGCAAAACATGAAGGAGTCTGCAAAGGATGTGTGAAAGGAAAGAACACAAATAAGGGTATATTTGTGGGATACTTTGAAAGCTTGAAGGCTTACAAAATATACTTCCCAGGATTCAAGAATATTGACATTAGTAGGGATGTAACATGTGATGAAGACACAGCTTACAACAAATCCAGAAAGAGACCTGCTGAAGAACCTGAAGAAGCAGAATCACCCAAAATTCATGATACAACCACGAATGAAGAGATTCAAGAAGAAGATCAAGAATTTGAAGAACCACAAAGACCAGTAGATCCACCTCAAGAGAACAATCCTCACAAGAGGAAACCTGCTTGGGTACGAGAAGCTATCCAAGGTGCAGAAAGATATGGGGCTCAAGAAGAGAATCACAGAGAAACAAAGAGAACCGGATCCTGCTCTGGGTATGTAGCTTTACTATGTGACTTTATCAATAAAGAACCTTCCAATTATGAAGAAGTGGCAGAACGGAAATAATGGGAGGATGCTATGATCGAAGAATATCAATTGATCATGAAGGACGATGTTTGGGATGTTGTCCCAAGACCAGAAGGGAAGTCGGTTGTAACTTCCAAATGGATCTACAAGATCAAGCATGCTGCAGATTGTAGCATAGAGAAATATAATGCAATATTCATGGCTCATGGCTTCTCACAGATAAAAGGAATAGATTATGAAGAAACCTTTGCACCTATAGCCAGATACACTTCCATCAAATCAATACTTGCTCTGGCTGCAGTGATGAAATGGAAGATACAACAAATGTATGTCAAGACTGCTTTCTTGAATGGTGTAGTGGAAGAGGAAGTGTATATAGAGAAACCACTCGATTTTGGGACACATGATAGGGAGTCTCATGTGTGCAGATTGAAGAAAGCCCTATATGGTTTGAAACAGGCACCCAGGACATGGTACGAAAGAATTGACAACTTTCTATCCATTTTGGGCTTTACCAAGAGTAAAGCAGATTCCAACCTTTACTACAAGGATGAAGATGGAAACCTAGTGATGCTCTTACCGCATGTAGATGATCTATTTTTAACACATATGGATGGGTTGATTGTTGATACGAAGAGAAATCTTATTACCGAGTTTGAAATGAAGGACTTGGGTATGATGCATTATTTTCTAGGCATGGAGGTGTGGTGGAATGCGAATGGAATCTCCCTCAACAAGGAAAGTATGTAGTAGAGATCCTGAAGAGGTTCAGGATGATGGACTGCAAGGCCATGACCACACCTATGTAATCGAACCTAAAGCTGTTGAGTGATGCTTCATCAGAAGTGGTTTTTGTTACGCTGTATTGTCAGATGATTGGGTCCTTGATGTACTTGATGAACATGAGACCATATATTTGCTTTGCTGTGAACACCTTGAGCCAATTCTTGATAGATCCGAGACATGTTCACTTGATTGCTGCAAAGCATATTCTGAGGTACTTGAAGGGTATAATTGATTATGGGCTCAAGTACGAGGCGAATCAGAAGATTAACCTAGAGGGTTATGTTGATTCAGATTGGGTAGGTAGTTCCATCGATAGGAAGAGCACTTTAGGGTGTTGCTTCAGTATGGGATCAGGTGTGATCTCTTGGTTTAGCATGAAGCAATCCTGTGTGGCACTGAGTACAACTGAAGCAGAGTATGTCATAGCTTGTTCGGCTAGTTGTGAGGCAGTATGGCTAAGGAAGCTACTGTCTGATTTATTTGATCTCCAGATGGATGCTACTTGTATAAATTGTGACAACCAGAGTTGCATGAATTTGTTAGAGAATCTAGTGTTCCATGACAAGTCGAAGCATATCGAGTTTAAGTATCACTATATCATGGATATGGTGTAGAGGGGAGCAGTGAAGCTCCGATATGTTGAGATGGAGAAACATATAGCTGATGTGTTGACAAAGCCATTGGCTAAGGTGAAGTTTGAGTACTTCAGGGAGAAGCTTGGTGTTCTTGAGATCAAGGTTTCCTCCAAGGGGAAATAATGAGACCCAGAGCCATTCTAACATGGTGAGAGGATTGGTTCCTTCCATTGTCAGATGTAAGGACTGAGCCATTCTGTCATGGTGAGGATTGGTTCCTTCCATTAAATATATGAGTGCTGAGCCATTCTGATGTGACTGTAGGATTGGTTCCTACATGATCATAAGTAAGTGATGAATTCCATTCTTGGAATGGAGTCACCTGGTCAGTTACCAGGTAGCTCAGTCTGGGACTGGGGGCCATTCTAATATGACTATAGGATTGGTTCCTACTTGATCAGATGTGAGTGCACACCCTTTCGAACATGCATGTTGGATTGGTTCCTCCCATGTGTTGGATGTAAGTGTCGAACCCTTTCGAACATGCATGTTGGATTGGTTCTTCGCATGTGTCAGATGTAAGTGCAGAGCCCTTTCAAACATGCATGTTGTATTGGTTCCTTGCATGTGTCAGATGTAAGTGCAGAGCCCTTTCAAACATGCATGTTGGATTGGTTCCTTGCATGTGTTGAATGTAAGTGCAGATCCCTTTTGAAGATGCATGTTGGATTGGTTCCTCACAAGTGTTGGATGTAAGTGCAGAGCCCTTTCGAACATGCATGCTGGATTGGTTCCTCGCATGTGTCGAATGTAAGTGCAGAGCCTTTTTGAACATGTATGTTGGATTAGTTCCTTGCATGTGTTGAATATAAGTGCTGAGATTTTTTGAACATGTATGTTGGATTGGTTCCTCGCATGTGTCAAATGTGAGTGTTGGGCCTTTCTTACAGGGTTGTGGGATTGGTTCCCACATGGTCAGATGTGAGTGCTGGGCAGGCCTTTCTGATATCATTATAGGATTGGTTCCTACATGATCAGATATAAGTGCTGGGTAGGCCATTCTGACTTAGGGTCAGATATAAGCGCTGAAGAAGACCTACATGGAGGCTAGGCCTACAACCAACATGAAAAAGGGCTCGCTCTGTAAAACTTCCTATGATGAGAAGAATCATGAGATAGCACTCGTGATGATCTAGTGATGATGATCCAAAAGAGATGATCCATATCGAGGGATGATCCAGATCCAGAGATGATGCTCCATATCGAGGGATGATCTAGATCCAGTGATGATGATCCATATCGAGTGATGATCCAGATCCAGGTGAAGATGACTTGAAGATGAAGGTGACTTGAAGATAGAGATGAATTGAAGGTGAATATGACGAAGACTTGATGATGATCCAGATGATACAGAGAAGAAGACTTGTGCTGATAAATTGTGTCGAGAGAATACCTTCCTAGTTAAGAGGGAGTGTTGATGTAATTGTAACTTTGAAATGTATTCACTTGTATTTCTTATGTATTGTAACCTGATGTTTATTTCGGGATTTACTTGAGTCATGTCATGCCCTGAGGTTCCTATAGGGAGTTTCTATAATGTAATCAAGTCATGTCAAGTCAATGTGGGTAACCCTCCTATTGTATAAGGGTTAAAGTCCCCGCAATTTTAGGGTACTAGGGTTATCAAACTCACCTAGTGAAGTCGGCCCTAGTTGGGATTAATCAAGTAAGGAATTAGTACAAATAGAGAGCTAGCCTCTCTATTTAACACTCACTCACTCACACTCAGTTGTAGCGCATAGCTGAGGAAGATAAATACACTAAGGCAAGGAAGAAAGAGGTTACTGCTGTCGGGAGATCATCTTACTGTTTTTGGGTTTCACTTTTGGTGCTGATTCTATCTATGAGGAAGTTGCGATGTTTTCTCCATTTATTGTTTCCCCGAGGAAGAACACTGTGTTCATTGTCTCTTGTGTTTTATTGTTGTGCTTGTTGTTCTCTTAGTTAAAGATCCTAATGCCATGCTAGCTTAATGTTAAAAATCTAACATCAAACTCCTAAAATTATCTAAGTAATTGAACTGAACTGGAATATCAAATTCTAAACAACTACTGAAAAGAAATACATAAGCAATAATACTTATAACTTCAGACACTAACTCATACATAAAGAAATTATAACAATTGAATTGACAAATAACCAACTAACTACTCCTTAAGCAGAAGGATGCGGTAAGAAGAAAACTTATCTTATAAAGAATAGAAAACTGAAAAGGCAAGTAGAAAACTTTATAAAGATAATAAACAGAAGCAACTAGAAAAATCAATAAAGATAAAACTTTGAAAAAAGCAAGTAGAAAACTTAATAAAGATATTTAAACGTTGTTTTTCAATATTCACATAAAAACATGAATGATTCCTATGATTACAAATAACTCAACTTCCTTTTAAAAATAGTACATCTAACCCTAAACTCTAAATGCAAATGAAGATGACCATGACATAAAATAACAGTAACACAAAATCAGTATTTAATACTCAAAGAATAAAAGAACTTAAGAAAAATGATAAAACTTTAATCAATAACTTAAAACAACCATACTTTAATTGAAATGCTTAAATAAAAATACCAACTACAAATATAACCCAAAGATTGACAAAACAAAACTAGGAACAATATGAAAAATGCATAAAAACAGTAAAAACAGAACCAAGGGTTAAATGACAGATTGAACATTAGGTCTGTAAAGGGTGACTGAATGGTAGACTGGATAGATAGTCCAAATGGCAGTCTGTACAGTAAAAATGGTAAAAATTAACCTAAATGAACTAATTCTTCAGCTGAAGTTATGTAGTTCTAAACCTAATGCATATAATTAATAAACAAACCTATTTAACCAAAAAATCAAATTCGAACTAATACTTAAACAACAAGAAAACATTCCATTGTAAACTAATTAATAAACTAGAATTTAACTTGAACAAACTGGAAATTACTTTAAACAAATTCATGACAAAAAAAAATAAACAAAACTGAATTTAAATGAAAACAACTATTCTATATAAATAAATTTATAACAGGAAATCAATAAAAAGACTATACTACATTGAAAATAAATTGAAACTATTCTACTTAAACCAATTTATAAGTAACCAAGGCTAAATTCAAATGGAAATAAACTACTGTACTTGAAAACTGAAAGCAATACTGGAATGAAATGACTAACTAGAAACAACTAACTAAGAACAAAAGACTGAAAGAAAATGACTGAAAGTAAAACTATGCGCACTTCTACTTATTTAGTTACTGAAGTAAAACTAAACTAATGCAATACAAGAAATAAAATACTTACGTAACTACTAAAAGGAAACTAAGTTAATACAATACAAGAAATAAAATAGTATCTAATGAAAACAAACTAGAAATTAAACTAGATTAACTAAAATAGAAAAGAAAGAACTGAATTAAAACTAAGCTAATGAACCTCTGGTTGATGAGGGGCCCTCCCAACAATCAGGGGTGAAGTCTGCTAACTCCTACTCAAACACAATCTTCAATAGCAATGCATATAGCTCTTTATTCAGATTCAAAAACAAAATTACAGTGCTTAAAACTATGAGTAACTCTGGATTTGACTAACTAAATTTCTATTCATTCAAAGATTGATATATATATATATATATATATATAGTTTTACATAAGAGATGAGTAAGTCGAGTCTAAAGGTCAACTGATCTCTAATTTTAGGCAATCTTCAAAGAACATAATTGATCTGCAACCAATGCATGATATGGCTCTTCATTCAACATGATCGTGGCATAACAAGACGAGTATGCTCCTTCTTTTATGTGGACAGGCTTCTAAAGCATCCCAGATGTGGTGACAACCCATTCCTTAGCGTGGAAGATGGACTGGTGGTGAGTACAGGTTTGTACACAACAGTAAGTCTCTGGAAAATAGGTCGTGAGTTAAATGTTCAACCCTTTAAACATGTGGATAACGAGCAGCTAGGTGGCAATCCTTCCAGAGGATGAGTTAAATGCATTGGTCCAGCATAGATATGGTTGGCATGATGGCGAGATAAGAATGTTTACAAACTGTTTCATGTTTAAATACTCAGAACCAACTATGGATAGTGCGCAAGCTGATAAGCGAGCTGGTTAGTGAGCTAAATGGAACACTGAACTGTGAGCTGGATGTGTAGTGCGTCAATCTAGGGAACACTTGGAAAATGATTAGTGAATCTCATACAATGGCTTGATGGCGAGCTAAACGCCAAGCTGGATTGTGAGCTATATGCCAGGCTGGATCGTGAGCTGAACGTATGGTCCGAAAGGAAGGCTGAATAAATTTTGTTGTTATTTTTCCCAAACAAACTATAAAATCTGCAAACAAATATACATATCAGATAATACATTTAAAAATGTTTTTAAATAACATATTTTTGAGTTAATAAAATCATAAAAATGATATTAATAACCAAAGTGGAAATAACATCAAATTCGTTCTTACCTTGTGCTGAAATAACGATCTGTATGATATAAACCATACTAAAGAGCATAAAATATGTGTTTAAATATGTTATTTAATTGCCAAAATTGATAACAAAATGAGGCTCAACATTCCCGCAAACCAGAGAAATGCCAGGTCCCACTGAGCAAAAAGAAAAATGATTAAGGAAGAAGGCAACGCTGCACTAGTAACTACCTTCTACTTGGCAAATGAAAGAAATAATTTAAACTTTAATCTTATTAAAGAAATATTTATTTTATGTCAAAATAGAAAAAAAATGATGATGGGATAGTAGAAGATTTAGATTTCTTAGGAGACCATACTATTATAGCAGAATTCAAGATTTATATCTTTTAACAAGCATATGCATTGGATGAATAAATTTATAAAGTTTATAACAAGTTTAACCATGTCGAAAGTAAAACTTTGGATAGCTTGAACATATATCTCAAATGCATAAATGACATTCAGGAAAAATAGTTTTCATGTGTATTTAGATAAAAAGATGCTAATGATAAAAATGATAACAAAATAAATGTTAAGATCAAAGCATCCACACATAAATAAAACTATATTCAAGAACAAAAATTTGGTTGACAAATTTTAATCATCCATGCTATAATACCACAATATCTCATTCAGACCATTATCTAAATCATTAGTCAGATCTTTCGTAAAGTCTTCCATCAAATTTCTTCATATTTTTTTGTAAAAACATGCTTCGTGTCATAACCTGAAAACACTTTAACATTTGTCAGAGATAAGCAATTTTGTCATAAAAAGATAAAAGTAGACAAATATTTTGTTCCAAATCATTAGTCCAATCCTAATCCTCCCCTAAACCAAGGATATGGCATGTCAGCATGCAAAGGAGAAGAATAGTTTATTTTAGATAAAGAAAAGTGCAAGTATGATGTCATTATTTTTATAAAGAAAAGACAAATTAACTAGTAAAGGAAAGTGATTCAAGGATGTATATTTATGAAAAATAACAGTGCAGAGAAAGACTATAGAAAGAGATAATAATATAATCGAAAGAATTCCATAGGAAAAGCTAGGCATCGATTCCTCATTGTAAAGATATCTTGTCATCATCAAATACTTTAAGTTTACCTCGGAGTGTGTGAGAGATGTAACTATGGGTCCCACTTCTAGGATAATAACATCCTAGGTATGGATTCAATTAGATGGCCAGGTCCAATCCCAACTTACAACGATTCTCAAGTGACAGTAAAGAAAATGGTCCTTAACATTTTATTATAATAATTTTTCAAATATTTTCTGTATATGATCATTATTTTATGAATCATGTGCATAGTAGTGCATTAACCCAACCTCTTTACCCAATATTGCATGCTTCCAACAGGCTTGTTCAGTACCCCGGTGGGTTTATCTTGGTACCATGCAAGTATAGTCCCGCTTCCAGCGAGCCTGTTCAGTACCCTGATGGGTTTACTTGCATTTATCGAGCTTCCTAGTTTTAAGTTGTTACACAACATTGACCCCCTGCCAGCAGGCCTGTTCAGTACCCTGACAAGTTTGCCTTGTATATAATGATATTAAATATATGGAATCCGATTGGTACTAGAGTGTGCTAATCCCTGCTAAAAACACATAATTCAATTTTACAGAAATAAACTTACAAATATTTTTTCATACCGGACTTAATCATAAATCATGTCAAAAGAGAATAAATTAAATCTATTCTTTAACCTTAGAACCCATCCTTTTCAGAAGAGATAAGTAATGTTCCCCACAGGTAAAAAGAAAATTTCACCTACTCTCGAGTTATTACAAAGAGATATTTGAGAGACAAGTTTTGATAACAAGTATAGGATGAACTAGTAATCCATAGGCACAAGATGAATTATAATGAAAATAGGTATTATCAAGAACTGTTTGAAATAAAAAATCAAAAGTATACATGTCTGAATCAAAATACCAGAAACTATCTGAATCATAAAAGGAGCGATTAAAAATGATATGCAAGGAGTTATCTTTAATTGTCACTATCAACTGCAAATTAAGAAAAGTTAAGATACCTTACAAGCGTAATTACCTTTTCTAGATAATACTTCATAAGTTGCTTATAGAGATAAAGTATCCATGATCAAACTGCAAAACCACTTGTTAGATGATTCAATTTATTCATAAAAACATAGAAAGCAAAAAAGTCGCATATAATCAATTTTATCAGAAATGACTCTCATTTATTCATAGAAGCAAAAACATACATACATATATACAAGTGGTGATAACCCAAAATGATTTCATGGATCAGGAGGAGGAGGGATAACTTCCTCTTCAATCAATTCCATTTCTCTTTGCTGTAGAACATTTTGTACGATATCTTCTATAGATGTTGGCTGATGATAAAGGCTAAGTCTATATCCATTCACTATAAAGGAAACTTTTGAGCCATCAATTGGTTTAATTTTTACTGATCCATTGTCAAAAGCTGTAACTACCTCATAAGGTCCCAACCAATGGGTAGTCAATTTTCCTTTAAAGTTTTTAAGCCATGAATTGAATAGTAATGCCCAATCTCCAGTATTAAATTGCTTTTGCTTGATAAATTTATCATTCCATTGCTTCCGTTGACTCTGTATTAGAATGGTTATTTTGGAGTGCATCCTATCTAATTTCATCTAATTCATTAATCTATAGGATTCGTTGTTTCTGCGCTTCATCCAAAGCCATACCTAACTGTGCTTCCATACAAAAGGTTTTAACTTGAAATTCAATAGGTAAAAGGACTTGTTTGCCATATACTAAATCATAGGGGGTATGTTCGGTAGTATTTCTCCATGTTATTCTATAGGCCCATAAATCCTCAGGAAGTCTATCTGCCCAATCCTTATGATGTAAGTGAATGGTCTTGGTTAAAATAGCTTCTAATACTTTATTGGTTGATTCTACCTGGCCATTAGGTTGAGGATGGTAAGGTGAGGAGTTACAATGCCGAATACCATACTTCTTAGTGATCTCTTGCATTAATTTGGAAGTTAATTGGGTACCTTGGTCTATGACAATTTATCTGGGTACACCAAACCGAGTAAATATTTCTTCATATATGAATTCTACTACAGATTTCTTTGTAGCCCTAAATAAAGATTTAGCTTCTACCCATTTGGTAACATAATCTATGAAAACCAAGATATATTTCTTTTTACGAGACATGGGAGAGATTTGTCCTACTAAATCAAGAGCCCATTTTTCGAAAGGCTCAATCATGACCTATGGCTATAAAGGAATTTGGTATGATGTTGTGGGTCTACCCATTCTTTGACAACTATCACATCCTTTGACATACTTGGCAGCATCCTTAAAAATGTTTGGCCAGTAATAACCAGAGTGCAGTACTTTATACGCTGTCCATTTATTCGAGAAGTGGCCTCCAGATGGTCCATAATGGCATGCTCAGAGGATGTCTGTCATTTCATCCTCTCGCACACATATTCTAATAATAAGATCCAGGTCAGTGTGAAAGAGGTCATTATCAACCCAGGAATAGTAAGAACTTTGTACTATTATGCGACATTTCTCGTATGGAGCCAAATGGTGTGGTACTTTTCCAGTCGCTACATAGTTTGCAATATCAGCAAACCAAGGGGTTTGAACAGACATAGTGAACTTAGGAAAAGTATCATCAATAGGTTTAGTATCACTATCGTGTTGTATGTGAGAAAGAAAATTTGCTACTAAGTTTTCTTCCCTAGGTCGATCAATGACGGTAATATTAAATTCTTGCAATAGGAGAAGCCACCGGGTAACTCTACAATTGGTGATTGGTTTATTCATTAGGAATATAATGGCAGAGTGATCAGTGCGCACAAAAACTTTGTACCCTGTAATATAATGGCGTAATTTATTAATAGAATAAACTACTACCAAAAATTCCTTTTCAGTAACGGTATAGTTTAGTTCGACAAGAGAAATATTTTTGCTAATAAAATAAATGGCATAAGGTGATTGTCCTTCTTTTTGGCCTAGGACTCCTCCTATGGCCGTATCGAAAGCATCAGTAGATATATGAAAGGGAAGGGTCCAATCAGGGCCCCTAAGTATTGGTGCTACTAATAGTTTAGCTTTTAAAATCTCAAAAGCATTTTGACAAGATTCTGTCCATTGGAACTATACATCTTTTATGAGCAATTTAAACATTGGTGCAGCTATCTTTGTAAAGTTTTCAATAAAATGGCGATAATAGCTTGAATGACCCAAAAAGCTTCTAACCTCCTTCTATGTTTTTGGAGAGGGAAGGCCAACTGTTACTTCTATCTTAGCAGAGTCTACCTTAATTCCTTGAGAAGAAATATGGTGTCCCAGAACTATACCTTCTGTTAGTAACATTTTACACTTTTCATGACTAAGAGATAAGTTTGTTTCTTGACATTGGATAAAAAGTTTCTCAATGTTTTCAAGAGTTTCTTGAAAAGTATTACCATAGGCTGTAAAATAATCCATGTATACCTCAACATAGTCATGTATAAGATCAGAAAAGATGCCTAAGACTGCTCGCTGAAAAGTAGCGGGTGCATTACATAAGCCAAATGGAAAAATGCGATAAGAAAATGTCCCCCAAGGACATGTAAAAGTGGTCTTATCCTGATCTTCAGGTGCTATTAGGATCTAATTATATCCACTATATCCATTAAGAAAGGAAAAATATTGCTTACCTGACAAGGTATCTAATACTTGGTCAATAAAGGGAAAAGGAAAGTAGTCTTTAAGAGTGGATTTGTTTAGTTCCCTAAAATCAACACAAATAAGCCATTTCCCTGTAACTTTCTTTGGAACTACTACTAGAAGAGACACCCATTTGCTATCGAAAATAGGATAGATGAAACTGGCAGTAAGGAGATTTTGTAATTCTTCTTTTACTATGTCCTTCAAAGCAGGATTCATCCTCCTCTGAGGATGTCTTATAGGATGTATATTTGGATCCATATAAATGTGGTGAATATGTTAGGATATTTAGACACTTAGGAGTTAGTTAAGATCAACTTGTGTAATATATCCGTTAGGTAAAAGTGTGTTTCTTTAGTATGCATTAGTATGCATTTGTAAATATTCTAATCTGACGGTCATGATATGTTCTAGACATAGAGTGATCCGACGGTTCAACTTCTCTTAGATCATACCTACCATTGAGCTGTGGCTTAACACCCGATTGGTCTATGATCTCTATTTAAAGAGCATAGAGGGTCCTTGGCTAGTTGATCGATTATGAGAAGCTCATGTAACTTTCTTTCTTTGGCATAATAAATTGCTCAGAGTAGCTATTTGGCTGGGGCCATGGACTATTTCCCTCTCAAGGGTTTTAACCACATGACAAACATTGGTGTATTGATCTGTGATCTGTTTGTGTGAAGCGGTTGTTCTTGGTGTTCGATCCTTTGGGAGTACCCTGTGTACCCTAACAGAATACACGTGTCAGGGTGTATACCCTTCATATCAGTGTATTCCCATGAAAATGCTCTGGCTTGTTTTTTAAGAACCTTAAGTAGCTGAGCTTGTTGATCTTCACTTAATCCTACGTTTATGTGCAGAAATTTTTCAGGGCCAACTTCACAAGGTATGGTGAAAGGTCTTGTATGCTCTTCGATGGTGAAGACACAAGGTTCTTCTATAAACATTGAGAGAGCCAATGTTTCTTGAAACTCATCTCCAGAGATTTGATCAAATTTAGCAAACGACTAAGGAAAATCTATACAAGTGGTGGAGGAAATAAACTGGTTCAATACATTCTTAGTAGTCTGCTCCTACAATGCCCAGGAGAAATCACTAGGAAAGGAAAGGTCATCAAAATATTCATCCCCAAAGGAACAATTTAACCACCAGGAATTTTCAGTTATTGGTTGTGCTGGGCGATATAAAATAAGTCACTAGTAGAAAATGAGAAATTAATGACTAAAAAAATGACTAAAATCAGGCTATAAACGACTATTTTTGAGTCGGTGACTAATAGTAGAAAATTACCACTATCTTATAGCTAGTCATATTTCGCTAGTCATTAATAGCTTGACTTAGTAGTCATTGATTTAGTCATTGATTTGGTCATTGATAGACAATGATTTAGTCATTGATAGACAATGCTTTAGTCATTGTTTTAGTCATTGATAGTTAATGATTTAGTCATTGATTTAGTCACAGATTTAGTCATTGATTTAGTCACTGAGTTAATCATTGATTTAGTCGCTGATTTAGTCACTGATTGCAACCATTAATGACCAAATATACGACTAAATAAACTACTAGATGTTAACATATTAATGACTAAGATACGATAAATTAGCTACCAATAGTCGTATATATGTGAATTTAGTCATTTTTGTAGTCACAAATTTATGATAGGGCACGGAGGAATCGAACCACCAACCTCCTGCCTATAATTAGGCAGGCGCTCTACCATTGAGCTAGCACCCTTTAAGAAGTTGTTATTGCTTGACAATGATGATATTCAAACAAATTTATGATAGATATCAATCTACAAACTACATAATTATTACTATTACAATTTACCAGTAACTAGTATTTATGAAAGTAGTCATTTACGCAGTGGAGAATTGTAAATAAGAAGGAGCTACGTTGGATGATTTCACAAATCTCGACGTTTCGATCCCTACTATGGGAAGGGTAAGGACGCTGATGTGTCCCCATTACACACTACTACATTTCGACCAAAAATCTGACGGCCGTATTGTCGGATTTTCGACACTTCCCTGTCACATGTACGACACTATGATTTTTTTTAAGCGTCGGTGGATTTTTGTCAGTTACCCAACATCTTTCCAATCCGTCAGTTAAACGATAGCTCAATTTACCGCTGGTTAAATGTAAATCGTCGGTTATCTGACATCTAGTTCATATTAAACTTTAAACTTAGCTGTCGCTTAAACGACGATAATGAAAACGTAAGCGTTGGTTAAGCGACGGTATTGAATTTATTTTTTTTAAATCACCTATAGGCCATCGCTTAACCGACGATAATGAAAACGTAAGCGTCGGTTAAGCGACGGTATTGAAATTTTTTTTTTTTTAAATCACCTACAGGCCGTCACTTAACCGACGGCTATAAGTGTTTTAAAAAAAAAATACAAATGCCATTTCTTATATCAGTTACAAACCTCTTATCAAAATCACCCCCAATCTAACCATGTTTATCCAAGAGAGTGTGGGACAACATTTCTATATTGTTGGAGAATAGGGCACTTGTAGTAGGCCTCTCAAACACACTAAGTAGTAACATATTCAAGTAACAATAATTGCTGAGTCAAGCAGATTGTGGTTGAATGATAAAAGCCTCTCAACACACTGATTAGTAACATGTTCAAGTAACAATAATTGATACGAATCAAGCAGGTTGTGGTTGAATGATAAAGTCTAACAGCGCTTTCATTGCTGGGACCTAGGTTCAAAACCATTTTGAATGTGACATTTAAGTTGTTAACTATGCACCAAAGCTGTGATAATGTGGGCTGAGTTAAAGTACCCTGTCCAATAAAAAAGTTGAGTTTGTCTTTAAATCTTTATAAATAGGTAAATCTACATGATAATTAATAAATGGAACTCACTCAACTGTAGAGAGGATTTCTTATGTTGATCCATTCTCATTGTCAAGTTATTTGCCATCGCTGTTTGATGTGGTTTACCACTTGCTTTTGCAACTTGATATCCAGCATCTAATACCAATGAGCCAATGTTCATACAGGTAAGACCCTTCCCTCTCTTCAGGGAAACGCAAATTAATGGGCTTGTGAATTACCACTTGTTGATCCATTATATTTCTATCGAATAGTAGAACAATGGAACCATAAAAACATAATATAATACAAGTTATTTCATGTGATAAGTATGCAACAATGAGAGTGAAATTCTCCTTTCACGCACATCTAGCAACCAAAATATAGATAATGGTGACAAACTTTACTTTCTATGCCTGGCAGTAATATTCAAAAAGGGACATATATCGTGCCAGTTACAAGACAGAAATTTCAAGGAATGAAATGATTTAAGTTAAAAACTAAAAAGTAAAATAGTATTGTAAGTGTTTCATGAGAACTAAGCTGGGAAAATACACTTCATCCACACACTCTTTATAAGATTATCATATTCTTAAAATAGATTCTTCATTGTATGTTTAAACTTTAAACCTATATTAACCTATATTAAACCTATATTTGTATCTAAGATTCTATACATACCTGACCTCCTAAGTCCCAAAAAACAAGGTTTGATTTCAATGCCTCTGCACGACCAATGTTGAGTCCAACAGTTGGAACAATTCGATCCGGTGGGAGTCCTTCAGAATCTGAATACATTGTTTTCATCTTTTCCAACAATGTCTATCATCAAAACATGAACACAAGCCAAGCCAAACATCCATAAACCATAAAATAAGAACATAGCCTTATCAGAAGTTCTTAAACTGGACAAAGCAATTACAAAATAAACATAAAAGAGAACATCATCAATATATTACTTAAAATCTACTCAGTAAAACAGTCATTGAACCAGTAATAATGAGAACAATCGAATCTTGCCTGGATTCCTATTATTCAGTTCAAATGCAACTCAACAAAACCTTTTAGCTATGGATATGGATCTTAACCAAAACATGAATGGAAACATCTACATTTCCCATTTGCTTACACACAAGGACAATTGAAATAAAGATGAGATTATTTTCACATGTTTCAATAAAAACATGGCTAATTAGAATGGCCTTTTCAGTTCTTTCTACTAATTAAAGTAGAACTTAATAGCTAACTGAGAAGAAAAACTAGGAGAGTTTTTTATCTAAGAGATAATAAGCTAAAGCCAATGTATTATTGCTAATTAGTAATAATCTTGTTAACAGTTTTATGAAACTGATGAACTGAATTGAACCAGGACCATAAT
>LPNX011007237.1:208121-222188 GCA_001517045.1 Pseudotsuga menziesii
CGGCTTCTCTTCTATGCAACTAACAAGTTTGCCATCTTGATGCCCCAACTATTTTTGATAGATTAAAAACATGGAAACTTTTCACATAACTACTCTACAAGGTTATTGATTGCATTCATGTTCCTCTCTCATCCAATTCAAATTGGGTTTTCTTGGAAGCTTTTAAGATTGGCATAAAATTTGGTCTGGCTAAAGGATAACTCATTGACAAGAACATCATAGGAGGAAAATAAAACTGCCAGGATGGAGATCCTCAAACATCCAAAGGTGGCATATAAATTGTTAAGTATATGAATTAACTGTAACAATCAGGTCTTCAAATTTACTAAATGTGAGACTTTTTTGCCGCAAATATTGCTCATAGAATAGCTTGATGCTTTATTAGGGGTATGCTGCTATCATTTTGGCACAACACAGAACACTAGCTCATGAACACCTAATAATTATCTGAATACAACTGATTTGATCTTGAGCTGGCAAATGTCAGGGATCAAACTTAACTCCATGCTTATTATGCACCTGTAGTCTCACTGTGACTTGGGAGGCCCACATCAGCTACTTACAATTTTTCTTCATCATGGAATTTCTCATCATCTCCTAAATGCCTCATCATTGCCCACGAGCATCTTGCTCTGTTAAACATGCCATCTTGACATAGAAGAAATGTAATGCTCACTAATGTAAAATGAAGATAGACTGAATTGGCAGGGTGTTATCTAATGTTTTTACCATTATGTGGGCATGAATCCCACCCCTGTTAGGCCGCAGATCATGAAAATGCACCTCAGAAAGAGCAGCCTCTACTTCAGCTTCTGACGAGTAAGAAACAAATCCAAACCCTCGCGATCTTCCTGCTTCACGATCCTGTATAACTTTTGCACCCAACACATTCCCTTTTGTGTTGAATGCCTCTTTAAGAGATTCTGAGATTACACTCCATGCAAGATTACCAACATACACCTTGTGTGGACTGTCAACATAGCCACCAAAACTAGGTGACCTTGTGGGCCTCCCTCCAGTTGGTGATCTAGGAAACCCATCTGGTACTCTAGGAATCTATGGAAAGTTGACCTTCAGATTGCGCCCACCTATTTCCTGCATTGATATAAGGCCAACCAACCCAGTCTAGTCACAAAACTGCTAACAATGGACCAACCGACACAAGAAGCTCCAGACCTTATTTTCTTGCTTTTACTTATAGTGCTTAAGAACACGTTTGCTCACATCGTTATCAATCTGATTAAGTTTCTTTTCTTCCAATCTAAGACAATAAGAATATAAAATTTTCTAGAACACTAGTTAAGGATTCATATCAATTGCCTGAAAATATAAGATTTAGAAAACAATGCTTAAATTGATCCCTGTATGAAAATATGAGACAAGTAAACAACTCCAGGAATGAATAGATTCCCTCACTTACAAAGCCATCGAACTTTTTAATAGCTGCTTCAGCCTCTTCAACGGTGCTCATTGTAACAAATGCAAATCCTCTGCTTCGCCCGATGGACCTATCATAAATTACCTGCACCCATTAGGCATTTTAAGTGTTCCGTGTAAGTATATACTGAAAATATAAAAAGAAATGCCTATTGCAAATCACTTTTCCAGACCATTGTCATTTCCAATTGCTTTCAGCATTCTGCAGGAGATTATTTCACACTCCCACTCTTACTGGATGTATCATTGTATCCTCTAGTCTCAATGACCTACTTTTGTGGTCATTCAGTGAACATTAATACAATTATCTTATCATAGCATTGGCTATGAAACCGTAAGCGGATGCATTTTTATTAACACACACAACACGGCCTCTGAAACCATAGCTGGATGCATTCAAGGGCTAATTCACTATGCACGCATTGCCTAACAGTTTCTGTCGTGTTCATTTTCTAATTATAAACAACGAATTTTGAAAATAAGTGATTTCATTAGGCATAGCAATGACTCTGATGCAATAGGCTTTCACCAAGTCTGCCTAGCCTGGTTTTTTTTTAATCCTAGTATATTATCTCACTCACACACACAGAATTGCTATGAGGAAAATCATGAGCATCTAGACCATGATAATTGAAAATTCACTTGAAAATTCACAAGTGGCCAATGTGGACCTCCAAAAGGCATGATGAGAATGTATATGCCTAATAAGCATAGGGTTATTTTGAGAAATTTGCGAGGCGATTGTCATGATTTCCAATTGAACCGAGAAATTTCATTTACACACACAACAAAGGCTCTGAAACAAACAATAGGTAAATGCATTTCAGGCCTAATTCACTAAGCAAGCATTGCCTAAGAATTTGTGTGGGAATGTTCATCTTCTAACTGTGAACAACAGATTTTGAAAATAAATGATTTCATTTATACATGGAAATGACTCTAATGACTTAGGCAAATCAATGAAGGACTAATTCACCAAGTCTGCCTAACCTGGTTTTTCTAATCCTAGTATTTTGTCTCCTTCATACGCAAAGAGATTTGTTACGAGAAAAATCATCAGCAGCTAGACCATGATGATTGAAAAGTTAGATGTGACTAGAGTAGACCCCCAAAGGCACTGAGAAAATATTGATGCCTAATGAGCACGGTGTTTATTTTGAAAAAATTGTCAAAGGGTTGGGTTGTCATGATTTCCAATTGAAATGAGAAATTTTATTTTAACACACAACATAAGCACTGAAGCCGTAGGTGGTGTGCTCTCTTTGTATGTGGTGTGCTCTCTTTGAGGTCTATTTTTAGCAATTAAGTTTTGTGACCGCTTTTCCCTCTTGTCAAGTTTGAGTAGATCAAGGAGGGTGCACTTGTCCAGGTTATATATTCATACATGCGACTTGTGTGAGCATTTACAGCAAGAGTGACAAGATTTGAGAGAAGCCCTTGTATTCCCTTGAAAAGAGTATTGTGGTTTTCTTATGTGTTAATGAGAAGATAGTGATCACTATTAGAGTTCTAGCTTTTTATCCACTACATTCATGCTGCTTTTTGTATAGATCAGATTTCATCTTTTACAGAGCTGATCTCATCTCTTTATATGTGGTGTTAACATTTCTGAGTTTTCCATTCAGCACTTCTGCTTATGCAAATCTGAAGCTTTTATTGGTGTTTTAGTCATTCTATTTATATTGTAGGACAAATTATTTGAGCACAGATCTGTATAACATGTGGAAGTAAAATTACAACACAAGTTAATGCCAACTAGGGCTATACAATTTGGCTAGTGGATGGCTGTCGAGTGGTATATGAAAAAATCAGCCACAAGTTTTCCAGGATACGTGAGAAAAATAATGTGGAAGTAGCTATTTACAAGCTAAAGTAGGCTGCAAAGACCTGGTTGCTAAAAAATGATAGATTTTGCTACCTACATGTGGAAAATATTCACTTTCTGGAGTACATATCAACTTATATATCCGTGGTAGGTTGGGCTGAAATTTTCAGTGAACATTGTCCAATATGGCTACTGAGTCAATGGATGGGCAGATAGTTGGTGAATTTACATGCTTTGCATCAACCATGTTGGATACAAATCATGTAGTCAGCGTTATCTCTTGTTTGGTGGAAGCATCAAATGCTGATTTTGGAGAGCAATTGAGAGGAGCGTTGGTGAAATAGGAGGCATAATGATGTGATATTGTGGACAGCAGATTGGAATATTACCAGCATCTTGATTTTCATTATCGTATTCAATTGCTGATTGGAAGTGACAGACTCAAGCTGCATTACTGCACAATTCAAAGGCATGATGCCACACCTTTTACAACACATTTGGAACAGATGAGTCTGTAACTTTTTGGGACAAGCATTTGTTTTCGATATGGACATAAAGCGAGGGTGATAGAGTTTATATTTTATAATGGTCACAGCATAATGTATTGTACTTCGAATAGTACCTCTTTGTTAGGAGTTAAATAAGTGACTTAAGTTATGAAGTAAGTCACATGTCATTTTAGTTATATAATCATGGCTTCCACCAACTTATCTCTCTATCCTAAAACATATCATTTTGTGTACATCTCGTTGTTACATTGATTAACATATCAATTTTATCTTCTCCCTCTACAAGTTTTGTTAGAGTTAGCATATAATAATGGTAATACGATAAAGGTGTAATGTACTTTAGGTCAGTAATTATGGCTATCTTTATTAACATATATGTACATAACATTGTCATTTCTTTAAGAGGCTTTGTCCTCGAAGTGTTGTCGTTTGTTCTAAGTTCTAACCATCAAACTTTACTCTATCAAGTCTCTTGGGCTGAGCTAAGACTTTTCCACTCTATAACATGAACTCTAGCTTTAGTGATTGGCTTCCTTATAACCACAATTTAGTTTGCATATGTAAGTGAATATAGCAACATTTCCATCTGGCAATTTCTGAGATTTGATGTACTATTGCGACATATTTAGAAAAAAATGTGCTGTACAGAGTAGTGTATCATATGAGGAAACCAAAAATGGGAATGAATACAATCTGGATGCCCGACATTAAAGCCAAAATTCATGCTAGGAATCATGGAGTCAAAGCATGAAGGAAGTAGACTCAAATTAATTCAGCAAGCATACATGGCTTAATTTAAAATATATTTCCCCAAAAACTAGTGAGAACTAGACTGACCTAGTTTAATGCTGGTAAGCAATGCAAAGTTACACAGACCAGTCCACAAAAAGACATTTTTGTATTTCAGTGCAAAATTGGTTTTAATACAGTTATGTGGGTGTAGATATTGGCTGAAATCAATACCTAGACAAATACCAGGAAAAGGAAACATATACTACACTTAGACACTAATCATCCACAGTCCAGACTTTGATCTATAGGAGGAAAACAAGGGCATATATTTCAGGTGATGATAGGAATCATACAACCTTTATATAATTTTATGAATTCTGACAACTTAGAATCTCAATTAACCTGGAATGATGAAAAAACATACCTGCTGTATGTCTTGACATGATATTTTTCTAGCCTCCCCACTTAAACTTGGAGGTGTACTAGAACCTGCTGAGACAGTCTGACTCTGTCCAGATAACTGATGTTGAGGTTTTCGAGAGTTATGTTGCTGCTTTTGCTAATGTCCTTGCTGAGCTAGCTGCTGTGGTGACTGCCCATGCTTTAGTTATTGCTCATGTGTCGGTGAAGGAGGAATTGGCGGGTGGCCTAGTGGCTGACAGTAATATAATATAAATATTTAAACACAACAACTATAAGAAAATTTAGAAAAGAGCACTCTTGACAATATTATAAATAACATTAGTGCCATATGTTTAGATTTAGTCCTTGGCAGAGAAATTTGCAATCCATAGAGAAGATGCGATACCATCCGTAGATACCATAATATAAATTATTTAAAAGTATGCATATAAATAGATATATACATAGACTCTACAAGATACATACATCACCACAAAGAAACAATTTAAAGTTTGCTCAGAATAATGTAAGATGCTGATCTAAAAGGATAGCATTCTAAATATGGAAATATGTAAGTAGATTCCACCAAACTTATATCTGAGGATAACGAAAGAATAATAAACACCTTATTATCTTAAAATCATTTACAAACAAGCTTTCTAGAACATTTTTTGAGTTGGAAACATTATTTGAGCAACCCTCCTATGAGATATCCTCCTGAGAGAAATCTTCCTAAGAACAAGACCTTAACCTACATATCCATTTTATCTGAATATTGATTTTTTCATGACATTTCTGTCAACAATCTTCTATAATTCTAATATTTCTGCATAAGCTTTGCTCTGCCAAAATTTTGCATGCAGATAGCCAATTTCCAGAGTAGTGATAAAGAATCTGAATTTGGAATTTTTAACACTTTTCAAGCTAATTCTAAAATTATTCCAATTCAAGAATTTCAGGATTCCCAGAATTTCAAGACTTTCAATATCGACTAAAACTTCTAAAGTTTATCCTAGGGGCAACCAATAAAAGTAGTATTACAGCTACCATAAATGAATGACAAACGAACATATAAAAGGATGACATGAGGGAATTGTAAGGATTAGGTCAAAATGACTAGAAATTCATATGCAGTCAATTGAAATTCCTGGCAGGAAGATCCGATTTAAACCTTTATTGAAAATCAATGAAATGTCCGCTCAATTATAAGATGAAGTATAAAAATTTTAGAAATTTCAGTATCTTAAGAGTGATTCAATTTTAAGAATTTTCAATATTCCAAAACATCCAGGAACCATAAGTTTTGACCCAGCAGTAACTGCAGAAAGCCGGATAAAGCTTTAGCTGAATGAAAACAGAAAGGTTAACTGTCATGACAAAAGGAATTCTACAGTTAGATCAAATTCAAAATTTCAGCATATTTCAATGTTGAGGATAAATCTACTAATTTTTCCAGTTACTAAAAGAATTTAGAGTGCAGAATCACTGGCTAAAATTTATATCAGTTTGGTTCAGTTTCTTCTTTCAGACTCCAAAGTAAATGGTATGCCACTCGGGTTTATAACATTAATTATAATATCACAACCAATACACTAATATTTATTGAATAATGATTATCTTTCATTAATAGTCATGACCACCAGTAATAGTCATTCAATAAAGGGCATAATTATTAAGTTCTGTGAAGATATTAGACTTTATCATTTCTATTGATTCATCAATCACCTTTTCAATATAAACTGTTATTTTCCAAGCTTACCCTTTTTAATTTTAAGCCGGTGAAGCTCAGGGCTCAAACGAAACCAATATTACGAATATCACAATAATATCATCAAGCAATATTACATGAACCAAAATTGGTTATCCAGCAAACATCTCTTCTTTTCCTAATCACTCAGCTTGGAGGTGGAAGATAATATAGAAGATAAAGACTCCAATCAAAATACCTATATTTATGTGGTTAGCAATTATGAATAAGGTTTTAACTTGGGAAGTTGTGCAAAGAAGAGCTAGGCAGGGGTCGGCTATGTCACATGGTTCACCGAAGCTAAACCTCCAGGTTCGGAATTCAGCGAACCTCAAACAAAATTTCAAAGTTTGTTCAGGTTCGGCGAACCTCATGCCGAACCTCATCACAAACCCCATGCCGAACCTCATGGCGAACCCGAACCCGAACCTCATGAACCTGATGATGAACCGGACGAACCTCGTGCCGAACCTCATCTCGAATCTGGCGAACCTCGTGGTGAAAAGTTGACTTGCCCGCGGGTTTTGGTAAAGGTATTTTCATTCTCGCCGGTTGTGGAGAGACTCGAGCATGCCCACGAGCACGCAGAGCCGCGCTACACACCACGCCCGTCGCCCGAGCTGAGGCCACACCACGCCCTTCACCAGCCACGATCTACAGAGTTCAGTTCAATCCGCTGCCACCCACGATCTACCTGAAGGATGAGACTACCGCGCCTTCAAAGTTCAGTCTGGTGCCACCAGTCTCTGCCACAATGCCGCCACAGCCACGACCATCTCCATCTGCAGGTGAGTGCACCAAAGAGATAATAGAGACCAAATGGTTGGTTTGCTGTGATTTTAATATGGTAAAATATTAATAAGACAGGAAAGGTTTTCTCCCACACTTGAAGACCCATGAAGAAAGAACCTTGATTTAGTCTGTGCTCTAGCCTATGTCTGTATGATCCCAATGTTTACAAGAACAATGATTCCTCTTATTTGTAAAAAACAACATCCAATTTTAGACAGGGATAGAGTACGAAATGTCTTTACCAATGCAACTTCACTATGGATATCCAAGGGCACTTGGCATATTTTTTCATAACATTTACAATCATTCAAATATATATTCTAAAATTGACCTATTTATATACTGCTCAACTTCAAAAATTTTGAGGAATCATACCCAGATTTGAGGGAATCCCCTTGGCATATTATTTTCTAATATATAGCACATACCTCATGAGTAATATCATTAGGTTAAATCTCACGAGGATTACTATCTGATAAGAAGTTGTTCATGCAAAAATAATTAGTTATCATGATTAATCTAATCCTTGATCTTTAAAGGTTCATTATTGTTTATTTCGAAATGATTTATGCTATAATTCATGATATAGTGTCTAGACTACAGCCTACAGCAATACTAATTTCTATATATATATATTGAAAAATGTATATAGACAAACCTATGCTGAACCCCATCTGAAAATTCGAACCCGAATCGAACCTGAAGCTAGCCGAACCCGAACACGAACCTGAACCATGTGACATAGGTTATATCCAACCAATTCAGCCTCGAGGAATGTGCATTGACCAAGTACTGTAAATTTTAGCTTTCAAATCATGGACACAAGGAAGTGTTTCCTAAGGATGTGTGCCATCCTTCCAAGCCATAAAAATTAAAATATTACTTCAATATATGTTTTACTCGACATATTTCCAAGAGAGAGGATGCTCCATGGAATAATATAGTCTTTCTTGCGACAATCATTATCCAAGTGTGAAAGGGGCCAAATGAGCTAAGGTTCTCTAACACTAAGCGTTTCATCATTTCATGTGGTCAAATGTAGTCAAATTAATGTCAAATAAACCAAAATCACCTTCATCATGTGTGACAAGGCTAGCTCTCCAAGGATCCTCCAACAAGTTGCAATACATTAATAATCATGCTGGGATCTTTGTAAAAGAGTCAAAGTGCTAAGATATTCCGCCTCCATGAAGCTTTATCACAATAGAACCTTAGAAACCATAGTAAACCAACCCCCTTTTAATTTATCAACACACTCTTGGGAAAGTACTAACACTTAAAACTTAGGGAGACCCTATGTTGATGGGTTCCCACTCCATACAATGCACCGAGTGTTAATAGTTTTATCAAAGCTAGGCAATATTACTTCAACCACATCAACGAGCAAAAAGGGAGGGTGGACCAATCATCAAGACTCTTAACCATCAGCACATGCATACACTATCCAACACCTCCTAGTAAAGCATCATGATATCAACCTAACCACCAAGAAGCAACATCTCCAAGTCAAATCATGAGTGTACCCTCTGTCCATCAAACCATCTAGTAATATGATTTGTAGGCTCGATCCTTGTGACAAAAACACAAGTGAAAGCCTCATGTAACATGAGGGGTAACACTCTTCATGCAACCAACATCTTCCTCATCTAACAATCAACTATAAATTTTAAATTCTAGAACTTGACAAATATGAACTGTTTGAGGATCTATTTCATTTGATCACGAATCCATATTGCTCATTTGTTAAATAGATACATATGTGAATTAACATAGAAGGATGTGATGCTGTTGAATAGCTTATATGTTCCTACTTTAAAGTGAGTTTTGTTTTGAGATTCACTTTAGATCAAATGACATTTTGCAGTACAAATGAAGCTAAATTGTTTAGAGTAGGGAATATATCACAAAATTTAGTTACTCTCTATCTCTTGAAGCTTTGCCAAATCACATGTCAGCAGAACATGGAGCTTCTGTCACAAAGGAAAAGAATCAATAAGGCTAGCATGCCTGTAATTTTGTTTAATTTTAGCAATATATTTTTCTATATTTCTAGCACTGATGAACTCTTGGGCTATTTGAACAGAGGAAATGTGATTTTGACCCTTTAATCAGTAGATAAATACCATTATATTTTCTACTATAATGGTTTATGGACTTGCTTTGATGCCAAATGAGATGCTGAAGCTTTTGTTTCTACATTTGGCGTTGTACAGGGCCAGCACGTGGTAATACAAGCTTAACTGCCCTTCGTGAGCATTATGGAATTCCATTAGAAGGATCAGCACACCGAGCAATGTCAGATGTCAATACGCTTGCATTAGTGCTGCAAAAATTATCATTTGATCTAAAGCTACCTGTTTCATATCTTCTAAAAATGTCTTTCAAGGCTTCAGATCTATTTGACAATTGAACTTTTGTAAGAATATAATACTACTTGAAATTCCACTAAGTCATTGGCATGCACGAATGCATGAAAACCTGAGGTTATTTTAATATTTATCTACACAGGAGACCAAATGACATAACCCACATGAATTTCCTTCCTGTATACCTCTGCATGGGAGACAAAATGCATTACCATATGGAAACACTTGCTATGGTTCCATAGGATTATAAGGTCACCAACTTTCTTCCATTTCTGTCAATTATGTTAGTATAATACGTGAGTTTGATGCTCATAATTTATAAATATAATCAATCCAATAGAGATGCATGAAATGAAGCATCCTAGAATTTCTCAACTAATGTTGTACTCTCGAGCTTTCATCTATAACTGTGAATCATCGGGAATCTGTCTTCTATGTAGAGAAGATGAAGAAACGACAAATCATCTGTTTATTAAATGCTCCTATGCCAAACAGGTTTGGTTAGAATTTGATCAGCTTTTAGGAGTAAAGGAAAGGTAGGTTGAAGACATTGTTGATGATTGTTTGAAATGTTGAATGAGCAAAGGAGACCTCAAGAGGTGGTGGGCAATGCAATCTTGACTATTTTGGGATGTCGTTGGTGAGGAACTCAATTCTTTTTGAGGAAAAATGTATTCCTTTATTTCAATGTTTTTTATCAAATCAGATCCATGGGTACAGCTTACAGGATGCCAGTCATTCAAATGCAGGAGAGACAAGTGAAAAATTTGGTAATCAATAAAGAACGGTTCTGGGGAATTTTCAATGGGCTAGGCTTGCCCACAGAATAAAAGCAGCGCTGGTCGTCATATGTATGATGTATCTTTAGCCCAGTGGGTTAGTTTGAGAGGTTTAAGTGCTATAAATTGCAAGCAGAAGGTCATGGGGTCAAGTCCTTGGGCTAGCTTCCTCTGAATATTGTGGGCCTCACTCGATGTCCCCACCACGTTAGGTTGCCAAAACTGCAACAAAACGGTTTACCTCGGGTACCATTCTCAAAAAGAGGGGAAGGGCCCAGAGGATTTCTATTGATGTGTATTTCATCGAAAAAAATGTATTATGTATCTTTCTGAGAATCACACAATAAAGATGAAAGCAGGCCTTGGACCCATAATTTTGCAGAATTTATGCCATTAAGTCTCTGGCTCCTCCTCAAATGTGCTACAGAGATAAATGTATAACAGATACAGGTCTATGATGACTCCAGTCTGGTGATTAAGTGAATGAACCGTACAAGCCAGCTCCTAACTATAACCCTCCAACCTTTAGGTGACCAGATAAAAGAAATAGCAAGTTTGTTCAAGTAAATTTCTACTACCCATGTGTATAGGGAGGGTGCAGAATATGGAGGCAGATGCCCTGTCAAAGGAAGGGAGTGGATAGCAAAGGGTAAAGAGGTCTCTGAAAAGAGCATAGATGGATACTGTTCCGTTTCTGAATCCAATATATAATGGTTGCATAATCGGAATTGATCTTCGTAGACTTCTTGAAATTTATGGCCATTCAATGAAAGTATAAATCTTGGTTTTGCTATCTCTTAGAAAGTTGTGCACTCAGTGTATTTTATAAATGTATAGTCTTTATAGTTTAGGCAGTTAAGGACAACAATTTTGGCTGATCATATTTAAGCCTGAAGCTGAAAGATGTATGTCGGATTTATTTTGTTTGGAGGCAGGAAAATGCCCTCGTTTGATGCTTGTAAGAAGAAGTGTAACTTAAATGGCGATTTCTTTCAATGAGAATAAGAATTCTACCAATGTTGAAACCTATTTGCTGGAATCATGATCTCCCTTAGAGTCGTTAAAAAAATTTCAACAGAATTGCCGAGTGGTTTGTGCGTTGATCTTACCAGTGTATGATACCGACTTGATCTTCGAAGAGGGCATTGTAGGAGATTAAGCGAAACCCTGCAAAAACGATTGTGAATAAAGCGAACATGAAACCTGCCCTTCCACCATGCAAGAATATGTTGGAAGTTGCCGTGCTGAATCCATGGCGAGTAGATTCCATGCTCTGCTACTTTACTGATTTCCACAGAATAAAAAACTTTGTGAGCTTGTCTTTCGGAGGAAGAAGAAAATTGGAGGATGGCGTCTCTGATCTGTAGTAACAGGGATTTGTTGAGGGTTTGAGCAGCAACGAATCATCTTACCTTGAAAATAGCTTCAGGTAGTTGTTACAACTCCTGTATAATCACCAATCTGTGCCAATGAACGCAGAACTTGAGACTCGCTTATTAGAATGGTTTTCTGCCCGCATGTTGGGCGAGACTGCTAGCTTTGGCGACACAGAGGTTTTGAGGGATCGATCCAGGCCAACACAGGTTCCCTATCTCATGCTCCGTGCACGAATAAAACCTTTTAAGACATCAACGCACTACTTCAGGGATCCATCCCATGTTTTAGGGAAAAATTTACATGCATTGACCACATATTGCCAAATAGTAAAAAACCTTCTTTCTCGAACATATCATATCATATGTGTAATATTTTAGTTTATGTTTAAATATGGTATTTCTCTTTTTATTTTTATATTAGTTTCTATAGTAGTTTGTATATTAATCTTTTGTGGATTAATTTATGTCTCAATCATATATATATTCAAGTCTTTTGAAAAGCATATAGTGGGAAAAAAGTTTGCATCTTTTTAGCAAAATCCAAGACTTCAAAGGAGGTTTTGGAAAGAAAATAATCAAACACTAATGAGGTTTTTAGAGTAGACAAAACCCCCAAGAAAGTGGCTTAATGTTTATGTTATCCTGGAATGTGAGGGTTTGGGGTGCTCCAAAGAAACAATCTTTTATAAGATGGTTTAATATAAGTGGGACATTATGATGTTTCAAGGTAGTTAAAGCAATTTTGTTAATTCTAAGGGTTTGTTAAGAGGTTTAATGAGAAGTTGGAATTCTAATTTTAATGTGATTTCAACACTCTTTATTCTTACAGGTATTGTATTAGAAGGTATTCCAAAGGCTCTAAGAAAGGTCTTCGAACATGTAATCTTTATGGGCCTTATATAGATAGGAAACTATTTTGGGATTTTATAATAGATCAATATTTTATGGTAGGGGATAACATCATTATTGGGGTGAACTTAATCTAAACCTGGGCTTTAGGGATGTGTAAGGAGTGGTAGCTAGACCTAACCTATTGGCTTGATAGTTTACTTTGTTATGTGAGTGTTGGCGCCGTCGCTTAAGCGACGCGGACTAACCCGCCGTCGCTTAACCGACGGTTATGAGAATATCCGTCGCTTCACCGACGCTTGTGGCCACATTTACAAAAAAAAATGTATCCTTGTGATTTTTGGTAAGTTTAAAAAGAGAAATCCACGCCCCGTCAGATTTTTTCGTCGGATTTTGGATTGAAATGTAGTAGTGACACCAATCACAGCAGGCACACCTCGCTCCAAAGAAAACTGCACTTGGGCTTCATGTGAATCCCTTGGTGCAAATGACATGGTCAAAACATTTCTCTTCAAAAGTTAAGCACCCCAGCTTGCCACCTAAGCATGCCATAAGGATTTCAGATAAGGGCATATCCTCAAACTCCATAAATCATTGCAAAAACAAAATACAGAACTTATCACCAAACTTTGCCACCCGTGCATATATATAGTTGTCATTAATAATCTTAACTAGCTCAGGGAGGTATTTCACAATTAATATTCACCAATATCCTTTGTGAACTTGCTAGAGAAGCCAAGTTTGTTCACCTGCTATCTTGTTTCTCAAAGTCCATTCATTTTAGCTCGAAACTTGAGGTAGACTTGATTTATGTTCATAACTGACCTATTGACATAATTATGTCTGCAAGATTTAATATTTGTATTTTCATTTTTTATTGTAGGATATTTATTATTTAAAATGTCAAAAGTACAAGGAATAGGGAAGCTACCTTATAATGGGAAGTTGAAGAAAGTCCCAACCCTTGGAAAGACACAAATCACTACTAGATTTCGATCCAAAATCCGACGGTTTTTTCCGATGGCGCGCGGATTTTTTATTTTAACAGTGCCAAAAATCAGGAAGATAATTTTTTTTTTGTAATGATGGTGATTAGCGTCGCTTAAGCGACGGCTAGGCTTTCAAGCGTCACTTAAGCGACGTCTCTCCTCCTAAGCGACGGCTATCCTCCTCTAAGCGTCGCTTAAGCGACGGCGCTTCAATCATTTAATAATTTACTAATGTTTTATCAATCATTTAATAATTTGTCGTAA
>LPNX011007251.1:0-54253 GCA_001517045.1 Pseudotsuga menziesii
GCACCTCCCCTTCACCTGTGTAAAACCTATCACAAACCAGCAAGCTTTACTTGCTGGAAATTACAGAAAACTCAAAGAATTTGTTAGAAAAAGTTAGTCCAGCCACCTATGACAGAAATATGAAGTTTAGAGAGCTGAAAACTGAGTTTCCAGCCACCTAAATGATGTTTAAACAGCATAAATAAAAGCCTATACTACTATACTAAGGGTTGGGGCTTTAAAACCAAGGTTTTTATCACTATACAGTGATAAAAACTGAGTTTTAAAACCCTTTTTTCCAAAAGTGCGAAAATGAAAACAGAGTTTTTAAACCAATGGAAAAGGCTCCTTTGTTCTAGTTCCCTGCAAACAAACTTATGAGATCTGCAAAATGTAAGCCAAGAGGTGAGCATATAAATAAATCCTACAAAATACTTTGTAGGATCTTACTAATCTACTCACAAATGCAGGTAAAAATACTTCTACCTACAAGTCTCTCCACAAAATACTTTGTGGAGAGCTATCTAAGCTAATACAAATGCAAAATCAAATAAAAATGAAGCAAGTTACCTTACACAAGAAGCATGAAATGTAGACACCAAGACTTCCTCCAAAGATTACTTGATTAAATGACTCAACTAGGTCAAGAAGATTACAATCACAAAAGAGCTTGAGAAAAGAGTGGAGAAATATTCCGGCAGCGTAACAATAGCATGAGAGATCATGTCAAATGAGGGAGTGAGACCCTCATTATATAGTTGAGGAAGACCCCAACCCCTTGAAGATCAATAGCTGAGATTAGATCTAGATCTAGGGTTTAATCTCCACCACTAGATCTAGGTATTTGACTTTACATTCTTCTCAATCAATCTCCACCCTTAGATTATTTTCAATCAATCGCTTAGAAGCTTGATCCATGTCTTAAACATTTCAACCCTTAGATCTAGGTATTTGACTGAATGTCCACCCTTAGATCACTTTGAGATTTTTTTATGGTAAAAACATGGGCCCATAGGCTAGGCGCCCCTCTAAACTTGGCGCTCCTCCTCTAAAATAGTGCCGCCTCCATTGTAGCTAGCGCCCTCCATATGATTAGCGCCCTCCACTATAGTAGTAGCGCCCTTCTCCAAAGTGTAGCGCCCCTCTATAATACGTGACGCCTCCACTAAAATGGTGGCCTTTCTCTTATTTGGTGGTAGCGCCCCTTTTGGAGGAGCCTCTAAATATGGTAGCGCCCTCTCCTTAATAGTTAGGCGCCTCTTCATACAGATGCGCCCCCATTTATTTGGTAGAAGCCCTCCAAACTAGCGCCTCTCCTTTAACACTAGCGCCATCTTTGGAGGCCCCTTTATGGCTAGACATCCCCTTTAGTGGTGGCTTTTTCATTAGCGCCCACCTTAGAGTGTCTTTAAACTTGGCTGCCCCACTAAACTTAGGGCTTTTCCCTTGGACATGACTCTAAACTTGGCTTTGACTTTGCCATTTGCTCCAAAAAATGCATTTAACCTTTAGACTTAGGCTAAATACAAATTTCATCTTAGATTAAATTTTTCAAATTAATATTTTTAAATTTTTCCAATTTTGACTTAGGAAAAATTAAAAGATATCTTGAAAAAATTATATCTTGGCCATGGGGGGGTGGAATAAATTTGGAATAAATTTTCCTAGGCTTGGCAACCCCCAAACAAAATTACCATGGCATTATTTGATTTTTTTCTTCAAAATCAAATAATATGAAATTTTGACTTACGAAAATTAAAATTTCCCTAGGGGAGATAGACCCCTCCTGATCAAAATTGGTCTATCTCTTCAACCACTTATCAGAATGACATGGGACTCGAAGCAGTGGCTTAGGGGGTTTCATAGCAATTTACTTTGCATCCATAGCCCCTATTACAAAATGCCAGTGCTTGAGCAATTACATTATTACATCAAAACTGAGTTAATTAACCACCAAGGGGTGAAGTTAATTAACTAGGAAAAATTAATAAAAATATAACAACATAACGAAACTCCGCAAGACTCTATACAAATGTCTAGTATGGTCACGAACAACATTTTGAACCCTTAGCCACCTCATGGACTTGACTGGTAGAACGCCCGTCACCACTTTGGAGGATTTTGAGTGAAAAACCAAATCGATTAAACTCGTTTACACAACAAGATCAATTGGAAAGGGAAAAAACACTCGATGAGGGGACTTCCCTAACAACCAGTTCCATGGTGTGGCATCCATATCATATGACCCATACTAGCACATATAATTACATTAATTTTCCCACGCAGGGGAGCGGACATTTCGTTTTACAAAGGGGCAATTGCCCTGCAGAAGTGAAAAATCCTTAGATTTTTCCAAGGTACAATTTGTACAACTATGTACATCTTCATGTACATGGAGTTGCCACCTAGTCGGAATAGGTGGGCAACAGAACCCTAGCCACAACTTATTTAATATTTTACCTATTTGGAACCTTGCCTTGGTTCCCACAAGCAAAAAAAAATCACTCGAAGTGTAGGAGCATCTAGGAAGAGATCTAGGAGCATATTTTGCGGCCTTAGGAGTGCTTTGGAAGTGCCCTAAGAGCCAACGTTATCAGACCCCAACTGGTTTTGACAAAACCGGCCAGTTGGACCGATCAATAGGGTTTGCCAAGTCAAATCAAGAACTCAAACCGTTTTCAATGCTAAACTGGTTGATTCCATACGAAACCGATCGGTTTTCTTCAAACTGGCCAGTTTTGTACGGAACTGGCCGGTTCCGTACAATAATACCAGGGACCCCAAGAAGACAATGATTTACAAAAAATTTAATGAAAAAAAAGGGTCCACGTGTGAGATTTTTATTTGACTTATAACCCCTTCTAACCTTATAAAAGGAGGCTCCCTCTTCCATAGCAATAGGATGTGGACATTGATGTTGCAGTTGGACAGGTGCCTCAAGCCTAGAGGAGTCAAGCCATGCTCATGTTGAGGATGTAGATGATGACTCTAAGTCTAAGCATGAGGACTCATATAATTATTATATATGATTAGAATCATTAGATTGTAAATTCTAAAACTAGACTACAGTCATATGCTTACTTTTTTTACTTTAGAGGCCATTTATAGCCTCCTTGTTGATTTACTTTTCTTCATTTATGTATTTGCACTCAGTGCTATTTTGGTTTTATACACTCTTACTTGCTATAAGCATGAGAAGCTTTGCATGGTTGTGTATAATGGTTTGAATTTACATGGATGCACATGAATATATATATATATATATTTGAAAATATGAATATTTTATGTATTTTTTCTCAACTGGTTTTTTTATCCGATTTGTTTCCCAGTTTTTGTCCAGTTCCTGTTTCTAGGGTCGGTCAGTTCAACCATCAGTCTGGCTCTCTGGTAACATTGTTGAGAGCACTTAAAAATATATGCCCCTAGGGTGCTCTTGAAGCACTTTCCACACTTTCTACAAGGGCAGGGACCACCCAAAAACACTAATCCAAAAGTGTGCTTCTAGGTTGCTTCCTCTATGAGTGTGCATTGAAAGCGAAGCATGGGGCAAGGTGGGGGGCGCACTTCCCCCATAGTAACCCTCTTGATTGTTGAACTTGACTCTATCACACATTAGATAGGCATTAGTCGAGTCAATCCACCATCCTACAAATTCTAAAGAACATCATAAACATCTTTTCTTGGGTTTCCCCCTGTTGTGCCGAAGGAGGGACAACCTAAAGTGGGAGGAACAATTGTTGTGGTGACAATGGGCAACCTTCCAAAGTACCCCTCTAGTTACACACCATTCAAATACTTCATATCTTTGAGACGGGCCTAGAAGGTAACATCATCAACTAAAAGTACTAAATACCCTGGTGTTAGACCAAAACCAGCCCTGAAAACAGAGTTGCATAGGGAAAGTAAAGTCACACTTGCTCTGATACCATATTGAAGTCATAAATCTACGGTGACAATTTCAACAAACCATTATCCAACCAAGTAAAACACTTCAGATCTATAACAGCACTAATCAAGAGTAGATCTTTCATCATAACAATAGAGAGAGAGAGAGAGAGAGAGAGAGAGAGAGTGAACAAGAGAGGTATGGTACCCGTATGCTAAAGAATCATTCACAAGATGAATCAAATATGATGTTACCAATGAGGCATGAGTTGTGCAGTTGTGCGATTATGATACACAACTCAGGAGGTGGGGCATCACCCTCTAGGAGGGGGTTGGCCCACATAACTGCCTAGGGTGACCTTGGACACCCAAAGTAATGTAAAATAGCGTTGACTAGGTTAGCCCTTATGGCATAGCCTAATGATACAATTCATGAGGGCACTTGAGCATGAATGAATACAAGCAAATATTACCATTATTTCAACATTCGATGCCCATTGATATGAGCCCACATTGGAGAAATGGAGAGGGGAATAATCACTCTTGAAAGGTTGTCTTTGAATTATTCAATAGCACATATTTATAATACAAAACAATTCTAAAATTCAACACTGAAGACAACTCTAGCTTTACTTACTTTAGCCTAGAAAATGCTAACTTAACTAAAATCATTTTTTCACTGCAGGGAGAACTAAAGTAACTTAGTGCTAAAATGCTGCTAAAAATAGACACTGTATTTTTAGTATTCACTGTTCAAAGTTTTCCCCTTGTCAGATACCTGTATGTAATAACAATAGTCTATATTTGCTATTAACTAGAGGTAGCCCTAAATGTTCCTTATCAATAAATCTGAAAATTTATGTTTCTCATTATGATGGTGTTTCTTGTTGCCGGTAACATAGGTTGGTACCTGTTACCACCTTGTTGCCGCCTAATTCACACTTTAAGACACAGGAAAGTCACAACCTGCTATGTGTGTCCTTGGGGGCAAGCGAGAGCTGGGGACCACTATCACCATAGTCCACAACTCCTCCATTTAGGCAAGATCCCAACAGAGCCAAGGGGGGTAGTCCCTACAGGAAAACTAAGTTCCAGATTTATTAATTAATTTCAAATTAACTAAAGGGATCTTTTATTAAGATGGTGAGGCTAAGACTTTATACTATCTAAGGAATGACAAGAATCATGCAAATGCAAAGAGTTCATTTTAATGACAAGCAAACCTTGAGATAAATGAAGACTAGTGCCTGTTAACAAATGGAATCTAAGGGTAAATTACAACTTTACAAATTTACAAATGAAATTTAAATCTAAGTTAATTAACCACCAGGTCACAATATGGACAAATGAAATACTATGAACAATATAAACATAAATGAATGAGCAGTTAACCAGTATTAACAATATCCACAATTATAACAGATTGAATAAATGGAACAATTATTAATCTTATTAGACAAGATCTACAGATTACTAAACAGTGTGATTACTTAATCCTATGAACTAAAAATGCCACCACAAGAGTTTGCGAAACTGAAAGGAAAAAACGTGTAACTGAAAGGTGAAAAGCTTACAGTGAAATAAAATGTGAAAGTGCTTGTAGTAAAACCTTGAACAGCAAGGCAAAGATAAACAGCAGTGACTTGTGTTTGTAGGACGTTTTGCAATGTCTCTTGGTTAATTTTAATAAATTTTATTAAGGTTTTTCTTCTTGCAGTTTAGTTTTCGAACCGGTGGTGTGACTACCCCAATCCAGTATTCTTCAAGTCAAAGAAGGAATGCTGTTGCGCTCAACAAAGTGGGAGCAAAGCCCACCCGTAGCTCACAGGTCAAACCCCAATGGCCTGGTGCTCAACAAGGAGGACGTAAAACGCCTAGAGACCCCCCACGGTCTACTACCCCAAGTCGCCTCCAAAGTCACTGTTTTTAATCAACAGGAAAAGTACTAGATGGATGCCTATTAAACTACGACTTCTCTATCCCCTGTCGTATCTCGTGAGTACCCCAAAGGGTGATAACCGAGTAGAGGAACAGGAAATATTGAAGTTTTTGTTGGTTAATTTTCAATGTTCCCCCAAGTTTCCAGGACGGGGGGACGCGGGAGCGAGGAAACGCACATTCGGGACGCGTGGAGACCACCCCCAAATTTAGGGATATTCGGGGGGGACGTGGGGACGTCTCTAAAATTAAAAAAATAAAATAAAATATCAAAAATAATCATTCATTTGATGTATATTAATGATTGTGCAATGTAAATAATAAATATATCAGTTTATTTTCTAAGTAGTACCAAGTAGGAATTGTAAAATGTGAAAATAATGGGAAAACATTAAAAAAAAATTCCCAGGGGCATGGTTGGGGAGGGAAAGTTTCGCCCAGGAGTCCCCAAGTCCCTGGGACGCAGGAAACGTGGAAACGCGTCCCCGACCCTACGGGACGTGTCCCCGTGGAACACTGTTAATTTTAGAGGGTAAATTTTAATATTTGGTGATTAGCATGCAAGGTTTATTTTAAAACGATCAACAAGATCAACCAAGCGATATCCCTTATGGGAGGTGCTGGTACTTGATCTTGGACTTGGAAAATAAAATGTGTTTGTAACAGAAAAAAATGTTGTTCTAATCACCTAAGCCCCCACTTCTCCTGCTTTTCATATCCAACTTGAAGTCCCTAAAGGGAGATGACAAGTGGATAGAGGATACACAGGATAGATGGGTTGTATGATTACCCTCTTGACAGAAAATTAAAATTTACTGAAACTTGAAAGAAACTGTAACTAGCTAAAGAATGCCTAACTGCACAGCAATCTCTGTGACAGAGATGGTGGTCTGTCACAGAGATAGTGGGTAAACAGAAATAAAAATTATGCTTAAGCTGACCTCACAACAATCTCTGTTACAGAGATGGTGGTCTGTAACAGAGATAGGTGGGTAACAGAAAAATAAAACTGAGTAAACTAACCTCACTTCAATCTCTGTGACAGAGATGGTGGTCTGTCACAAAGATAGGTGGGTAAACAGAAAAACTTGCATAAACAGAAATCTAAGCAAATAGTATTCTACTTCCTACTCTACTTCCTAATCTATTTACATACAGATTACAAGTGATTATTTAACTTTTGCAGAATACCCCAAGAGAACTTCTCGTTGGGGTTTACAAATATCAGAAAAAGATGAGAGAAAGGTGAGGGTTTGAACCCCTTTTGGAACTGTTTGAAGGTTGAGGTATTTCTAGACCAATTTGGGCAACACCTCTCCTTCACCTATGCAAAACCTGTCACAAAACAGCAAGCTATGTTCGCTGGAAATCACAGTAAACACTAAAGAGATTATCATAAAAAATTAGTACAAAAAAAATTACTAATTTACAGCAAAAATCTGAATGTAAAAATGATAGGAATATGATGTTTAGAGGGTTGGAAAATGAGTTTCCAACCACCTAAATGATGTTTAAACAAAAAAATTAAAAGCCTATACTAATATATAATAGATGGGGGCCCTAAAACAAGGGTTATATTCACTATACAGTGAATAAAACCCAGTTTCAGGAAGGCAAAAAGAAAATGGCCGAATTGAAATTTTGCAGAAACGAAACCCTTGGAGAGATATCCTTGCTTGGAAAACCTGCAAACAAATCTAGATTTGCAAAAATATGTAAGCCTAGTGATGAATGTCTAACAATCCCTGCAAAATACTTTGAAGAAAAAATGTTAAACCATTCACAAAAGAGGGTAAAAATACTTTTACTCTCTAATCTCTCCACAAAATACTTTGTGGAGAGCTAACTAGACTAATACAAATATGCAAAACTAAAAAAATATACAAGTTACCTCACAAGAAATGGATCATGAAAAATGTAGAATGTAGCACAATGTCCCTCCAAAGAATTTCTTTGATTAAATGGCCCAACTAGGGCAAAGCTTCAATACAAAAATGTGGCAAGAAAATATGAGAGAGTAAAGAGATATTCCGGCAACATAACAATAGCATGAGAGATCATGTCAAATGAGGGAGTGAGACCCTCATTATATAGTTGAGGAAGACCCCAACCCTTTGAAGATCAATGGCTGAGATTAGATCTGGATTTAGGTTAAATCTCCACCACTAGATCTAGGTATTTGACTTTATATTCTTCTCAATCAATCTACACCCTTAGATTAATTTTCAATCTATGGCCTGAGTGCTTGATCCATGTCTTCACCATTTTCCACCCTTAGATCTAGGGTTTTGACTAAAGTTCACCCCTAGATCTGCTTTTAGGTTTTTGGTATGGGCCCAACCTAGGCGCCCTCCTCCAAGTTTGGCCGCCCTCCTCTAGATGTGGCGGCTCCCTCAAGTATAGCGCCCTTCTTAATATGTATGGCGTCCTCCATTTTGATAGCGGCCTCCTTAGTGTGGTGCCTCCTCTAACCAAGCTAGCGCCCCCATTTATGGTAGACGTCTCCTTATTGTTGTGACGCCCCTCCTTTGACGCCCCACTAAATATAGTGTAGCGCCCTCATAATGTGGCCTTTACCATGTGACACCCACCTCTAAACTTGGTAGCGCCCATTTAATGTGGTGACGCCTCCAAACTTGTAGCGTCCTCCCTATCCAAGTGTAGCGCCCCTCTTATGGAGTTTCTTCCCATTACAATGTAGCGCCCCCACTCTTAGCTAAGGTTTTAACTTGGAGGACCCCTTCTTGTTAGCCTTTTTCATGTTGGCGCCCCACTAAACTTAGGGTTTGGCCATTCATTACTCACTTGGAGCACCTCTAAAATTAGCTTTGACTTTAGCCATTGCTCCAAGATAGACATTTAACCTTTAGACTTAGGCTAAATATAAATTCACCTTAGATAAAATTTTCAGTTTAATTTTTAAATTTTTCCAATTTTGACTTAGGAAAAATTAAAAATAATCTTGAAAAAATCATATCTAGGCCATGGGGGGGTGGAAAAATTTGAAATAAATTTTCCTAGACTTAGCAACCCCCAAACAAAATTACCATGGCATTATTTGATTTTTTTCTTCAAAATCAAATAATATGAATTTTTGACTTAGGGAAATTAAATAATTCCCTAGGAAAAATAGACCTTGCTTAGACAAAAATGGTCTATCTCCTCAACCACCCGTCAGAATGACATGGGACTCGAAGCAGTGGCTTAAGGGGTTTCATAGCAATTTTATCTTGCATTCATAGCCCCTATTTATAAAATGTCAGTGCTTGAGCAATTACATTATTACATCAAAATTGAGTTAATTAACCACCAAGGGGTGAAATTAATTAACTAGAAAAAATTAATAAAAATACAACAACATAACGAAACTCCGCAAGACTCTATACAAATGTCTAGCATGGCCATGAATAACATTTTGAACCCTTAGCCATCTCATGGACTTGACTGTTAGAACGCCTGTCACCACTTTGGAGGTTTTTGAGTGAAAAAACAAACCAATTAAAATCGTTTACTCAACAAGATCAATTGGAAAGAGAAAAAACACTCGATGAGGGGACTTCCCTAACAACCAGTTCCATGGTGTGGCATCCATATCATATGACCCACACTAGCACATATAATTACATTAATTTTCCCACGCAGGGGAGCGAACATTTCGTTTTACAAAGGGGCAATTGCCCTGCAGAAGTGAAAAATCCTTAGATTTTTCCAAGGTACAATTTGTACAATTATGTACATCCTCATGTACATGGAGTTGCCACCTAGTCGAAATAGGTGGGCAACACACCTAATTGGTATCGTGTTTTCAAAGGTCTTCTAAAGTCACTTACATGCTGCAGGATGTCTAGCATCAGTCTTCAAAGCGGCCTTTATTGTAAGAAAGCAAAAATATAAGGAAGACCGTGACATTTAGTTGAGGCAGAAGAACAGGTGAAAAGCAACTCTAAGAAACAGAGTTAACAGAATATACAACATGTATATTTTTTATATCAATTGTGACCCTCTAGTAATGGTCATCTACGGACAGCATGACATCTGAAGTAGGTCTTGTGAAGAGGGGAAATGCTAAGTTTTGAGATGAAAGAGGAGCAGTGACGACAATTATTGAATTTGTTTTCCATGTGATGTTATGTTATCGTTTTATTTCACCACCATCGCTATCTCCATTTATTAACAGGGCCCAATAAGAATTATAGACCTATACAGACAAATAACCCAAGAGCTTTGCATATTCATACGAATCAAGTCAGTTCAATAGTTGGGAACATTTGCGGAAAACCCAGCGCGTCCATCTACCAAAGAGTTTTGGCATTGCCATGAAGAAGAACAGTACCAAAAATTGGTTCTCGGCACATGGAAAACGAGCTCAACCAATGATCAAGTAAAATCGCCAATTTTATGGAACCGTCGTTTGCTTAGTTTTGATCTGCTGCTAAATTAACGGGCCACGAGTCACTACTTGGCGACTTAGACCGGCCACCAAATCCCACAGATTTCATGACTCCATTTTTTTTAACAATTGGGCAGAGTACACCTTTTTACAAACTATCAGTTGTCACCACATTGTTGTTGTTTCGCATCCACCTGGGAGCTTTCAGTTAAAGTTTTTTAGGGGTGACTATCACATTCATTGGCGTCTTGGAGCGGCTAGCAGACGAGTGGATTGAGGAGTGCAGCAATTACGTACCTGCATTTTTCTTAGCAGTCGATGGTGAGGAGTGCAGTGGGTCGTATTTTGTCTTGTCAGCCACCAAGTTGTCACTTTTTCACACCAATTTTCTAAAGAGGTTAGGGTGGCCGTAAATATATCCTCGTGTCTAAGCAGTTGATCGCCATTGATCTCAAAAGCCGAAGACACCAACAGTGGTCACAACTAATCAGCTGAAGTTTAAAACCACTGCAGCAATCTGAATTGGTCAAACGCATCTCGTCTGGCAGCCGATTCCGATCACCCAATGATAATTTGATTTCTATCTCACGGATTTTGATTATGGTAAAACATAAAATGGAGTAAGCTATCTACCCGACCATTTGCACCAGGGCTCACTTGACTCCGTCCAGTGATAGATTACTCCGTTATCTTTTAGTGACAGTGAGATTAAGAACAGCAGATTCTATTTCTTTTCTTACATTTTTATTGCAGATCAATTCTACAACAAACTATTACACTCAGGTATATAATGCAATAATGAAAAATACTAATTTACCAAATCAAATTAAATCTAATGAACCGATCTAAACCTAATCTGAAATTGTTTTCTAAAAACTTGTAATTTGAAATTCAATTGTTAAGGATTTGATAACGCCAATGTTCTGTGTGTATGCTAGTTTAAAACTTTAACCTCCATGATCATGAAGGATAAAGAAAACAAAGGAGTTGATTAATTGTTACAAGGAAGTTGGTAAAACGTTCCAAGTTTTAGATCTTTCCAGTTATTTTTATGGAGTTGACTAAAACTATACAGTTCTAAACATACATTTGCAATTTTCATAAAAATTCCAATCAAAACTTACAATTTTAAACTTGCACTTAAAAAATAAAAAACAAGAATTTTCATGGCTAAATCTATGGATGGATGAATTCGAGAGGACAGTTGGTGTGAAAATAGGTATTGGCATTGGTTGTTTTTGGTCTCACGGAAAGATAATGGAGTAAGCTATCACCCGACGACAAATGGGCCCTGGTGCAAATGGTCAGGTAGATAGCTTACTCCACATAAAATTGCCACGAAATCGTTGACTCGTGGAAATCCACGTGGAAGCTCTGACTCAAATAAACAAAAATTCGAGTGCAGTGGTTGACAGTTGCTATGAGTATGTCCATTACATGGTTGTTAGAGCGATGCATTCGTTGTTAGCATCATCCTTTGGCTACGGCTAAAACCACCTAGTTAAACTCACACTTTGGCAGTCGATGGATAGTCGACCCTGTGTTTAGCGTTATTCATTGGCTACTTGAGAGTTACAACCACTAAATCATAGTGGATCCCCTTTTAATAATGTAATAGTTTTCATAGAGAGAAAAGGGGATATAGCTTTTCACTTTTTCATTTTTTATTATTTTATTTTTAAAGAAAAAGAGAATGGCTTTTTGGGGTCTATTAAAGAACTTGCCTTCTCCTTTGCAGGGATGGAAAAAACTGGGAGGAATTTTCCCAGACTTAATAGAAAATTACTCTTTTGGGTTTCATGGTTTTCAGTTGAGTGCCCTCTATGGTGTGTGGCGTAATTTTGTGTTATTGAATGTTTGTTGTTAGACGCTTTCTTTTTTTTCTATATTTTCGTCGAAGAGCATAAACAGACGCTCACGTCCTATTGGAAGGTGGAAATCCTAGCAGTTGCTAGCTTTTCCCCTTTGTGAGCATGCATGCACGGGTTAGATGCTTACATAATCAAGCTTGATTGTGTAGCATCTCCTTTGTCTGCATAGCGCATCTTCTGCGTTTAGGAAGAAGAAGACCTAGTAGCTGCCCCTCTGACACAAGACCCTCATGGGTTCTCCCTTGACTCCATTTTTCCCTTTAGGTATACCAGCACTGGTCCATTAGTGGGGTTTGATCCTTCCCTCCTTCCGTCAACAATTCAAATACTCTTATGCTACAACCATTTCGCTAAGGCAGCCTCTTCCAATCACCCTGTCCGCAACTGTTTCCTGCCCTTAGCAATCTTAACACCAAGAACGCCCCCCTTGAGTTGGAGAAGAGCCAACCTGAAGCGAGGAAGAAAGGAGCGTGGTGACAGTGGTTGCTCTCTTCGCAGTTGCCATCGGGCCTGTGTGCCTAATTTTGAGCTTTGACACACGCACGCCGGTCAGGAGCGGCAACAGTACCACTTCTTTATTTTCAGAGGGAATGCCATATTGGATTCCATTTAGTGATCTAATGATACTTCTGATGTAATTTTTCTGATTTGATGTCTAATATAAGAAGCATATTTTTCAAATTGATTGAGGAAGGCAAGACTTGTTCTATTACTAGGGATTCTCACATCACTAACAAAATATTAGGGCATGAGGACCTGCCATGAGAAAAGGGCTGTGTCGCTGTATTGACCTTCAGTTCATGAAGGAATGTGGATGTGAATCACCTATCGATCAACAATGGGTATGCTTACCTCTGGCATCAAGCACAATTACCAACAGTGAATTTGCAGTTACGTATTGGACACAAACAAATAAGATCACAAATAATTTTAATCACTCATGTTCCTTTTATCATAAAACCTGAGAATTTTTGTTTCCCATTTATTTTGGGAGAGGATGTCATCTTGGGTTCTGTATAGCAATCTAAGGATACTTCTGATGTAACTTTTCTAATTAGATGTCTAATATAAGAAGCATGATTTTCAAAAATTCAACTCTGTTTGAGGGAAGCAAACACTAGTTTTATTACTAGGGAATCTCACATCACTAACAAAATATTAGGCTGAGTACTTGCCATGAGAAAAAGGATTCTCCCACTGTATTGAGCTTCAGCTCATGAAGGAGAGTGGATGCTCAAATCGCCTATCAATCAACAATGGGTATGCTTACCTATGGCATCAATCACACTCACTGTTACCAGTAGAAATGGTAGTCCAAGCCACCGGTAAGCATGTGGGGATGAAGTGACCACTGTCACCTTAGTCAACTTCTCCCAACTGCTTCGGAAGCCTAAGCCTCCTAGGGGAGAGCCCTATTTTGACTCTGAAAAGACACTAAACACCAAAGATGTTCTCTTTTGGGGACGTTAGTGGATCAGTTCCTTATGGAGTCTAGAAAATGAGTAAAGGGAATGTATGGTTGGTATTACAGCAGTAAGTATCAGTATACAGCAGCGTTAGTATTACTATAATAATAGCATAAGTAAGCCCTTACTAGTGTGCATGTAACGACTATGAGGCATTAACCAAATAATCTTATGCACTTTGAATCATGTAAATGACAGTATGTGTATGCTTATTGAAGTACACCAGTATGGTTATCCCTTTTACCTTGACAATGAAATCATTATGATAACCCTTTTTTGACATATGTGATTGTTACAGCATGAAAGGCAACCATGAGAATTTATCATCATCCTATAACCATACAAAGCATATCAGTGGGTATCAGTCATTTTCTACAACATTGGTAGCAGCATTAAGAAGTTTCATAAGATATCATATTGCATACAAATGTGTGCATTAACTAACCAACAATAAAGTACGGAGTAAATGTGGATATGTGTGATTATTAGCAGACTGTATGTCTAAGTGCAGCATCACTTTAATAATGACAGCAGTAGTAGTAAATGACAATGTACACAATTTAACAAACCATAAACTCATACAACTCTTTGCATCTACCTTTATAGTAATTAAACTAACATTATATGTGAATCTAACTCTTTGTTGTGTCACTGTGTAGGGCAAGGAGAAAGAGTGGTAGCATAGGGGAGGGCTGCCACTGTAAGGGCAGCCCTAATGTAAGGGTAAAGGCTGCCACTAAGGGGATCAGGAAGGAAGAAAGATCCGAAGGCAAAGAAGCAACCAGGAGGCAGACCTGAGGTAGAGAGGGAGGTCTGCAATGGTTAGACTAGGGCTGCGAGGGTTAGGGGGAGGCTTTAGGGAAGCAGCGAAGGCTAGGGAGAAGCACCAGCAGGCTGCTAGGGAAGCGCTGGTGTGAAGAAGAGTTAGCCCTAACCTAGGAACTAACCTAAGAGCTAACCTAAACACTAACCTAAATCAAGACTAAACCTAAGTTTTGAAGACAAAAGAGTGTGAAAACCAAAGAATCTACCCTAGCACAAGCCCTACCCAACCTAGGGCTTCTAGGGAGGATGGCTAACCACATGAGAGGGAGTTCCTGGGGTAAACAACTATCCTAGACAAAACTAAGGAGAAACCCTAGAGCACCCTCACGAGGAGACGTGCCTTAGCTTGTTGAGGTGACAAGAAGGATTATATCCTAGGAAAAAGTGCAACACTAAGACTACCACTTAGACTCGAACGTGCATCATCAACCACCATTCATACAAAGAGATGAGAATCCTGACCTCTTCGTGCTTTTGTTTATCCAACAAATCCAAAACATCACCAAGCAAAGAACTTCCCAAAGAGTTACCAAAAAACAACTTGCATTATCCCAGAAAAACCTCCTCAAGAGGGGCGCATCTCTCCAAAGAGCCCTAACAAGGGTAAAACAAGTGCATAGTGTATTATCCCATAAGTTATGTCCTTAAAATGAAAGTGAAGAGATCTATTTATATGATCTCACACTCACTTTTTACAAAATATCCAGGCCTACATACCTTAAAATAAGTCAACTTGAAATTATAAAATGTCAACTAAAAATTAAAAGAAACTAATAATAAAATATAGCCTAACGTAGGCTCAAGGTAGACTACATGGGGTATTTGTACCCCTAGGTGCCAAAATACACTCAAATAAGTAAATCACTATGAACGAAAGGTTAGAATGAGCTGGAGGGAGGGTATTATACTCCATCTAACCCCTAAAATGTTGTAAAATCCCTCAGCGCCCTCCTCAAAGCATAAAAAAGGCATGGCGTGGAGGATGTCTTCCTCTGAGGAGATAAGGCCAGGGAGAGTAGGCTCCAGCAATCTGAGAGGCCAGGAGGGTGTCATAAGTGTCTGTGAGTGAAGACGAAGGTCTTACTGCTGAAGCAAAGGCCACCTAAGCATGTAAACAAGAGATGGGGCTATGTGACCGAGTGGTGAACCCTCAGGGGCCCCAGACACCAACCCTGAGGTTAAAAATCCCTATAAAGGACATCCAACAGTGCCATTATACCCCTAAAGGAGGACCAAAGCACCCAGCCATGACCACCATTGCTCGATAACACCCCTGTTGGTCAAAACATTTTTCCCTCTCTCCCTGGGGTACACTTGAAGGTGCGCTGGATACAGGTGCAACGTAACACTCAACAAGAGTGAATTTGTAGTTATGTATTGACTATTGAGACAAATAAATAAAAGGATCTCAAATCTTTGTCTACAGATGTGAGCTTCATGCAAACTCAGGTGAAGTATTGCCAAGAATCACTTAATAGTGGCACAGGAACCATATGCAAGTTTATATTCTCTTCGATAGGTGTTGCTCATACCTTCAAGGATGTTTATAGAGAATATAGTTCTCTTGCTCCAAATTATGCATTCTAATCAAACCAGTTTTCCCTACAAGATGCACATTGCAGCATCAATAAGATTCAAGGGTTGCAAAGTAGCCATAGAAAGCTCATCCTACATTTCTACATGCTTTTGCACTTGAAATCATTGTTGAAAATTTTGGCATCGACAAAAAAATTGGCAAGCGTCTGGAATACAGTTTCTCAGCAATGTTGTTGAATTTTCTGAGCAGCATCGAGAGCCATTCTCTTAGGAGAATGGGGACACCTGGTCCGAGACCACAGTGTGGACTCAACCTAGTGTTGAGTGATCATTCTGTTGAATGATGATATCTGGTCCTTGACCATGATATGGACCTAGCTCTGCCCTGAGGGGACTCAACCCTGTGTTGAGTGACCATTCTGTTGAATGGTAGACATCTGGTCCTTGACCACGATGTGGACCAGTCTAGTACTGGTAGACTCAGCTTAGTTCTAAGTAGCCATTCTCTTGGCGAATGGAGGCGCTTGCTCTGTTACCAAGTATTTGACCTAGTGTCAAATTATGCAGCCTATGGTTGAGTCACCTGGTCTGTTACCAGGAAGGAACTATAAGCCCTAGACCGGGTCTAGGCATGTGTGACACTCTGACCCTTAATTAATGGGCTTTGCGTTCTTCTCTAAGGCTTAGCTACCCTTGGTTAAGATACCCTAGTACCTGATCTTGGTGTCACATAGAGTGTGAGACAAAAGCATTAGTAACTTTCTTGGTTTATGATGATGTACTTTGAATGGAAATTGTTGTCCGCCGATTGCACACTAGCAGCAAAAATCTTCCGAAAGCTGTCTCCTCACTTGAGAAAGTGGGAGAGGTATGACCTTGGGGGCAAGCACAGAGCTAAGTACTGTCACCTACTCCTAGCTCCTCCGTTTAGGCTAACTCCTAACGAAGTCAAGGGAGGTAGTCCCTAACAAAGAGTTTTCTATGGCTCAATGTTTAAGTTAAGTTTTAGATGTTTTCAGATGCGGATGGGTGTTGTTTAGGAGTTATTGTGATTTTAGATGATTAATGTGATGAATTGAGCACAAGATAAGGCAATCCACGTTGCTATCACCGGAATTAAAAGATAGACAAATATTTGAGAACTTCATGAACTTGATAAAGCATTCACAGATATAACTTATAATGAAAACATTCAATGGACAAATGGCCCAGATTATCAACAATGCTAAAAGATAGAACCAGTGCCTATGGAGTCAACTTATCAGAGATGCTTTGTGTATAGGAAAGATGTGAATCCCAAAAGATGCCAGTGAATGTTAGGTTTTGCAAGTGCTCTTGGTAAGTTTTAAGAGTTCTAAGAATGCTCTTGATTAGGGTGTCAACAAAGGTTTGTCAAAGCCGGAAGACTCTTCTAAGTTCCCTCCGTTGAAGACATGTTGGGCCCGCCCAGTATCCCAGGCTAATATTGTCAAGTGACCAGCTAGCTGAGAATCTATGACAGCGGGAGGTTCCGGCGCCTCTACTAGGAAGTACTTTGGAAGAATCCCTACAACGTCGGTGCGTTGGTTACAGGGTGTTTAAGTGTTATTAGGTTACTCTTGCGGGGTTTAAAGATCCAGTGTCATTTCTGGGTACTCCGATCTAGGATCAGTGAGAGCATACTCCGGCAAGGAGGGATGGGGCTTAATTAATTAAAGGGGCGTGAGTTGCAAATTTTATTAAGTTAATTAATTAAAACCCTCCGACAAAGAGCGCTCTTGACCTCGTCTTATGACAGTGGTTCAAAAGACTTAGCTAATCTAGATGAAACTAATGCAAGGGTTGTGCAAACCTAAGATGCTCTCCGATAGAGAGTGCTCTTAACTTGTGTTTTTGCAAGTTCAAGAGTCTTAATTATGGATGATTTGATTAAACAAACACAACAATTAATATGAAAGGTGGTTAATTAAAACTTTCCGACAGAGAGCACTCTTGATTGAGATTCAAGAGATTTTGGTTCTTTTTATGATTTAACAATTTATAACAAGACACCAACAAGCAATGATGAATCTAGCAATTAGTGGAAATGAAGCTAAGGAACAACTAGCAATTAGTAAGAATGAAACTAAGTTTAATCAGAGAGCTAAACTAATTGCTTAAGGAAAACTGAACTAAGTAAATCATGAAAATGAACACAAGACACACTTCCCCAAAATAGAGGAAGTAGAAAAGAAAGGAGACTTGCTCCCACTCAGCCTTTTTTTATTAATCCTTTACAATGATGATGTGTTCTTTGCTTCTTGGAAGAACGGGGAAAGAAGGGGATGAAAGAGAAGGGATAGCAGTCTTTTTGTTCTTCTTGCACTCCTTGTTTGTTCGTGGCCTTTGCAATCTCCTTCACCTGTCTACAATCTAAGAGCTCTAGACACACACTTGTTATGATATTCGTTGATCAAAAATAACTTGAAATTTAATCTACAAACTTGCTACAAACACTTACCCAAACTCACCGAAAAGAAGGAAGAAAAGAGGCAGGAAAAATGCAAGGTAAGAGGGGTGAAAAAAGGGTGAAAAGAGGGGAAAAGCCAAGTCAAAGAAGGCTGGAAACTAAGTGAGAAAGAGGGCTGCAAATGAGGGTGAAAAAGGCTGAAAGTACAGCCCAAAAGATGGTTGAAGAAAAAGATGGAAAGGGGCTGCAAAAAGTGGAAACAAAGAGGCAAAAGAGGGCTGTCCAAAAGGGTAAAAATGAGGAAAAGTGGACAGCGAATGAAAGGAAGGAAAAGCTGCAAATAAAAGGCCTAAAAGGCTAAAAATAAAGCACAGGGCAGCCAACCGAGGCAAAGGCTAAGTGAATGAATGTTCACTTTAGCCCAAACGTGCCCTAATCCCAAGAAAATAAAGATTTTTAATCTGAAAGATGAATAAAAGTAAGGAGAGAATGGTCAAACCTGTGGATCTTTTTTAAAGCACTTGGATCTCGTGAAGCATGCAATTACCGGAAAAGTGTACTTGACTCCAAGAGAAGAAGATGCAGCTGAGCTCGAACTTCTACTTGGTTGGATGGAAGGATCTGCAAAATAACACTCATAGACTTGCCAAACAAAGGATTAGATCATGTATTGTTCACAAATTGAAATAAAGAAGAACATGAACTATAACTGAATAAAACAATGCTCTTTTTTAAATTCTAAAAGTAAATCAATAAACAGCTAACTTGCAAATCGCAAATACCTGTTCTTATGTGCTTACAAAAGCCTTCTAAAGCATAACACAATAATCTCAAATAGACAAGAAAGAAAAGCATTAAAACAACATCACCTCATCCATCAAGTGCAATCATCCAAAGAATCACACCACATGAGCCTCCAAAGCCTTAATTTTATTCCAATGGTTGCATAGAAGCAACAAGCAATTACAAAAGTTTCACCAGAGTTTCTCTACACAAAAATCCATCCGAATAGAGCTAAAGGAGCCTCTATTTGTACAATGAGAGAGTGTTAAAAACCTAAAACCAATCCTCAAACCCTAACCAGCCTGGCCACCAAACAGAGATGTTAGACCTAAATCGGAGAACCGGGAGTGAGGGGAGGCCTCCACCCAGGCAAGGCACCCCCACTCCAACCTTCAGCACTGAAAACAACCCTCAGATAAAGCCACACGTGTGGAAGGCGCAACCCAGCTGAGGAGGGGCATGAATGGTAGCAGGAGACTTCCTGCTGCATGGGAAAGCTAACTGCTAGGTCTGGAAACCTACTTTGCCAGGTCTGGAGGAGCCACTGCCCAGTAGTCATCAGTGCAAGCTTCAGTTCAGCCTCGATCAAAACACCGGTCGAATGAGAGCACTCCACCTCACCCACACGTGAGCCTGACTGAAGGGGGGCGTAATAGCTAGGTTAAGAAGGCCTCCAGGTCATTAAATGCTGACTGAACCTACTTTTCGTTAATTCCAATGCTCATTAATGCCCGGTGAGATGTCATTTGGCCTTTTATTTCGCCGAATTTGGATTAATTTGGAGAGTTTTAATTTTCTCCAAAATAACCATTTTTTAATTAAAATTCATTTTTTCCTCAAAACTGACTTTTTTGAGAAAAAAGGCATTATCTGTCCGATTGTTGATCTGAAAGTTGGTTCTGACTGGCTGGCTTATCAAGAATGATTTTTGGCTTAAGGTTAGAGCCTTCAATCACTAAATTCGGAGTCCGGATGCCTGATTTATTACAAACGGGTTTTTTCCATTTAATTTATGGAAAAATTAACCCAAAAAACTTAGGAAAAGTAATTAAAAATTTAAAAAATTTAAAAAATAATTTTTTCACTGTACGAAAAAAGATTTTTTAGAAATTTTTTTTATGTGTCCAGATGACTTAAGACATGACCATGATCTATCTAAATAATGTCTAGTAGGCTTATAACACTCAGTTGGGCTCTAATAACCCCCCAAGGCCCAGAATTCAACATCGGGCATTCCAGCTTTGGAGGAAGCAGGAGAAAACCTCGTCAATTATACTCAGCTGAAGGCAAAGCATAATTGTCAAGGGCAAAAAACTCCCTGGAATACCTTATTTGAGATTCTACGTCTCAGGAGACCGAACCACTCAAAAATATCCTACTAGCACATTTTATTACAAACCCCGCGGGGCCATGGTCAAAATTATTCAAATAAAAAAGTGACTAGCCAATATTGGCTAGACAAGCAGACGGATCAACTGGTACACTGGAATCAGACTTTGAACAAGTCTGTCAACCGGCGGCTCCCTAGGTAACCCAATTATGGTACAGAAAAGCTGGTAACAGAAATAAAAGACCATAGGTGATGACCACAGGGGCACTTGAAGAAGGCTAAAAGCAAAAGTCAAAAATACATAAGGACTTTTAGACCACAGTAAAAGTCAAAAATACATAAAGGACTTTTGGACCACAGAAAGGCTAAAAGTAAAAGTGAAAATTAGAAAAGAATAAAATAATATTATTTTGTTCTTTCTAATTTTGGTCCACTGACAAGTGACTCAAGGATATAAAAGAAGATCAATCCATTTCATTATCACAAACACACTTGCTCTCACAGGTACAGCTGCTCATCAGAAGTTCTTACAGTTTTGAAGAGGAAGGTTCTTGTGAGTGTGCTTTAACATGGATGAGTCTAACTAGGGCATCATCATCCATTGAAGGCAAACCCTAAGCTAGGGTTTCATTTGCAAGTTCATCTTCATTTATTCGGCTAGGGTTTCTGTCAAACCCTCGTCCTCAGATCCGGGAAGAAGCTACCATATCTCGGGCTGTTCATCTACTTCCACGCGAAGCCACTAATTGTTCTTGGGCAACCTTCTTTCTCTTCACGGGTTGCCCTTGTCTTCTTTCAGGCATCTCTTTTAGGGTTTGGCCCTCCTTTCTCTACCCTCGAGCAACTACTCATGAGGGTTTGGGCAGCTAGCCAACCCTCGGGCTGCTACCCGTAAGGGTTTGGTTAGGTAGCCAACCCTCGGGAAGCATACCCGAGAGGGTTTGGCTGCTTGCCAACCCTCGGGCAGCCTCCAGGGCAACTCGTGAGGGCTGCGGGCTGCTAGCAGTCTGCTACAACAACTACTAAGCAGGACCCTAGGGCCTCGGGTTTTCAGCTGACAGACCCGAAAGGCCACAGGCAGCCACAGATCTTCCCAACAGCAGATCCGAGCAGCAAATAGGTTGTTGGGCAACAAATACGGGGAAACAGGAAACGTCCGGTCGAGCAGAAGAAAAGACGGGCAGACAGGGCAGTACGGATCAAGTACAGGCAGGTGTACGGTCGGGCAGGGACAAAGGTCAGATCCAGGCAGGTGTAAAAGAATTTCGGGCAGCCTGAAAGTATTGGGCAAGAGAGAGAAAAAGGGCTACAAGCTCTAATTTCTGAAAAATCCCTAATTGGGCATTTTTTATGTAATTGGAAAATTTTGATCCTCTAATATTGTGGTTAACCCTATTGGGGTTTGTGGAACTTTTCGAAGAATTTTCAATCATCTCATTTATGAGATGAGTTACTAATAATGCTTTTTGGGGGTTTTGTCCTTTAAAGGTTTCCCCAATGAAAATTCTTGTGCCCATTGTGTTGATGTGATTGATGTTATTTTTACTGCACTTGTCATTTGTTTAAAGTTAGTCTACAAATTTGTAAGTATTCGTGCTAATGCTAAAATTCAAGAAATGTTACGCTGCACCTGTACCCAGCGCACCTTTAGGTGTGCCCCAAGGAGAGAGGGCTAATTTTTCGACCAGGAGGGGTGTTATCGAGCAATGGTGGCCATGGCTGGGACTTTGGTCATCCTTTAGGGGTACTATGGATTAAGGGCACTGTTGATTGCCCTTTATTGGGGTTTTTAACCTCGAGGTTAGTGTCCGGGGCCCCTAAGGGTTGATCAATTGGTCACATGGCTCCATATCCTGTTTACATGCTCTAGTGGCCTCTACTTCAGCAATGAGACATTTGTCTCCATTCACAGTTACTTATGACACCCTCCTGGACTCTCAGATTGTTGGCGCCTGGTCTTATCTCCTAAGAGGAAGACATCCTCCACACCAGGCCTTTTTTATGCTTTGAGGAGGGATTGAGGGATTTTACAGCAATCTAGGGGTTAGATGGGGTACAACGCCCTACCTCCAACTCACTCTAGCCTTTCGTTCAGAGTGATTCGCTTATTTGAGCGTATTTTGGCACCTGGGGGTAAAAATACCCCAAGTAGCCTACCTTGAGCCTACGTTAGGCCATATTTTATTATTATTTTCTTTTAATTTTAAGTTGACATTTTATAATTTCAAGTTGACTTATTTTAAGGCATGTAGGCCTGGATATTTGTAAAAAGTGAGTGTGAGATCATATAAATAGATCTCCTCGCTTTCATTTTAAAGACAGAACTTACAGGATAATACACTATGCATTTGTTTTACCCCTGCTAGGGCTCTTTGGAGACATGCGCCCCTCTTGAGGAGGTTTTTATGGGTTAATGCAAGCTTTTTCTTGTAATTCTTCGGTGAAGTTCTTTGCTTGGTGATGTTTTGATTTGTTGGTCGAACACAAGCACAAAGAGGTCAAGCTTCTCATCTTTTTGTTTGAATGGTGGTTGATTATGCACGTTCAATTCTAAGCGGTAGCCCTAGTGCTGCACTTTTTACTAGGATAGGCCATTATCATCCTTCTTGTCACCTTAGCACGCTGAAGCATGTCTCCTTGTGAGGGTGCTCTAGGGTTTCTCCTTAGTTTTTCTAGGCTAGTTGTTTGCCCTCGGAACTCTTCCTCACTAGGTTAGCCATCCTCCTTAGAAGCCCTAGGTTGGCTAGGGCTTGTGCTAGGGTATATTTCCTTGGTTTTCACACCTTTCTTCTTGCATAAACCTAGTCTAGAGCTAGTTTTTTTGGTTAGCTTTTAGGTTAGTTTAGGTTAGCTTCTAGGTTAGTTTAGTTTTAGGTTAGTGCAGACCTTAGGTTAGGGTTAATTTACCCAAAACCTTGCTTCCCTAACCCTCGTTGCTCCCTCAACTACCCTCGCTAGCAACCTCACCCTCGGTCACCCTACAGCCTGTTGGTTAGGCCTTCTCCTCCCCTCGCAGCCTTCCCCTTATCCCTTTTTCCCTTTTTCATTCGAGACCTCTCTATTTCCCCCATCCCTCTAGCTGACCATGCACTTCTTTCTCTCTCCCTCCAGTTTGACCCCCCTCTTCCAACCCCTCCCTCCCCGCAAAGCCCCCCATCATTGCCTCAAACCACCTTCCGCTTCGACAAAGGCGACCCGGACATCTTCTTATCCGCCCTCCGCCAGATTCTTCCCCCTGAAGCCCACTTCTCCTCATTTGAACTTGGCTCTGCCAAGTATCAATGCCTCTCATATGTAATTTGGGAGGTTGCACTTAACTCCTTCCCCCACTCCACTCGTACCACCTCTGCCACCCCAAAACCTAGCTCTTGTCCCATGAACAAGTGGTACGATGAAGAATGCAAAATCCTTCATCGAGAACTCCATTGTGCCTTCCTCCACTCCCGGTCTACTTATCCCAACATTCAAAGGTCTTACCGTCGTCTCCTTCGCCGCAAGAAACAACATTTTGTCTCTCAAAGAAGACGAAAACTTTCAGCTCTCCTTGCTTATACCCCCAAGCACTTATCGCATACCATCCTCTCCCGTCACTCCCCTCTCCCATCTAACCTTGACCCTGTTTCAATGTTTTCCCACACCTCCAATCTTTATGACATCCTCGGCCAGGCCAACATTCATGTTGCTTCCCCTCCTTCCTCTTGCCACCTCTTCACTAACAACGATGTCACGAAGGCCATCCGGGCGATGAGCAGCAACAAATCAGCAGACAAGGAAGGCCACCAAGCAGAGTTCTTTAAGTATGGTCTCCGAGTTCTGGTTAGCTACTTGGCTGATCTCTTCAATCACGTGGTACGTGAAGGGATCCCCCCAGTCTAGTATCATCATATCATTTATCCGATTCACAAGTCAGGATCCACTTTTGATCCCAAAAACTACAAAACGATCATGGTAGGCCACACATTCTCAAAGTTATATGCCACCATTCTCCACATGAAGCTTTCCAGCGAACTTGAGCAGAGAAATCTTAGAGCCCGAGGTCATGCAAGGTTCAGACCAGCACATCAGACCATTGACCACATATTAACTCTTTGGGCCGTGATTGAGGAGGCATGCCACCGTTCCTCGAAAGTCTATTGTTGCTTTGTAGACTTCCGAAAAGCCTTCGACTTAGCTCCGAGAGAAGATTTATTGCAGCAGCTCGGAGACATCGGCATCTCGACAATCCTGCTGACAACTATTATGCGCATTTATGAGTCCGTCTGTGGCTGCCTTCGCACAGCTCGAGAATTATTTGAGTTCATCCGTAGCACCATTGGGGTGAAACAAAGTTGCCCACTTTCTCCCACCTTGTTTGGAATCTACATAGACGAGTTGGAGGCCTTTCTTCACGAGCATATCCAGGAAGCTCATGGGTGCCTTCTCCACCATGTCCTGATCTCTATCCTACTTTTCGTTGACGATGTAGTACTCTTATCTCCCTCCCCGAAAGGCCTGCAGAGACAGCTTGATTCCTTAGCTTTGTTTTGCAACCTTCGGAAGCTGACAATGAATTTGAGCAAAACAAAGGTTATTATCTTCAATGGGGTGAAGAAAACCTCGGATTTTTGCTTCCTATTCAAGGGGGAGGAAATCGAGATCATCAGTACTTATACTTACTTAGGAGTGCAGTTCTCTGGTCCCCGCTTTAGTCTACGACCAGCTCTCCAACCTCGAATCAACAAGGGGTACGGGTCCCTATCCCTTCTTGAGAGACAATGTTTTCACCGCCACTTTCAGGACATCTCATCCAAGATGAACCTGTTAGATACCTTGATCCATCCCATTGTTTTATATGGATCAGAAATTTGGGGACCCTCTCTTCTCGAGTCGGATTGGGTCTCAACTGAGAGAGTCCAGATCCTTCTTCTTTGGCGTATCATCAGATGTAAGCAGACAGTGCCGTAGCACATCATCCTAGCGGAGTTTGGGGCCCAACCCTTCCGTCTTGAGACGGTCTTCAGATTGGTTTCCTTCTTGCATTGGATCCGGGGGTTAGCCGACTCGTCAAAAGGTCGAGACAGGTACCCTTACCTGGCCTACTACTCTATTGAGACCATTTCCCGAGCTACCCACTTAGGCAAAGCCAAATGTTGGTTCACAAGAGTCTTGAGCCTTCCTACATCAGTGGGGATCCAGTTAGATCACCTCCCCTCGTTTCGATATTCTCTGGATTTTCCCGGTCACCTTCTTCCTACCCGACAGGAGCTAATTAAGATCATCAGAGAGGATGTTTACAAGCAGTACGTCCAGGCTAGTTGGGTCAACCCTCGGGAGGATTGCACCCAAAGATGGCCTTTTATGCTGAACACTTCTTGGAGATCAGAGACGAGCTCATTGTCCGACCTCAGTACACGTTTCGCCATTGCATTCATGCTCTTTGGATCCCTCTCGGACAGCTCAGAGTAGGATCCCATAGACTTCGGGTAGAGACAAACCACCAAATCGATAGATCGGAAAGGATCTTCCAGCTATGTCACCTACAGGAAGTGGAAACCGAGTCACACGTTATTTTCAGATGTCCTATATACTACGAGATCAGAGGACGCTTCTACTGCTTGTTTAGGGGGGCTCAAACTCTAGCCGCATTCTTCAGATACACAGATCAGAGATGCTTAGCACTTTATATTCAGGAGGCTCTCAAGCTTCGAGCGCAAGTCCTCCTACCCCCCACCAGACTGGATATCACACAGAGGATCACGATGTTCTTCAGCGTGCTACCACCTTCCAGGGGCACCAAGAGATCTACCGACCCAGATACCGATCCAATTCCCAGATCTGTTAAGATTGATGGTTCTCGACCCACAAGATCTCAGCAACAACTTCGTACCAGACCTTCCTCCAAGAGATGCACCAGACCCTCCAGACCTCGCCAGCATCACTCCAGAGGACGCCCCGCACCCACCAGCTCCTCTTCAGGCCAGCAGACATTATTGCACTTCCCTCGATTTTCCTCTTTCGGCCACGATTGTTAGGAGTACTAGACCTTCCACGATCGTCTTGGCTCCCGGATCCTTTCCACCTGAGCTTCTTCGTCCTTGTGCAGGGCTACAGTGTTGAGACTGGGGCAAGAGCTTTCCCATGCTTCAGCCCAACTCGCTTTGTACACTTCTACTTCATTTCTATATTACTCCTTGTATTGTATTTCTTTTTAAGGGAGATCGTTTGGTCCTCCCACATGCACGAACATCATTGAAACCGACAGTCCCGTTGACCTACTTTGTGGTCATTAGTGGACATAAATAAAATTATCTTATCTTATCTTATCTGTTGCACCCTCGGGCCTGTCCCTTAAACTCTCGAGACTGTTTAAAGCAGCCTTTGGACTGTGTCTCTACCCTCGGCAGCCTCCCATACCCCTCTTTTTCCACCCTCGGGCCTGGAGCTGCCATAATAGCAGCCCTTCATCCCCAATCCCATTGACTCTCCAGGGTTTCCCTGCTAGGTTTAGGGCCTGCTCCCTCAGGCTGCTACAGCCCACAGTCCCTCTTTGTGACCACCTTCTCCTATCCTACAAGGCTGCCCTTTGCAGTGGCAGCCCTTCCTTTTACCCAAACTTTGTCCCCCAACTCCCTCCTTCAACACCTACACGTGAACAAATAAGAGGTTAGTCAAAAGCTGGTATGGATTGCTAGTTCGGGTTGTCATTTAAAGTGAATTGTTTACATCCTTTTATCATCATGCTTGTGTTTAGTACTGCTGATAACATAATGTTAGTGTGAATATTGCTATGGATACTGTATATGCATGTTTTGACTTGATATAAAGCACTGAAACCTCACCTTATTGCTGTACTTACTATATACACAGTCTGCAAATAATTACACATTTACTTCAGACATTGTTATTGTTGGTTAGTTAATGCAATGATGGTTAAATAAACACATTCGTATGAAATGTGGGAGCCTGTTGATAACTGACATTCTCATGCTGCCAGAAGACACTTGGGTGGTGACTGATGCATAGCGCTGCACACACTCTAATACCTATCAAATGGTGGTTATTTCTTGTGATGAGATGACAACTACTGCTGGCATGATTTGTCACTAAAACTCATATGATAATGCTGCGTTTATAACTGTTATATGTCTCTTATGTTGCTGATATACTGCCATACTTATGCATGCACCATTGTTTGGTACTAGTAGTTACACATTATTGGCTTTGGTTAATTAGTAACGATTATATTGCTGCTATGTTCCTATGTATTTCAATGGAAACTAGTCTCATTCATGATAACTGGACTAGTATACTCCATATACACACATAACTTTTTGGATTGAATCCATAAGGCACTGATCACTAACAATCCTCGGAAGAAGATATCTTTTTGTATCTTAGTGTCTTTCCAGAGTCGTAATAGGGCTCTTCCCTAGGAGGCTTAGGCTTCCGAAGCAGTTGGGAAATGTTGACAAAGGTGATAGTGGTCACTTCATCCTTACATGCTTACTGGTGGCTTGGACTGCCATTTCAACCGGTAACAGGCAACATCGGTGAAAATGGGGGAGAAATTCCCAAACAGCGGCAAGCATTAAAAAAATACAAAATATATTCTTTTTTTTTAGTTTTTTAAGTATAAACCACAACATCAAATAAACACATTGGCACATAAATATGCAAAAGAAAATGATATATATGATGTAGTGGATGCCAAATCAAAAATTATACATCAAGGTTGATACCAAAAACTGAACCCTGATAGTCGTCTAATCAAGGCCTCAAAAGTGGACAACCAATACAAAATGATATCAAATATAAATTTATCTCATCATCATGAGTTAAAATCGTCATGTACCAATTGGCATTTGTATACGATGGTTGAGAACAAAGGAGTTTAGGTAGGTGTCCGTGTATAAGTCAGCAATCCATCAATTGAGAAGCTTGTCCTCTTAGATATGTTCATAAGCCCTTTGTGGTTCTCAAGGCTCACATTAAAAGTATCTGAGCCATGCAATGAATATAAGCACAAAGCAGTTGCAATCTAAACCCTCGATCCACGAGGATGAATGTATACATATATGCTAATGTTTTGCTGTCTACCTGTTGAATAGCATTGCAAAAGGTGAAGGTGGTGGTCACTTAAAGTGTGTTGTCAACTTTTTTGTACCATAATTGGATTAGCTAAGGAGCCGACAGTTGACAAACATGATAAATGTTTGTTTCCGTGTATCAGATGATCCGCCTTTGTGCCTAGCCAGTTTTGGCTAGTCAGTTTTTGTTTTTGAATAATTATGACCATGGCCCCGCGGGGTTTGTAATAAAATGTGCTAGTAGAGTGTTTTGAGTGGTTCGGTCTCCTAAGACGTAGAATTTCATCTAAGGTATTCCAGGGAGTTTTTTTCCATTGACAATTAGGCTTTGCCTATAGCCAAGTATAATTGACGAGATTTTCTCCCGCTTCCTCCAAAGTTGGAATGCCCGATTTTGAATTCTGGGCCTTGGGGGGTTATTAGAGCCCAACTAAGTATTTATAAACCTACTAGACATTATTAGAGTAGACTATGGTCATGTCCTAAGTCACTAGGACCCTTAAAAAAATTCCGAAAAAATTTTACCGGACGCGTCAAATTTTTTATTTTTTTATTTTTCCCAAGTTTTTCATTAAATTTTTCCATAATTTAAATAGAAAAATTCAATTTGTAATAAGTCAGTCATCCAGAACCCGAATTCAGTGATTGAAGGCTCTAACCTTAACCCAAAAATCATTCATGATCAATAAGCCAGCTAGCTCCAAGTTTCAGATCATCATTCAGCCACATAACTCATATTTTCTCAAAAAAATCAGTTTTGGGGAAAATATTGATTAAATAATAAAAATGATTATTTTGGAGAAAATCCAAATCTCTCCAAATTAATTCAAATTTAGGGAAATGAAATGCAGAATGACATGGCATCGGGCATTAATGATTATTGGAGTTAACGGAACTGGGCTTCAGTGAGCATTCAATGAGCATTGAGTCCTCATCCACTTGGCCAATTCGCCTCCTTCAGTGATGACCACGCTTGGGTGAGTTGGAGCTTGCTCATTGGCTTGGTGTTTTTATCGAGGTTGAACTAAGGCATATATTGATGATCTCTAGGTATTGGCTCCTCCATACCTAGCCTGTGGCTCCTCCAAACCTTCACGCCTACCTCTTCCTTCAAGTTCACGCCTTCATCTTCAAGATCACGCCCCTCTCTCCTCAAGAAGGCGTCTTCACACATGTGAGCTTAGCATTGGTTGGTTTTCAGAGTTCAGGGTTGGAGTGGGGCCGCCCTACCTGGGTGGAGGCCACCCCTCACTCGCACCCACTTATTTTGAAAATTGGGCTCTCAGTTATGTGCCGAGCCGGTTAGGTTTGGGTTTTTGGTTTTAGGGTTTTAGCTTGCTCTCTTTGTATAAATAGAGGCTCTTTCAGCTCTATCAAGGGTGGATGATTGATGTAAAGAACCTCTAGTGAAATATTGTAATGCTTGTTGCTCTCATGCAACCTATTTTAATAAATAAAGGCTTTGGAGGCTCATGCTGTGTAGATCTTGGATGCATATGTTTCGGTTATTGAGGTGATATTATTTCAATTTCTTTGCTTTTGCTAATTTGTGGGTATTAATACATGCTTTAGAGGACTTATAAAAGCACGTAAGAATAGGTATTTGTAGCTTTCAAGTTACCTATTTATTCCATTTACTTTCAGAAATCTTAAAGAGCATTGTTTTATTCAGTTATATTTCATGCTTTTGTGATTTCATTTAGTAAATAATACATGATTTAATCCCCGTTTTGGCAAGTGTATAAGTCTTTGTCTCTAGATCACTTCATCGTACCAAGTAAAAGGTTGAGCTAAGTTGCATCTCCTTTTCTTGGAGCCAAGCATACGTTTCTAGCAGCTGCATGCTATTTGAGATCCAGAGTGGTTTCAAGGATTCAAGATCCAAGTGGTTTTATCTTCTTTATTCACCCTAAAATTAAAAATTTTCAATTTCTCCACTTTATGTTTGCAAGTAAAAATCTGATCTATAAGGTTAATCGTTTGCATCTTACTTGCTCTCATTTCTAGATCTAGGAAGTGTCAAATTCTTGCATTTCACTTAGGTCTAGTTAGTACTTGAAGTAGCACAAAAATTCCTATCTTTGCTTAAGTACTAAGTGTATTTTTTTAGTGTATTGTATTGTTTAATCCATCATTTTGCAGGAAAATAGCTAGCTGGTTTTTCTATTTTCTTGACAGGTTAAGCGGAAATGCTGGCAAAAAATTAAAGATACAAGCTCCAAGAAACATTCATTTTTCCCCTTTCTTCATCCCCATTCTCCAGGTTGCCTTGAATACATTCTCAAGACCACAAAAGGACTCCAAACTTCAAGCATTGTAAACAAATTAATAAAGAGCAAGTGGGATTACGGTTCCCACACCCCTCTTCCCCCATTTGGGGGAAGCTTGTATCGTCCATTTTTCATGCTTGCATATTTGTTTAATAATTTGCTTAGAATAGAATAGGGAAAGATAGTTTATTTCTGATTAGTTCATCTTTCATAAAATAGAAAAGATAAAAAGTTTCCTGTTTTATTGCTTAGTTAAACTCAAAGTTTTATTTACCTTTTTGATATAATATTGCAAAACCTAAAAAATACCAAAATCTCTTGAATCTCACTTTGTGGATCAAGAGTGCTCTCTATTGGAGAGTTGTTTTTCTTTTGTTATCTTTTGTTTTGTTTACTTACCCCCATGCTCTCTCAATTAGGGCCTAAAAACCTGAAAGAGCCTCTTGGGTAGATTAGCGCTTTTAATTTTTCTTAAGTTTAATCAATTAATTACTAAAGTCTCTTGAACTTGCCATAACCCAAGTCAAGAGCACTCTCTATCAGATAGCATAGTTAAATTTGCATTTTCCTTGCATTAGGCATATAGAATAGCTAGGTCTCTAGAACATTTGTCATAAGACAAGGTCAAGAGCGCTCTTTGTTAGAGAGTTCTAATTAATTTACTTAATAAAATTTGCAACTCACATTCCCCTAATTAATTTACCTCGTTGATTATCCTTCACCTAGTATGCTCTGCCGACTTTCGAGTTGGGCTTATACTCAGAACGGTGAACGGACTTGCTAAGTTCGCAAAGAAAAACATAATAAAATTTAACCCCATAACTAACGCACCAGCGTTGTAGAAAATTTCATAAGTTTTTCTTAGTAGAGGCACCGAAACTCCCCGTTGTCTAAGCTTCTCAGCTAGCTGATCAATCTTCGCGATACCAGCCTGGGATACTGGGCAGGCCGTCATGTCTCCAATGGATTAACTTAGAACATTTTCCCAGCTATTGAAAACCTTTCACTGAAACCATAAGCAAGATCATTTAAAACATTTAAAATATACCAAGAGCACTTGCACAACGTTACATCCACTAGCTTTATTTCAAGACTTGGTTTTATTTCTTAAAGGCATTGCAGAGCTTTGACTCCATAAAGGCACTGGTCTATTAATCTATGCGTGATTGTTACATCTGGATCACTTGTCTTTAGCTTATTTAAATCTTTATCTGTGAATGCATCTTTATCTTATAAAGTCTTCATATATTGTTCATCTTTTAATCCAGTATAGCAACGTGGATTGCTTTTTTCTTGTGCTTGAAATTCATAATTTTAATCATTTCTAATCACAATAACTCTTAAACAACACCCATCCGCATCCGTAACCATTAAAAACACTTTAACAACTTAAAAGCCATAGAAACTCTTTTGTAGGGACTACCCCCCTTGGCTTCGTTAGAAGTTAGCCTAAACGGAGGAGCTAGGAGTAGGTGACAGTACCTAGCTCTGTGCTTGTCCCCAAGGTCACACCTCTCCTATTTTCCTAAGTGAGCAGAAAGCTTTCAGAAAGTTTCTACTGCTGGTGTGCAGTTGGCGGACAACAAAGTGTACAAGACAATAATTGGCATTATGCCTCTAAGGTTTTATTTGACATAGATGATGTTCTAAAATATATCCATGTTTCAATATTTACTAAATCAATACCCCCATTCCTACCCTCAAATCAAATTTAAATCTTCATTGCATCAAATGCTGCACATACATACAGAAGAAATGTCACTTTTCGCTAATCATCTTGCTTCCAAAAAAAACTATTATTTTATAAGCCTTTGTTGTTATCCCCTCTTCCCTATATGATTTCTGACTCCCATTTCCTTCTGAATGATTGAGAAACAGAATACCTAGTTTGTCCAAGACTTTATAAGATTCTAGTGATAAACAAGATAGTTCATAAATGTTATTTATTAGTAGCGGTAATAACGGATCGACATATATAAACCATGCAAAACTCTTCGCAGACATGCCCTAATTTTCCATCCAGATGTAACTAACTTGCATCTTTTCTAAGACTCACATTCACATTGTGGCCGCCAGCAACCTTATCTGGACAGTGGATATCCATTTGTCCTTGCTGGAACATGTGAAGACTTCCTAAGCATTGCTGCAGCTGCAATCTACCCATTGACATTTTATAAAAGAATTACAATGCACTTTTTCTGCTCCAGCACTTGCATAGATTCTTCATTGTACCTGTGGCTATATCTATGAAAAATTAAAAGGATAGACTTTTGGTCAAAAGGCCATGTCCAGAGTGAAATCCAAAGTTCTTGAATGACTTTGGGGAAAGAATGCACCTGCTTTCTAAGCATCTCACAATCACTTTTATAAAAATGCTTCATTGAAATTACCATTTTCCCACAACAGATTCCCTATTACCAATAACATTACTACTTTTGTATTTATTTAAAAGGCTTATTGGAAAATTCTTAAATGTCTTGATAATACCATTGTTATGACAACAGCTTCAGCCTCGCGGCCTTGAAAACTGTCCACACTTGCAACCTGGATGCCTGAAGCTTCTGGTATTTGATCAAGTCGTTCACGCAAGAGTTGGACTTGAGCTATATAAGGGGACTGCACAGCAATGTCCATGGGCATCACTCCTGCATGACATTTTTGAAATCACAGGAGTTATGAACATAAACATTGACAAAATAACATGCAAAGGTATGCAGTCAGTAGCCTAGATAGATATAGACATGATTGGAATACAACTCTAACCCACTAAACCTAGTATCCCAATCATTGAAAATATTTTAAAACCTGCAGAAAACAATGTAAATGAAGCAGAGAGAACCCATGTCTTAATTATCCAATGGAGTGGATTCCTTTGTTTAGAAAGGCCAAAACCATAAGCAAAAGGATGCTCACATCAATCTGTAGGAGACACAAAATGGTTACAACTTATGCATTGTGGCATTGCCTCAATGAGCTTTGCAATTTTTGTTTGTGAATCTGCATGTATGCATAACATGTTGTATGTCAATGGATAAATCTGAACTGTTAGTTATCCTGAAGGCTAAAACTAATCAAAGGCCAATTGCCATATGCCTATGTAGTATACTGACAGAAGAAAGCATCCATATTATAATACTAATTGATCCTAGCCTTCACTTCCCAACCCTGCATTTTCAGTTCTCATTGTCTGAGTAGACTCAGCAGTACTTACCAGCAAAAATAAGAGATCTGACATGTTGCACAACGATATCTGCTTCCCCTTCATTATAAAATGAACCTGTGCCTGCAGGATCCAAATGCTCCTCGCAGCCAAGTGACAGACTACCATAAGGCATCCGTGTGTCCAACAAAAGAAGAGGGCACTGAGTTATCCATGTAGCCTGCAAACAGAGCTATTTAATAAGGTATAATTAACCATGAACCTTAAGGGCTATTGTAAAAATATTGCTAAAGGTTAGACACCATCATCCCACTGAATAAAAAGTTTGAGGAATATAGAATAAGTTGAATAACACCCTGAAAACAGAGTGTTGATGTTAAAAAACTGAATACATGCACAAGAGATATGAAATTGAACTTTATATCAAATGGAGTCAGTGGATACAATGAGGGGGGTCCCCTTTTATTTCACTAACTTAGTAGTTGTGCTACCTAATTTCCCTAACCACTTTATTAACTAATAACATATGCAGTAGTCTAGACTCTAAACATGCTACGATTTGGACTTCTCCAATCACACATTTCAGATCATTTTTTTTTGAAATCCAGCCAAAAATTTAGAAGAGTTGTTGCCATTGCATGTATTTAATATTAGTTGTTGAGAATGCACAATCGAGGTGCAATAAGGGCATTTGAGGGTGCTGAATCCATTTATGCATTCAAAAAATGCAACTTCAACAATGAAAAATTGCAGTTTGATCAAAGATTGTATGGACAGATTTGATAATGATAACTGTAAAAATCCAAACTTCGTATAATGTTTATACTACTCCAATAACATATTAACAACTTATCACTGATTACTTTTTATTAAAGTCACTTATTAAGTTATTTATAATATGACTTTATTACATTTGAGCTTACCAAAGTTGTTAGATTCGGTCTCAGCAAAGACTCAGCTGGTCCTGGGACTCAGCACTCAACAAAGACTCAGCGAGACTCAACAAATACAAAGAAAAAACTCAAAACATAGTACATTTTGTACACAATATATATTAATGACATTTACAATTCATATAAATTATAAAACAATGGTTGATAACTTGATGCATAAACTATTAAGATCATCTCATAAAACATGATAATCTAACATTTGACACACAATATGTCTGCAAAACAGTAAACTATTACTTGATACAATCATAGCTCTAGCAAGACAGGAATCAAAAGGGTTGGATTGGTGAAGAGAAAAGGAAAAGAAGATGCAACTATGTAGATATTAGGGAAGAGATTTTGATGTCTGAACTTAAGTCCACAAACGCACACAGCAAAACTGAACACATTGAACACTGAAAATGTAGCCAATAATGAACTCAACCTCCTTTACTCCTGTACATGCAGCCATTAACGATGAACAAGGCCTCCCTTACTCCTTCAAATGCAACAAATAATGATGAATTAGGGCTCCTACGATGACGAACTTGGTCTCCTTCACAAGCTGGAAAACACAGCGTATGAAATCATTCATCACAGTCACAGATACAGCAAATAATTGATGCTGTGATGAATTGTGAGAGTAAGAAAGGGTGGGGTTTATATTTAAAGGGTGATTTGTGTGAGAGTAATAGAAAAAATCTAGAGTAATCTTAGAAGAAATATGGAACTAGGGTTTTGGAAAACAACTTAAGTCTAAGTTGTTGGATTATTTCAAATCATTTATACTGCAGGATTCTACTTGGTCTACGGAATGTGAATGTCCTTGTAGAGAAGGAAGATATTATTTTGAAAGGGAAGCCCATTTATATGAAGATGATGAATGCTTGGAGGCATATGCCATAGAGGTGTCATAGAATGAGAAAAGAATTCAATGATTTGGTGTTTGTATATCAAAATGACCTTTCTAATGTTGTGCTGGTTAAAGCTAAGGAAAAGTATGATGCATTAAACTCTTTGGTTGTTGTTGTTGAAGATAAAATCAACCCTTTTTTTGCAAAATGTGTCTTGTTATCACATATATAGTAGCCAGGCTACCATATTCTATTTTTCAGATTCCAGTACACTTTTCAGCTAGTTCCCCTACATATGAGATGCTGAGATGAGCATCTATGATGGATCATTATTTGATTGATGGACTATAGTACTCTCCCATGCCATGACTGAGTCTCAGGACACTCAAATTTGAGGACTAATGTAGCCATTTAACCAGTTGCAGAGCAGTTAGTAGTGCCCAGAGTTGTATCAGTGTTTTCTCATGGGATAGATGTTGGTTCAAATGGATTATTTACATGTTTATGACTCAGCTTATATTATCTTGTGTTGTGGTTATCATTGCTCTTCTACTCATTTTTGTGACATGTATTAGCATTTAGTGTCATGATCTGGCAATCATACAAATATGTGGACTTGGATGTATTGATATTATGTATGTATGTCTCTACTCGGGCCTGGAAGTTCTTGATCTATACTCATTGGTTTTAACCTCCTTAGGGAGAATAGAGGTAGTCATTTCCAGCATACTTTGGCTTGCTAGTGTTGGTTTCATTATTCACTATCTCCACTCATCCATTACCTCTCAGTTGTGTTTCCAACCCGACTTACTACTTGACTTGCGGCATGGAGGACCTTTCCCCACTAGAGCATCTTTGTAGGACAAGCTTCCCTGTTTATTTGTGTCTCGGCTCTGAGTTGCCTAGGTTGTGTTGGCTAAACCTAAAACAAGTAGCGCTGCCATCAATACAATGTATTTGGAAATGAATGAATATCTTATGAAAAAAAACCCATTCATGAAAAGTAGTGTTTTTAAACGTACATGAATGAAAGGAAAGCCTAATGAAATTGGCTTTGAAGTACATTGAAATGAATGAATATCTTATGAAAAAAAACCCATTCACGAAAAATAGTGTTTTTAAACGTACATGAATGAAAGGAAAGCCTAATGAAATTGGCTTTGAAGTACATTGAAATGAATATTTTAAAACATTCATGAAAAGTAGTGTTTTTAAACATACATGAATGCATGAAGTCTCAATAATAAAAATCTGTGTAATAAATACATGGACGAAGGCTATGGAAAATCAAAGGCCCAAAAAGCAATGGTTCTAAAAAGTTATATCCAAAGATTGTTGGCCTCACTTGTATTGATTTGGATTGTGAGTATTTGTCAAGGTGAATAAGCACCTCTGAACGTAACTTATCCATTTGTGAGACACTACCATCCCCTATATTGTTGCTTGTCCTGCATATGTTAGAGTGAGTATCCCCTTTCCATATCCAAAGTGTCACAATGTTGAATTTGTAGTCACCTTTCAGCCTAGCCTTTTGAATTTTAGCCTTCACCCTTCACTTGCAAATTGATTACAACTATGAAGTGAGTATGGTCTTGAAAGTCTGGTCTGAGTTATAATAAATAAATGAAACCCTATATATTTGGTTGATAGATCGCCAGTGAAATGATTGCTACTTGTTATAAGTGTTATTTGAATGATTTGTAGAGCATGTCTCAACCTTTAAACACTTGCAGCGGATGGATGCTAGCCTGAGTTATATCATTGGTTATATGGTCATTTACAGATTATTATTTTGTCTATCTAGGTGTATTGGATGTTGTAGATGATCATGCAGAGACCTAGAGGGTGTATGGGTATGCACCTTAGATGGATTTGGACTCTTTGAGTCTATTGTCCGTCGATTGCACACCAGCAGCAGAAATCTGCTGAAAGCTGTCTCCTCACTTGAGAAAGTGGTAGAGGTGTGACCTTGGGGGCAAGCACAGAGCTAGGTACTGTCACCTACTCCTAGCTCCTCCGTTTAGGCTAACTCCTAACAAAGCCAAGGGGGGTAGTCCCTACAAAAGAGTTTTCTAAGGCTCTTAAGTTGTTAAAGTGTTTTAATTAGTTGCGGATGCGGATGGGTGTTATTTAGGAGTTTATTATGATTTAAAGTGTTTTATTTAATCTTTGTTGATGGAAGGAAGGAGAAACCCTGATTGTTGTGTTTCTTTCTTGGATTGAGAAGTGCTTAGAAGAAACTGCAAAACGAAAGAATTAGATGAAAAAGAACCACCGATTTATGAAGAAGAGCTTGATCCTTAAGCTTGTCCTTCACCCTTGATTGTCCCTGCAAAACCCTTACAAACAAAATAAAATCTGAACAAAATACTCATAAACTAGATTGTTAGCCCTTTAAGAGTATATATTGAATAATGATTTAATAATTGAAAAGAGAAGGGTAAGAGAGATATCACCAAAGACAATGTGAATCCACAATTCCAATAGCTCATGCATAGACCTCCAAAGTCACAACTTTATTCCAATCTTTAAACAAATATTACAATAATTTTGGCAGAGTGTTCATACCCAAAATCTCCATCCGAATAGAGCTAAAGGAGCCTCTATTTATACAATGAGAGAGTGCTAAAACCCTAAAACGGGAAAACCAGACCTAACCGGACTTGCTAGGTCTGGAGGAGCCATTGCTAGTGTTATCTTCAGTCTTTACCTCGATCAAATCATCAAACCAATGAGTGCTCTCCATCTCATCCAATTCGGGAGTTTAGCTGGAGATGACAAATCCATTAACTGATTATAACTTGATTGCTCACTGAATGCTGATTGAAGCTGAGTTATGATAACTCCAATCATCATAAATGCCCATTGAGATGTCATTTAGCCTTTTATTTCGCTGAATTTGGATTAATTTGGAGAGTTTTAATTTTCTCCAAAATAATCATTTTTTAATAAATAATCATTTTTTTCCTCGAAAATGACTTTTTTGAGAAAATGAGCGTTATATGTTTGATTGATGATCTGAAAGTTGGATCTGACTGGCTGGCCGATCAAGAATTATTTTTGGCTTAAGGTTAGAGCCTTCAATCACTGAATTCGGGGTCTAGATGACCGACTTATTACAAACGGGATTTTTCCATTTAATTTATGGAAAAATTAAATAAAAAACTTAGGAAAAATTTAAAAATTTAAAAATTTTAAAAATAATTTTTTCCCTGTTCGAAAAAGATTTTTTCAAAAAAATTTTAAAGGTCCCAATGACTTAGGACAAAACCATGCTCTACTTAAATAATGCCTAGTAGGTTTATAACACTCAGTTGGGCTCTAATAACCCCCCAATGCCCAGAATTCAACATCGGGCATTCCAGCATTGGAAGAAGCGGGAGAAAACCTCATCAATTATACTCGGCTATAGGCAAAGCATAATTGTCAAGGGCAAAAAACTTCCTGGAATACCTTATTTGAGATTCTACGTCTCAGGAGACCGAACCACTCAAAAATACCCTACTAGCACAGTTTATTACAAACCCCGCGGGGCCATGGTCAAAATTATTCAAATGAAAAACCGGCTAGCCAATATTGGCTAGACATGAAGACGGATCAACTGATACACTGGAATCAGACATTGAACATGTCTGTCAACCGGCGGCTCCTTAGGTAATCCAACTATGGTACAAATAAGTGGATAACAGAGTCCAATGAGACAGCTTGTTTTCAGTTCCAAGCAGTTGCAGGGATGATTTGGCTCAGTGTACCATTCTGGTGTAGTTTTGCCATGCTGGATGGCATGTCTGAGCAGGGAGATGATTTTCTTGGATCTCCTAGGGCGATGTATGAGGAGGGGGTCGTCCAGCCACTTGATTTTACCATATTACCCCCCTCCCAAAGAACCTGGTGGGCTCAGTTGGATAACGTAGGCACCCTAGGAGGCAGTTTTGGGCATATCACGTTTCCTGAGGCAGATAAACAATAATTAAAATGGCTACTGAAGAATTTGATTTGGGATACTGAGGCAAAGAAATGGTATGGGATGAGTTTTGATGATGAGTGTGATGTCTTCCACTTCTTCTCCTACAGTTGCAGCACTTGAATGGGCCCACATCCATTTTTTGGGCATATTTTATTATTTTCTGGAGCTTTTGGAGGCTCACGATTTCCTCACAGAGCACTATTTTGCAGTTTTAAAATTATATTATTTTTATTGTGCCATGGGGACACCCTAGGGGAGTTAGTTAACACTCCCTGGACCCACCATGAGCTTCATTTATTTTTATTTAGTGGGATCCCCTCTCCTAGGGTGATTTGGTCCATTTTTATATTATATTATTGGATTGATCCATGTACTTTATGTTGAGGTCATCTCAACCATTGATTAGAACATTTGGATCTTTTAATCTTAGCCACCCATTTGAAAAGTGGTTATGATTTTGGTTCTTTCATTCCTATTTAAAGGAGAGAGATTCTCATTTGTAAGGGGTCTTTGGCTCTTGGATCTGGATAATAGAAAAACTATTCTTGTGGAAATTCTTGGATCTCCTTTACATCTGGTGTTCTTCGATGGTGATTGGAAAATCTATTTCTTCCTAGCATTTGAGTATTTGTTGTGAGATCTATATATTTTCAGGAAAACATTGTCTTGTCTACAGGAAGATAACTTCAACTTGTGCGTTTTTGCAGGGGGTCCTCAACTCGCTTAGCTTGGATGTGTTTTGTATCAGGGTGTTTTCATTAGCATCAATGCAATCTATGATTTCATCTTGCTATTTTTCTATAGCATTTGATCTTTTCTCATGATGCAGCAAATCTGATATGGTTGACGTTTGTTGTGCAGGAGAGAGAGCGCAGTGGCTTCTTTGGGCAAAACGTTGGATGTAGAAACTTCATCAAATCTTCTCAAATTGATCGAGACAGCATAGATCATCACTATCAAGGCATCTACAAGGTTTTCCAGGTAAGATCTACAGGTTAGTGTCTCTTTCCTAGATCTCAATCCATTGGCATCTCCATTTTTATCTTAAAACCCTAAATATAAAAAACCAAAAAATATTATAGATCAAACCGCTTGATCTCGGGGCAAACCAATTCTGGGTTTTGTAGATCAAGTCAAACCCTAAGTGGGTCTTCCTTCACGTTGGGCTAAAGTGACTCCATTGGGCCCAAATCCCAAGGCACTGCTCTCTAAACCCTAGCGTTGCCCTTCATGTTGCCTCCTCTTGCAATTTGATCTTTCCCTTGTGGCTCGGGTACTTTGATATTGTTATACCTGCTTTCGAGTCTGTCCTGTGGTAGTAGATAGCCCCAATCCTGTTTTTACCCTCCCTACATTGGTCATGTTTCCCAAGGCAGTGGATATCTTCATCTTTTGCTAGTGCCCTGATCTCGGATCTATTAATAGGATTATAGGTCACTTGTATCTCGAACTTGGATCAAATTCCACATCTCATAAACCCCTGATCCAAGCCCTAATTCACCTTGTGACTTCATCCATAGATCTAGGGTTTACTCCACCTTACACCTCACGTACTTCAACTCTTTTTTATTTGATCTAGTGTTTAGGTCTGATCTCTTTTGTCGGGAGTAGATCTAGGTCTCCCCCATTTTGTCTTGGGCTAAGACAACATCAAGTGAAGATTTCTTCGATTGGCGTGACAACCATCCATTTGGGAGTCGAGGCTATCTTGGTTCCACCTCTTTAGTTGCTTATCCCTCTACCGTCCATCCTGGATCCACCTCATAGAGGAAACTACAAGTTTGGTAATAACACATCCCATATTTACAAAAATGGTGGAAGGGTATTTATAATGATGATCAAAACCTCTTCCTCGAAGCAACAAGAACTAAAATAAAATCAGAATAATCTGTTGGGTCCAAAGAGCAAGCATCTTTTATCGGCCCTTTTAATCCAATAAGATAAGCCTTGTTATGCCTCAGAGTACTTGATGCATCCTTTCGAAACATACCAAAGCAAGGCGTTTCCTTTTCTATTGTAAAGGCCAAGTTTTTGGGACTATATTATGTAGAGTGTTGATTTTGGGGCTAAATACCCCTGATCAGGTCATGGCAGGTCCCCTTGGTTTTCATTCTATAAAGTGTTGGCGTAGTAGCATTGTTGACTGCCTCTTGATGGGCGGAAGTCCCCCATCTTGTTGGGGCATTTGGGCCCTAGGTTGGTGTCCAATGCTTCTTGGAATGGGTCCATTAAGACACATGACCTCACTCATATTTTGCTTTGTAGAGGTGATAGCACATGTAAGGGTTGTCATACCCGATTTAGCACACCTCATTTTGCCCACTTGGACCTATTGTTTTGATAGAAAACCCTTCTCCTGGTCTCTATACCAATGAAGTCATTCCTTAAAGAAGAAGCCTACATGGTCAAAAGGAGGGCATTGAGGGACAAGCATCTGTTGGGGTTACTTGAGGCATGATGCCCTCCTTTTGGCTCACCTTGCACTTGGTGGAGCCTAATTTCACATTTTTATTGTTATTTTATGTCAATGTAAGGTTTAGTCCCTGTTACCGGTTGAAATGGCAGTGCAAGCCATCGGCGAACATATGAGGAGGAATTGACCATTGTCGCCTTAGTCACTTCTTCGGAAGTCGAAACCTCCTAGGGGAGAGCCCTATGTAACTTTGCAAAAAAAACTTAGACACCAAATATATCTCGTATATGCGTTAGGTTAGTGACCAGTGCCTTTATGGAGTCAACGAAAAGAGCATAGTATGTATATTCTAAGTGATTGTAGGTGTTACAAGTGTGTCAATATGATACCAAAGATCATTCAAGTACCAACAAAAAGGCAGAGGTGTTAAGTTACAAGTTTTGACAAACACACTTGTAATAACATTTGAATATACAACAAAGATAACCATTCACTAAGCAATTATCATCGTTCACAAGTAACAATTCAATCTAATAGGCTCATTCAAACATATTTCGATGGTGGAAGATCCAATTTTCAAACCAACCGTTTATCATAAACATAGAGCAATTTATTAGCAGTTGACAATAATGGACAATTTGCACAAGGTATAGCAACAGTAGTATGACAATATTATAGCAGCAATGAGGTTACCAATCATACAACTAGTGAGTGCATTATGCGATAATGTAGAGTTACCCAACCATGTATCATATGCCAAACAATTATGTTGACCTATCAGTGTGATGCCAAATTGCAAGTAAAATCAGTTTTGTCAAACAGTGATCATCCAAATTCTAATATACCTATCAGGGGCTAGGCCAAATTTTTAGGAAAGGAGGCCAAAATTTTAGGGAGGCCAAAAAATGCAAAAAAAAAATGATTTTTAAGGTTTTCAACGTAAAATTGCAAACCTAAATTTAACCTAAAACTAATCCTAAACTAACCATAGAACTAGGTTTTTTTTTAAAGAGAATTGCAGACCTAAATTTAACCTAAAACTAATCCTAAACTAACCCTAGAACTAGGTTTTTTTTAGAAGAGAAAAGGTGTGAAAACCAAGGGAAACCCTACACTAGCAAAAGCCCTACCCAACCTAGGGCTTCTAGGGAGGATGGATAACCTAGTGAGGAAGGGTTCCTAGGTCGAGCAACTAACCTAGAAAAACTAAGGAGGGCACACTCACAAGGAGACGTGCCTCAACTTGCTAAAAGGTGACAAGAAGGAAGGTAATGGCCTATCCTAGGGCAAAGTGCAGCTCTAGGGCTACCACTAAGACTTGAACATGCACATCTACCAACATCCAAACAAAAAGGTAAGAAGCCTGACCTCTTCCTGCTCGTGTTCGTCCAAAAAATCAAAGCATCACCAAAAGCAGAGATTCACCAAAGAATTACCAAAAAATAACTTGCATTAACCAAAAAACTTCCTCAAGAGGAGCGCATCTATCCAAAGAAACCCTAACAAGAGTAAAACAAGTGCATAGTGTATTATCCCATAAGTTATGTGTTACAAATGAAAGTGAGGAAATCTATTTATATGATCTCACATTCACTTTTTAAAATATCGAGGCCTACATGCCTTAAAATAAGTCAATTTGAAATTATTAAATGTCAACTGAAAATTAAAAGAAAATAATAATAAAGTATAGCCTAAGGTAGGCTTAAGGTAGGCTACCTGGGGCATTTGTACCCCCAGGTGCCAAAACATGCTCAAATAAGCGAATCACTCCGAACAAAAGGCTGGAGTGAGTTGGAGGGATTGTGTTATACCATGCCTAACCCCTAAAATGTTGTAAAATCCCTCAACGCCCTCAAAACATGAAAATGATCTGGCATGGACGATGTCTTCCTCTTAGGAGATAAGGCCAGGCAGCACAGGAACCCACTGACTGAAGGGCCAGGAGGGTGTCCTAAGTGGCTAAGAAGGGAGACGAATGTCTCACAACTGAAGCAACGGGCAACAGAGCACATAAATAGGATATGGAGCCATGTGACCCAGTGGTCAACCCTTAGGGGCCCCGGACACCAACCTCGAGGTTAAAAAATGCCAATAAAGGGCAGTCAACAGTGCCATTAAGCCATAGTACCCCTAATTTCTAAAGATGACCAAAGGGCCCAGCCATGACTACCATTGCTCGATAACACCCTTCCTGGTCAAAAAATTGGCCCTCTCTCCCTGGGGTACACTTGAAGGTACGCTACGTATAGGCGCAACGTAACAGTCCCCAAGTTTGTGGGCGCACTAACCTAAAAGTATCTATTTTTCATTAATTTGTAAGCTCAATTTTGTAAAAGGTTGAGGGTTGTCTCATATAAACAAGAATCCTCACCTCATTTGTAAATCATGGACAAGGGTTAAAATTATGAAATCTTTTATCTTTCTCTTGGTTTATGAGAGCATTTGAAGCTAGGCACATTTCTTGGGATGTCTATTTCTCTTGCATGAATGGTGAATGGAAGAATTTCTAGGGTTTGATAGTCACATGCGAAGAATAGTTGTGATAACTCGTGCTCAAGGGTGAACTAAGGTGCATCTCCTTGCTCATTCCTTGATTAATGTTGGTAAGTTTATCTCTTAACCCTAGTTTAACGCCATTCTTGAAGTGCTTCAAACTAAGGTAGGGTTTGTTTGCTAGCATTTTGTCTACTTGCTTAAGGAGACCTTCCTATCAAGGAGCTCTCCATAGTTCTATTGGGCCTTGGAATTCTTTACTTGCCCTAATTCGGGTTTTGCTACCTAACCTTAGATGGTTGCTAGCTTTTCCCTAGTTGCAAGTAGTGGAAACCATCTTAAGAGGAGGAACGTTAGCCTCAATCTCTCATAGGCCTAGGGTGTGAGACAAGAATCTAATACCCTATCCTTCAACTATCCTCTTTTTATCAAATTTCACATGTTTTTTATTTTATTTTATGCATAAATATTTTTAGACTGGAAAAAGCCCTAAAAATTCAAATAAATTCAAAATTCCAAAAGGAAGCCATGGATTTGTTTTTCTGGTCCACCCTAAAAATTCGCCCTAGAGGGTGTCCTAAATAAAGGAAGTGCATTGGGATTCATGAAACCCTCGTAAATTGTGAATTGGAAAGTGTTTGGTATTTTTGGTTGATCCTCTAAGTTCACCCTAGTCCAATTGTCCTCTTTCCCTTAAGGGCACACTTTTTGGAGTGCCTACCTTCGGAAGTGTGGCAATGCCTTGGGAAATGTGAAATAGCCTCAAAAGGCATGATTTTATTTAATAAAGTGAATAATTCCATTTATATATGATTCTAGTGTCTAGATTTGATATAGATTGACTACGATAAGGCATTGATAATAGCTATAAAGGTTGCATGGAAGGTATTTGTGTTTTGTTGGTGGTTGCAGGTATCTCTCACTAATGAGAGTCTCCTGGGTTTTGGACTTACCCAAAGTGTTGAGCGGTTAAACTGTGGTGACATTGGGTTTAACTCTATCTTGAGCTTACCTTCACTAGCACTAAGCATTCATTACCTCGATTCGCAAAGGGTTGCTAGTTTGAGCGATAACATTTTTTAGCGTCATTGTCGGGGAACTCAAAAGAAAAGTGACGACATTCCATTCGAGGTGTTTCCGAGTTGAATCCATCTATCTTTCAAACACATCCAACATCTTTGTGTGACTCAGGTACATTTTTGTTTGTACTTTGAGGAGATTTGTTCTGATCTAACTTGACAAGACTCACTTGGTGACTTCACTGAAGAAAAATAAAGAGGTACTCTACAAGAACATGTGCAAGAGGTCAATTTTGCTTTGTACTTTGATAAGATTATCGTTAAGGGCTAACCTTGTAGGTCCTATTTGGCAACTCCATTGAGGAAAACAAACCAAAGAAGTGCAATTCAAAACAACAAACCTCGGCTATTAATAAGAAGACGATATGGTGTCCTTTGATGAAACACAGATGCACAATCGATATGCTCTGTTGGATTTCTCAAATATTTTGGGATATCCAAATTGTCCAGATGAACTTGGGTGGATCAAGTCCATCCCAATATTTCATTAATACAAAGATACAATTGAAGAGCATATTATGAAGTTCAAATAATTTCTTATGACATGGGATACTATGGATGAGGATCTCAGAATGAAGAGGTTTGTAATCTCTCTTTATTTGTAGAATAACGAGGATGTAGGAGATTGCTATGATGACCTTCCTCCTAAGGGGATACCTTCATTCTTGCAATTGGTAAGGCATTCAAGAAAGAGTGGGATCCTAATCTTGACAAAGAAATTATTGAGGCCATGATTTCCCTTCCGAAAAAGGAGCATGTCTAAGAAACCCTTGAAGACCTTTTGCTCCTCTTAACGTATCAAGCACTTCAAATGAGTTATCAAAGATGTTTATGTTTGGATTTTGTGATCATGATAATGATCTCTTAGACCATTCCTGGAAAATGCGCAGACCATTCCTTGACAAAGAAATGTTTGGATTTTGTGATCATGATAATGATTCCTGGAAAATGCCCCAAATTTCGGTATTCAGAATGATGAAGACACCTACATGAAGGAATTTATGTTGCATTTGCTAGAAGAGGCCCTTGATTGGTTTAAACTTTAAAGGCCTGAGAAAAGGTACAATATCCTCTCTTGTGGAATTGATAGAGGTATTTTTTAGCTATTAGTGCCCAGAAAAACGCAAGAGATGGATGCCCTACTTCGAAAAAGCAAACAGCTTGTTCAAGAACGAAAACCAGGAAGAACAACCCTTGATGAAAAAATTGGAGAAAAACACAGCAAAGATGATCAGACTGTCCCAAACCTAAAAGAGCATGAAGAAAACCTTGTCATCAAAATCCATGATGAAGATCAAGCCTTGGAGAGCTTGCTTGAAGAAACCATTAATTAAGATCTTGTCGATAACATTCTAGTCCCCATGTTCGAAGAAGAAGATATTCCTGGAGATGAAGATGATGAGGTTCAGAAAGATGAAGATGAGAAGGGCATGATTGAAGAACACAAGAAAACGATGATTTCTCCTTACCATCACTTCAAAAATTCTTGTGATGTCTTGAGATTCTTGAAAGAAAATGACAAGATCCTTGAAGACGATGATTATTGGAAATTCCTTGCTCCCTCAACCTACGACTCTTCGAGGCCTGGCAGTGTTATGTCAGAAAATTTAGAAGAAATCTACGAACCTTTCCTGCCAATCAGAAGAGAAGAAGGGGGCAGTCTAGATTAAACAGTCAAGTTTCCATACAGGTTTCAAGCAATATGAAGAGGTCTTTGTCAAAGAATTGCTTCCAACTAAGAAAGAAAACAAAGATATAGTTGATGAAGGTGTGGGGGATGCTTCTCATTATCCTTTTAATAATGACGGTTTTGTGAACATTCCTTTCTCTTCTGCCCATACAAACAGAACTTTTGAAGATGAGAAGTTTGAGGAAATTACAACTAAAGAAGGTGGTTTCCACGGATATAATGATGTGCATTTCTCTTAAGACGATAATGATGTGGGTATGGATTGTTGGAAACTAGTTGAAGCAAAGAAGTAAATGTCAACATTGGCAAAAAATCGACGACGGTTCCAAAAACAATTTTTTGGAAACATCGGCGAAGAAATCGACAAAAATCAACAAACTACAGCAAAGGTTAAAAAATACAGAATATATTCAAATTTTTCAAATTTTTAAACATATAAAGCAACAACAACATTAGATAAACACATTGGAAAATAAATATGGAAAAAGCACTAATATATATCATGTTGCCAAAAAGCAATAAAGTCGATACTGAATCCTGAAACCTTGTAGTTGTCCACTCAAGGACTCAAAAGTTGAGAACCAATACATAATGACATCACATATATAAATGTATCTAAGGAAAACTGGCAGCTAGCTATTTAATATCAATGCCCTCTCCCCCTTTTATGGGAAAAGGCCATGGGTTGTTTGTCAGTATTTCCCCTAGCACTAGTAGAAGAAGGCCCTGGCCCTGCATCCAATATCTGACGCTGAGTGATGGATGGAGGATTAGATGCATCAATGGGTGTAGAAGGCAATAGTGATGCCAACACATCACCCTCCATGGTATCTCTAAACCACTCATCCTCTTCCCCCTCCTCTTCCTCCTGCCCCTCATGTTGCCCCTCCTCTGGGTCTAACTATGTAGGTGACTCCTCCATGACAGGAGTCTCAAACTCGACCCTCCACTTAGGCAATATATCAATATTGTCCAAGGAGATGGCATCCGCATCCAGTTCTTTCTCTATCAGTCTCATCCACAGGAAAAGATTTTAATGAACGTACACCAAGTCATTAAGACGTGTGAACTCAAACCTGTAAGAGGGCAATAAAAAAATTTATGAGTTTCAAGGGTCAAAAATTAATAATTTATAATATGTTAGAGGATCATAAATTCATAAATTACATTAAATGCAATTGCTTTGTTGAAAGTCAAACCTTCTGTGTTTCTTTGCATGTATTGTTTCAAAAACACTCCAATTCCGCTCACATTCTGAAGCAGTAAAAGTTTGGCTTTGGATTCTGATGGCAAATTTTCATATATTTGGTGTCCTTAATGTTGTTGTAGTAGCTGCATGAGGCATCCTCACAAATTGGCCCCTGAAGAAACTAGAATACAACACTTATTATATCAACCAAAAGGACAAGTCATCCCAGGCTAAATAGACAGGTCAGCCCCACTTGGAAGTTATGTCACAAGATTCGGGTTCGAATTCGAGTCGGAAACCATTAAATTCAGGTTCGAATTCGGCTTGTCGAATGAAGTTCGAAATGAGGTTCAACATTACATTCATTTATGTATATATTTTCTAAATATAAATATTTTTTAATAAACATTATAAATTTAATTTAAAATAATATAATTATAAATTATAATATATAATAATAAAACAATATATTAAACATATATATTTTTAATATAAAACAATATTAATATAATTAAATTAAAATAAAAAATATGAATAATATTAATATAACTAACATAAAACATATATATTACACAATATTAATAACTAATATACTTTGTGCCTTTATGCCTTACACGGAGGTATTTTATGGTTACGGATTCTTGCTTGAAATCCTCGACGCCCTGAAAATCAATCGACAAATTTGAGATTGTAATCCCTAATGCCAATTGCTTTGACCAACTTCTAAGGGTAAAGATCTAGGGTTTTGTGGTTCAAAGCTTTGAACCCTTTTTGTCCACATATTTGATTCAATCTTGGCATTCTCCAACTCACCTTGGTAGGGCACATCTCTCTGTGGAGTCAAATTTGCAAGTATCCAAACTTTATCTTTGACCTAGCTCCTGCTAGGATTTTTGAAGCAGTTTTCAAGTTGCAATCAAGATGATCAGCATGAAGGTTGAACATAGACTTGATGGGGCTTCCAAGTCTTGAGTTCCCATTAAGCTTATTAATGAGGAGATTCCAGAACAAACGAAGAAGAAGGATCTCTCTCATTTCCAGTGCTTCAGATGTCAGAAGTACAGTCACTATGCCAAACAATGTTGTAATTCAAAGAAGAGGAAAGATCAAGCCTCAACTGCTAATATCGATGAGGGCATTTCTCACAAGAAAAGTCAAGGAATGATGATCGTATAGAGTTCTTCACCTTCGCTCTCTTAGGTATTGTTCCCACCTCTAATGACACTTGGATGATAGATAGTGATGCATCTAGACATATGATTTGTTATAAAGAGAATCTTTCATAATTGATTGAAAAAGAGTCCCATCTACGAGTTGTACTTGGGGATGATACTAGATATAGTGTGAAGGGATCAGGGGCTACCTCCCTCTAGTTGGAGTCTAGTTGCGCCGAGAGGCGCTCTACAGCCCAGTATGAGGGAGATCTTGTAACATTTGTCCATATTATGTCGGCCAAAAAGAATATTGCCCAGTATGGGACAGATGTTGTAATGTTTGTTACTAACAAAATAATAAAAAATAAAAAATGTAATTATCTGCCAAAATAAATGTCGGCCACAAAAAAAAATGTTCCTACCTAACAAAATAATAAAAAATAAAAAATTGAATTATCTGTAAAAAAAATGTTGGCCTTGCACATGGTTTTAAAACCATGTGCAAGGCCTCCTAAACAACCCATGCTTTTATTGTACATGGTTTTGGAGGGCCTTCTAAATGGTTTTAAAACCATGTGCAAAGCCTCCTAAACAACCCATGGTTTTATTGTACATGGTTTAGGAGGGCCTTGCAAATGGTTTAAAGACCATGTGCAAGGCCTCTTAAACAACCCATGGTTTTAGGAGGGCCTTGCACATGGTTTTAAAACCATGTATGGGGGAGATGTTGTAATGTGTGTTCCTAACAAAATAAAAAATATTATAGGTCGGCCATAAATAATATTAAATATTAATAATAAAAATATTATATGTGGACCTTCAATAAAAAGATGTGTCTTTTGATTTGAATCAAATCAATGGCTTTATATAGTACACACCAAAGGTCATAGCTCTTTGAGTGCAATACTTAAAGAAGAGGTTTGCACCTCGGAGAGATTTGATCCCTCTCGGCGCTTGATAGAGCCTAGGATTTGGATCTATGCTGGTAATACTCTAAATTTGAGTGATGTGTTGTATGTACCTAAGATGAAAAGGAACCTTGTCTCCATATCAACCTTGGAGGACAAAGGTTACAAAGTAGCATTTTTTTGTGGGAAGGTTCTTGCATGGCATAAGAATGCTAGTATGGATTCAACTCGTGTGATTGGTGTTCGAGAGGAAAACTTATACAGGTTGAGTACACAACCAGTTCAGGCACTGGTACATGATTCTACCAGGTTGGGTGAGCTATGGAATAGGAGACATGCTCAACTATACTATAGAGCACTTCCATCATCGAGGACGATGGTAACAAGACTTCCAGTACTCCGTGTAGTATGATGGTATTTGTAGAGGATGTGCAATTGGCAAGAATGCCAAGGGATCTTTTCCGAGCAATGACAACAGGTCCAAAGTAATTTTGGATCTAGTTCATTCAGACTTGTGTGGACCCATGACAGTTGCTTCATTGGGTGGATACTACTATTATGTGACTTTTATTAATGATTACTCTCGGAAGACTTGGATCTACTTCCTTAAGTCCAAAGACTCCATGCAGATTCAAGGAGTTCAAGGCACAAGTCGAGAACCTGTTGGAAAAGAGGATCAAGGTCCTAAGATCAGATAATGGAGGAGAATATACCTCTACGAACTTCAGTGATTTCTGCAAGGAAGTAGGAATTAAGAGGGAGTTCATTGTTCCTTACAACCCTCAATAGAATCGGGTTGCAAAGAGGAAGAACAGATTGATTGTGGAGGAAGCCAAAGCCATGATTCATGATCAGAGTCTGCCTATGTTCTTATGGGCAGAAGCTTCCAGTACAACAGTGTATGTGCAGAATAGGAGTCCGCATAATATCTTGAAGAATATGACTCTAGAAGAGGCCTTCACATGTGTGAAGCCAAAAGTGGGCCACTTACGTATCTTTGGTTGTCCAATATATATTCATGTGCCCAAAGAAAAGAGGACAAAGCTAGAAACTTCAAGAAAGAAGGGGAAATTTGTGGTATACAGTGAGTCTTCAAAGGCTCACAGGATTTACATCCCAAGATCAAGACAGATTGAGGTCAATAAGGATGTCTCCTACGAAGAGGAGGTGGCTTTCAAAAATGCCAAAGGATCGGATATGGAGATTGATGATGAGGAGTTGATGGCTCCAAAGGAGATGGTACCATCTCCCCCTCCAACAGTTCAAAGGGAACCAGATGATCCCATTGATCCAGTAGAACTAGTTCATGTTCCCAGAGATGTTGCAAGATGTTGAGAGGCATGAAGCACTCCATGGTACTTTTCGAGAAAGAAAGAGGCCTCAGAGATTCTCGAGTTATGTAGCCTTGATGAGACACATCATTGACTCAGAGCCCTCCAGCTATGAGGAAGCTTCCATCCTACAGGTATGGAAGAATGCCATGATGGAAGGATATCAATCCATTATGAAGAATGATGTGTGGGAATTTGTTCCAAGACCTAAGGGGAAGTCAATAGTGACTTCCAAGTGGATTTACAAAATCAAGCATGTAGAAGATGGCAGTGTTGAGAAACACAAGGCTAGATTTGTGGCTAGAGGATTCTCTCAGAAAGAGGGAGCAGATTATGATGAGACATTTATTCTCGTGGCTCGATACCGGACGATTATTGTTATTGCTTCAGATAGGGATGGAAGTTGCATAAGATGGATGTTGAGAGTCAAGATTGTCTTCCTCAACGGTGTGATCGAGGTAGAGGTATATATAAAGTAGCCAGAGGGTTTTATGATCCATGGGAAGGAGTCCCATGTATGCAGGCTGAAGAAAGCCTTATATGGACTCAAGCAAGCACCATGTGCTTGGTACGCTCGGATTGATGGATACTTGGTGAGCTTGGGATTCACCAAGAGTGATGCAAACCCCAACCTTTACTACAAGGTTGTGGATGATGAGCCATTGATTTTAGTGCTCTATGTTGATGATTTGTTTCTCACCGAAGCTGAGAATCTCAATGAGTGGTGTAAGAAAAGGCTAGCCTCTGAATTTGAAATGAAGGATCTTGGATTGATGCACTACTTCTTGGGACTAGAAGTATGACAAAGGCATGATGAGATTTTCCTGAGCCAAAGAAAATACACCATTGAGATATTGAGAAGATTTGGGATGATGGACTGTAAATTCATGGCCACACCGATGGTTTGAAATCTGAAGAAGCTGAGAGATTCTGTTTCTGATTCAGATTTGATAGATCCCACTATGTATCGATAGCTAATCAGATCATTGATGTATTTGGTCAACACTAGACCAGATAAATTTTTGCAGTGGGTGCTCTCAACTACTTTATGTGTGAGCCAAGACAGGTTCACTGGGTTGCTGCAAAACATGTGTTGAGATATTTGTGTGGGACAATGGGATATGCCCTGAGATATGCTTCCAATGGTGACACAAGATTGCAAGGATATTCCAATTCGGATTGCATCGGGAGTGTTGTGGACAGGAAGACCACCTCCGGGTGTTGCTTCAACTTGGGATCTGCCATGATTTCCTGGTGTAGCGGGAAGCAGACCTCAGTAGCACTCAATACTGCAGAGGATGAGTATATTGTAATATGTGTTACAGCTCGAGAAGCTGTGTGGCTTCAGAAACTCCTTGCGAGATTGTTTGGCCAGACTATAGAGCCAATATTGATTCATTGTGACAACCAAATTTGTGTGCAGTTATCTATAAATCCAGTATTCCATGATAAGTCGAAGCATATCAAGATTCAGTATCACTACATTCATGATATGGTGCAGAGAGGTGCAATTGAGCTACAATATGTCCGACAGATGACCAGACTGCTGACATTCTTACCAAGCCTCTTCCTAGGATAAAGTTTGCATACTTTCGTGAGCAGCTTGTAGTAGAGAATGTCTCCCTCGCTAAGAGGGAAGGTTGATATCTCAGTATCTTCTCCCAAACACTATGATGGAGTGGGAAGATTAATCTCATGTTTACTCCCTCATTAAGAGGGAAGGTTGATTTTACTCCCGAACACTCTAAGGAATGGGGAGTTTGGTTTCATGACTGAGTCCCTCATTAAGAGGGAAGGTTGATTTTCCTCCCATACACTCTAAGAAGGAGTGGAGAGATTGATCCCGTGATTGTTGTCCTCGCTAAGAGGGAAGGTTGATTCTCTTACATTCTCCCGAACACTCTGTGGTGGAGTGGGGAGATATCTCAAACACGTTGAAAAGGGTGTAGAGAGGCCATTGCTTTCTCTCGGACACTCTGAGGAGTGGGGAGATCTCTCGAACACCTTGAGAAGGGGTGGGGAGGCTATTAAAGTTTAGGGTTAGGTTAAGATTTAACATAAATAAATATACTTCAATGCATAAACAAAATCATGAACAAGGTTAGATTCAGAATAGTACTATTTCAATAAATTTAAACTGCAATAAAATCAAACATAATTTTCATCTCTTTCAACTTTAACACTCCATTGGTTACTGCGTTAAAGTTGGTCCTTAAGATGTGTTACCGACTAGGCTGCACCTAGTTGGACTTTCAGTGAGCCGCCAGTGATGAACAAGATACTTGTTCATATTCAGAGTTCAGAAGTCCTTTCAGG
>LPNX011007262.1:0-84463 GCA_001517045.1 Pseudotsuga menziesii
TCAGGTGACAGCACTTGGCTCGAGCTTGCCCCCAAGGTCGCACCCAGTGGCTTGAAGATTTCTACCACGTTACCCGAGGTGCGAATTAGGCGGCAACACCTTTTCTTGGAAGAACAGGGAAAGAAAAGGATGGAAGAAGAGGGGAAGTTGTCTTTTTGTTCTTTTTGCACTTCTTGCTTTCTCTCTTGCTTGGTTTTAGCCTTTGGGCTTTTCTTGATTCCTCCTGCAAATAAGAGCTTAAAATAGTTTAAACATTATGCATTAGTTAAGACTTTAAATACAAACTACAAACTATATTCTCGAAAAAGAGAGCAAAAACCAGCAATGAAAAGAGAGGAGAAAGAGGGGAGAAAAACCAAGGAAAAGGAGAGATAAAAGGTGAGAAAGAGGGCTGTCCTAAAGGTGAGAAAGAGGGTTGTTCAAAAACAAAAAGATGGCTAAAAAACAGTAAAACAGAGGGCAACGAACAATCAAAAGAGGGCTGTCCAAAAAGTGGAAAGATAGGGCCAAAAACTAGGGCAAAAGAGGGCTGTCCAAAGTGAAGAAAATGGGCTGCAAACTAAAGTGAAAAGAGGGCAGCGAGGAAGAAGAAGTAAAGGAAAGCCAAACAAAGGCAAAGGGAAGGAAGCGTAAGGGTTGAAAAAAGTGAACTAGGGCTTCCTAAGTGATCGGTAACCAAACGAAAAATAACTTATGAAAATTTTATGAGATGGAACTTGAAGTAAACAAAGACTCTTCAAGCCTTCTTCTTGGAAGAATCCAAGTTATTGTAGATCCTGCAGAGAAACCAGTGTTAAAAGAAAAACTTGTAATCTTGAAGATGAGCTAGATGCAACCGAGCTCACGCCCTTCTCCAAGATAGTAGATCCTGTCCAAGATCAAAACACTTCACAAAACCCAGTGAGATCAATCAACTAGCATGCTAATAAATATAAAGACTCATCAACATTAATATAACTAAATATGTCTTGCTCATAAAATCTTTTATAAAATAGCACAATCAACCAACTTAACAACTGTTAATGGAAGATTTTACGTTCTAAACAGTAGACTTCTAAAACTAATTGATTATATCATATATGAGTATTGCAAATAAAATAGATGGACAGAAATCACCTCACAAATTCATTCTCTACAAGTACTAAGCTGCATGGACCTCCAAAGTCTTGATTTTATTCCAGAAGATGAGCATAAGCCATTACAAAATCTTACAGAGTAAGTTTACAATCAAAAGATCTACCCGAATAGAGCTAAAGGAGCCTCTATTTATACAATGAATGAAGAACCCAAAACCCTAAAACCAGAAAACCAGACCTAACCGGACTAGCCACCACTGAGAGAGCAGACCTAAAGAAGATTGGTTGGGAATGAGGGGAGGCCTCCACCTAGGCAAGGCGCCCCCATCCCAACCCTCAGCACCGAAAACCAATCCCAGAATCATCCCAAACGTGTGAGGGCGCATCTGCTGGAGAGAGAAGGCGTGAGCATGAGGAGAGGCTTGATCTGGTAAGTAAAACCACATCCTAGGTATGGAGGAAGCCACTGCTAGGTTTGGAAAGGCCAGTGCTGGTGTAATATTCAGTCTTCACCTCGATCAAATCATCAAACCAATGAGTGCTTTCCATCTTATCAAATTCGGGAGTTTAGCTAGAGATGACAAACCCGTTAACTGAATATAACTTTATTGCTCACTGAATGCTCACTGAAGCTGAGTTATGATAACTCCAATCATCATAAATACCCATTGAGATGTCATTTAGCATTTTATTTCGCTGAATTTGGATTAATTTGGAGAGTTTTAATTTTCTCCAAAATAATCATTTTTTAATAAAAACTCCATTTTTTCCCCAAAAATGACTTTTTTGAGAAAATGTGCATTACGTGTCTGATTAATGATCTAAAAGTTGGATCTGACTGGCTGGCCGATCAAGAATGAATTTTGGCTTAAGGTTAGAGCCTTCAATCACTGAATTCGGGGTCTGGATGACCGAGTTATTACAACCGGGTTTTTTTCCATTTAATTTATGGAAAAATTAACCAAAAAACTTACGGAAATAATTAAAAAAATTTAAAATTAAAAAAAAAATTTCGGAAAATTTTTAAAGGTCCTATTGACCTAGGATATGACCATGCTCTATTTTAACAATGTCTAGTAGGTTTATAAACACTTAGTTGGGCTCTAATAACCCCCCAAGGCCCAGAATCCAAAATCGGGCATTCCAACTTTGGAGGAAGCAAGAGAAAAGCTCGTCAATTATACTCAGCTATAGGCAAAGCATAATTGTCAAGGGAAAAAAACTCCTTGGAATACCTTAGTTGAGATTCTACGTCTTAGGAGACCAAACCACTCAAATACCCTACTAGCACATTTTATTACAAACCCCGCGGGGCCATGGTCAAAATTATTCAAATGAAAAACTGGCTAGTCAATATTTGCTAGACATGAGGACGGATCAACTGATACACTGGAATCAGACATTGAACATGTCTGTCAACCAGCAGCTCCTCAGGTAACCCAACTATGGTACAAAAAGTTGGTAACAGAGCTCATCTCAACCGTTGATTAGAACATTTTGATCTCTTAATCTTAGCCACCCAATTGAAAAGTGGCTATGATTTTGGTTTTCTCATTCCTATTTAAAGGAAAAAGCTTCTCATTGTAAAGGGGGTCTTTGGCACCTGGATTTGGATAATAGAAAAACTATTTTTGTGGAGATTCTTGGATCTCCTTTGCATCTGGTGTTTTTCGATGGTGATTGGAAAATATATTGCTTCCTAGGATTTGGGTATTTGTTGTGAGATCTATATTTTTTGGAAACATTGTCTTGTCTATAGGAGGGCGACTTCAATTTTGGCGTTTTTGCAGGGGTTCCTCAACTCGCTTGTATCAGGGGGTTTTCATTAGTATCAATGCGATCTATGCCTTCATATTGCTATTTTTCTGTAGCATGTGTTCTTTTCTTATAACACATCAAATCTGATATGGTTGGCGTTTGTTGTGCAAGAGAGAGGGCACATTGGCTTCCTCGGGCAAATCGTTTCACATAGAGGCTTCTTTCAAATCTTCTCAAATTGATCAGGATGGCATAGATCCTCATCATCAAGGCATCTGCAAGGTTTTCCAGGTAAGATCTGTTACCACCCCATCTTAACAGGTTTCTCCAGAGAGCAGGGAAGATTATGAATTTGTCTTTGTTGCACATAGACTGCTGCTTGGGCCTCTTTCAGCCTGCAAAACACTACAAAACTGTCAGTTGGATTTCTTACCAACATGCTAAGAGACTAAAACAAAACCAGAGGAGATCAAGTGCAGAGGATCAATCAATTGAATCAGTGCAGGTTGTAGAGGGGGCATTTAAAATTGGCTCCTTCACAAGTGCACTCTCTCCAACTACTATACCAAATTTATGGACTGCTGATATAAAAGGTGTCTGGACGAGCTTTGGCCTATATTATTACAAGGAAGACTGGCTAGAAAGTTCTAAAAGTAAGGGGTTGTAAACTAATGTCTAGTTATTCAGATCATCCAGAAGTAGATGATCCATTGTCATTTCTTGGAAATGGTGATCTGTTTCAAGCACTTGGTAGAGTAACAGGTTTACAAGAATTATCAATTGGGTGGGGGTTATCTAGATTTTTTCTAGAAACTTTGAAGCTACCACTGAGATCATTAAAGAGCCTGCAGTGGGCATTGGTGGATCTTTGAGTTCACAAGCATGGATGTTGCTGCCTGAGATTTGTCCTTCACTAGAGTGCATCTCTGTTTGCTTTCAGTATTGCAGTCCATGGATCAAGAGGCAAGAAAGGACCTCACACCATTGAAACTAAGAAGGAAAGCTGCTGAATTTGCTAAGAAAACTGACAATATTCAAAGGAGATCATTTAAGAGATATGGTGTATGGGGAGACTGGGACAATCCTTATCTGACACTTTCTCCAGAATATGAAGCTGCACAGATTGAAGTATTTGACCAAATGGTTCTTCTAGGCCACATATATAGAGGTCGGAAACCGGTTCATTGGAGTCCCTCATCATAGACTGCACTTGCTGAAGTTGAATTAGAGTACCCTGAGGGCCATACATCAAAAAGTGTCTATGCGGTTTTCAAGCTTGTTAATTATGGGCAGATACCTGAAGGGTATAGTTGATTATGGGCAGATAGAAGTTGAAAGCAAAAAATTGAAAAAAATAGCGGTTCACCTCAAAAGCAGCATGATAATGGTACTCTACACATGAAAGCACTCCACAATTTAGCCTCCAAATCTTCTCTTTATTCCAACAATGAATGATAAATACAATATTACAACAATAGCAAGCCTTTCTCCCACAACTCTAACTAGTTTGGAAGAGAGAATGACAACTTTATTTATAGCCGGAGCAGGCCCTGGGGGGTCTACCTACACTAAAGATAGACTCAGAGTGGGAGTTGAGTTCCACTGAATCAAACTAAGTTGAAGTGAAGAGGCCGTGCCACCTATCTTCACCAAACTCTTCCAACCAATCATCATGCACCACACTTAAACCATATTCGCTACCATATGAAAAATTATCCAGATTTTTAAATCTTTCACATGGAGAGGGTCGCATACTTATGGGGGACCCATGCCATGTCACCTCCCCACTTTAAACAAATCATGTTTGACTTTGATTTTTGACTTTTTCAACCTTGTCTTTTTGTGCCAATTTGATGCACTTTAGCATTAAAATGTCGTATTGATGCTTCTTTAGCTGAATAATGGCTTTCGGGATGTTTTAATCATAGTAGAAAACATCGGCATCGGCAAAAAATCGACGAGGGTCCAGAAAACATCTTCTCGGCAACATCGGCGGAAAAAATCGGCAAACCGTGGAAAATATTAAAAAAAACAAAATATATTCATTTTTTTCATAATTTTAAGCATATAAAGCAACAATGACATCAAATAAATACATTGACACATAAATATAGAAAAAACACTGATAGATATCATGTAGGCATGCCAAATATAATATGAGACATGAAAGTCGATACTGAAAGTCTGGACTCTGAATATAGTTGTCCAATAGTACTCGAAACAAAAGTGGGAAATCAATGGTCCATACATATATCATATGACAAAATGACATCACAAAACTAGTAGCTAACTATCTGTCTCCGGAATATAAATCAATGCCCTCTTCCCCTTTTACGGGAAAACATAATGGGCTGTTTGCCAGGCCTACCCCTGACAGTAGAAGGTCCTGGCCCTGTACTACTAGGTGCCAATGAGGGACTCGGTGCCACTGCCAATAAGGGAGTAGATGCATCGACCACTGTAGAAGGTGGTGCTGATGAAGCCACATCACCCTCCATGAAGTCCTCTGGGTCAAAGCGGTCCGCCTCCTCCTCCTATTCCTCCTCTTGCTCCTCCTCATCCTCCTGCCCCTGCTGCTGCTCCTCATCTAACCATGCAGGTGCCTCCTCCATGATAGGTAACTCATCCTCCACCCTCCACTTGGACAATACATCAATTTATAAATTTTTAAATGAAGACATTATATAAAATTTATGTCTTTATTTAAAAATTTAAAAATTTATATTATAAATTTAAAAATTTTAAAAATTTATAAATTTAAATTTAAAAATAAACACATTAAAAATTTATAAAAATTATTTAAAAATTTAAAAATTTATATATATAATTTAAAAATTTAAAAATTTAAAAATTTATTAAACAAAGACAGTATATATATACTATATAGTATATATATACTATATAGTAATATACTATACGCTGTAATACTGTATAGTATACAGTATACAGTATATACTGTACACAGTATATACTATATACTGTATACTATATACTGTATTACATAATACAGCGTATAGTATATACTATATAGTTTATTACTATATATATTATATAGTATATACTATATACTATATATAATATATACTATATACTATATACTATATATAATATATAGTATATTAAAAAACGAAATGCGGGCGCGGACGCGGGCACGGGCGCGGACGAGGGCGGGGGCGCAGGCGCGGGCGCGGGGAGTCTGTCGGGGGCCGGGGCCAGGCTCTGTGGAGTCTGTTCGGGCCCGGTTTTTTAAAAAACGAAATGCTGCGGGGAGTCTGTTCGGGTTCGGGGCCGGGCTCTGTCCCAATTTAAAAAAAATATATATATATAAACTATAAACTCGTGAACCCTCGCCGATTTTTTCCTTCATGGCGCGATTTTTTCCGAAAACTCGTCGATTTTTTTCAAACCGCGCAATGTACGATTTTTTGTTGAACTCACGATTTTTTCGCCGAAAAAAATCGCTGGCCCGAAAATCTTGCGATCTTTCGGGACATCGGCGATTTTTCGGCGATGTTTTCTTCTATGGTTTTAATCGCCCAAAACATGGGAAAATTGGCCCCTGGGGTAAAGAGGATGCTTTGAGTGTGAAAACGAGCATCGCCATGCCAAAAATGGGCTCCCAACCCATCAATTATCAAACTTTGAATTTTTTTAATTAAACAATTAAAAAATGGCCTAATTTTGCGGGAAAATTTATTTTTCTCAAAATCAGACGAAACTCTAGGGGGTCCTAGAACATGTCCATGCGACTCAATTCAAATGCCTAGCATGTTTATAAACACTAACACGGAGGCTCTAATAACCTCCTAAGGCCTAACCACCAAGACAACTAGCCCAACTTTGGAGGTGTGAGTGAAAAACTCAGAAATTATTAGTCGTGTGTTCAATAACCAATAATAACCAAGGGAAAAAACACTCTAGGCTAGTCAGATTGATGCTTAAGTTTGGGAAGTCGAGCCTTTTATAAAAATTGACCATGCTAACATAGTTTTTACAATTTCCCCAAGGGGGTATGAACATGTGTTACAAATTTTTTTGAACAAACTCCCAGAAAAAGCCTGGCAAACTTCTAAACCTTGAAGAATGAGCAAGTATACTTGTTCTACTTTGTTGGCTCGTTTGAAAAAACCACCAAGTACAACTTAGGTGTTAACAGGGGTATAACACATTGAGACACCACAACTACAAGAATTCACTATCAGAATACTGAGTCAGCCTTGCAACGCTTCAGGTTATGAGTATAATTGGTCAGTATTTGAACACATCAACACCAAAAAGCACTGCAGGTTGGAGCATGAGAGGTTGGAGAAGTTGGTCTTCATATGCTACAACCTTAGGATGCTCAACAAACAATTGCAAGCAAAGGATTTGGATCCTATTTTATTGGATTAAACTGATCTAGTCTCTGATTGGGTAGTGGAGGATGAATCTCCTACTATTGATCTGAGTTAGATTGATGAAGAGACTAAGGGTCCCTCTAGTGTACCATTTTCTAAAATGAAAATACCAAACACACATGCATCATAGTTGATGTTTCAATCTAGCGATGTTGGCACTAGCTCCCCTATTTATATACTAGGCATTCTACTACTCATAGTCATGCATGGAACTCGAGATTGGACTTGGAGACACTATCTCTTTTGATTTTCTAACTATGTTTTGAGCTATGTATTTGAACTTAGTACTATTTGTGAATTTGTTCAAGGAATCATCTTTTATTCTCTATTTTGAATACATATGGAGTGTCAAATGTTGTATTATCATTTTTTATGAGATGATCTAATGAATTCTTGCATAGAATGTGGTTTTCTAACTTATATGTATTAGAAATGTCAATAATATATTTCTTGTGTTCAAAATTTACTATATTTTAATTTCTTAGAATGTGGTTTTATAACTTATATGGATTAGAATTGTCATTTGTTTAAGGAATCATCTTTTATTCTTTATTTTGCATCTGAAAACTGGACCTTTCTGGAATTGACTTTTTCTGAAATTTCACAAGAGAGGCTGATAGATCAGGGCTTAAGCACTCCAGAACACCCCCAACACTGAGCTAGTTCCTTTCGGGTTGCCCTAGATCTGAAAAATTGGTTTTCAGCCCCCTAGCCCCCTCATCAGATTTTGACTTTTCCAGATCTGATCTTTACTGAAATTTTTTGATTTGGGTTTGTAGATCAGGCTACCTTGATCTCATTTCCCCTTTAACGGTGAGTTGACAGCCTCCTGGTGACTCTAGAACTACAGTCTGCCTCTCTAAGCCCTAGCGTTAGCCCTCCATTAAGCTGATTTTCCGGGCCAAATCCTTTTTTGGGTCCATAGATCAAGTTATATCCTAGGCGGGTTCACTGAAACTTTGGGTTGATGCTGACTCCATTTCCCAATGCACATAAGGCAATGATCTCCTAGCTAGTGCTAGCCCTAACTTGACCTCACTCCCATTCCCTTTGCCAACATTCATTTACAACTCAAGTTACCTATTTTTCACTAAGTCTGTCTCCTTGGTACTAGACAGTCCCAACTTTGTCCTTGCTTACCCTGTCACAGTTATGTTTCCCAAGATAGTGGTCATCTCCATCAGTTTCTAGTACCTAAACCCTAGAGCTAGGGTTTCCATTTACCTTGCACCTTACATACCATAAAGCCCCATTTGATCTATTCTGGTGTCTAGGTCTGATCTCTACTGTCGGGAGCAGATCCGGGTCTCCCCCATTGTTGTCTTGGACTAGGATAACATAAAGTGAAGGCTGCCTTGATTGGTGTGACAACCATCCATTTGGGAGTCTAGGCAGTTGTGGTTCCACCCCTTAGTTGCTTGCCCCTCTATCGTCCATCCTGGATCCACCTCACACAGGCAACTACAAGGCGGGTGATAACATTTTGGCGCCGTTGCCAGGGAAGGTAGAGGCCTACCTTGGTTTGACATTTATCCTTAAGCTCTCCTCCTGTTCTCTTTGCCAACATTTTGGCGCCATTGTCGGGGAGGTAGAGGCCTACCTTGGTTCAACATACCTCACCTCTCCCTACGACATATCTTTTATTGGTGAATTACTTGTGTGGTTCACCTAGCGACTCCACCCCGTGACTCCACTGAGGATCGTACCCAACATATTAATCTTAAGTTCTTCGAGCATACCATAAATCATAATGAATTCAGATGTATTTCTGAGGCACATGAAGGAAGTAACCAAAAACATGATTGAAAATACAAGACAAATAAACGAAAGGAATAGATGGAGGTCAGACTACGGGTATGAGGATGATCTTGAGCCTGATTATGGGTATGAATATAGTTATCACAATCTTTATGATACCCACCAACTTCCTCACCCATGCAATAAAGTTTTCCCGACCATCCCAAGTGGATCTGTAAGTCGGCATGAACCTAGAAGTCAGTCCCAGTCAAATCCTTATAGCCAAGTAACCCGAGCTGTGAAAAAAAAAGACAGACAGTCTCCTTTTGACTTTATTTGAAATACCAGGAGCACCTCATCCTATGCCAAACGATTACACTAGGAGGTTGCCCCAGTTTAATGGAAATAAGGATATATCTATTGAAATTCATCTGGATATTTTGTGGGATTACATGGAATCTATAGGTGCAAACAATGAAGATGTTTATATGCGATCCTTAGGAGAATCCTTGCAAGGGGATGCTCAACTATGGTTTGATCATTTAGCACCAGGATCCATCACTGGGTATGACATGTTCACATATTTGTTAATTTATAGTTGGAGTAGGAACATTGATAAAATTTTAGAGTGTCAGTCTAGCAATGATTATGCCGTTGATAATCAATATATTGATGAAGTGCTTTCTCAATTGGACCATTCCTCTCCTGATATGTTCCAAATTATGAGCATGCCTGCAATCCATAAGAATGTTACAGGGTACTTCGAGAATAATGTTTCAAAACTCATGATGAAACTAAGAGGGATATCAATCAAATCATATGAGATACTCTGTTATTATTACCTGAAGCAGTCACAGAGAAAATCCTGGATCTGATCTGTGGAAGGGAACCTAACATGCACCATCAAGAAACATCTATAGTTGAGCTTTCCATTGGTGATGTCATTAAAGAGCCTTTAAAAGAGAAACTCCATAGTCATTGCCTAATTGATGATAATTTGATTCAGTATCCAACCTATCCGAATCTGGATTCAGATCTTGATCATATCACTGTAAAAGAAGAAAAGGGGGAAATTAATAAAACTTCTATTGAAGAGCAATCATGTAGTCATATTGTAGTTGAAGACCAAGTTTGTGAGGATAGAAATGAACATAGTAATGTTTTTCCTTATCAAATGAATGATGATGATCATTTATCCTCAGTTGAATGTAATGAACAATCTCAAGAAGAGCAACCACATGATGAGGATATAATAGCAAGCGAGATTGACTTAGAACCTTCTTTGTCACATCTTTCGAACTAGAATCTGTGTCCCAATTATCATCAAGAGCCTCCAAAGAATGATTATTGTAATGTTGTTACTATTCCTCGTCATATTTTTTATCAAGGTGATTTGGTTAGGGAGATTAGTCATAGTGATTCTAGTTCTTGGGACGTTAGTTTTAATCTTGCCAATTTCTCTAGCAAATGTCCCATATCACATCGAAGATTGGTGTTAATATCTTTAGGTGATCCAAATCAAGTCTTAATTTGTCAATCCACCCTCCCATCCCAGCTCTTGATGTCCTTCTCTATGGTATCATGCAGTGCAGATTCTAGAAAGTGTCAACTGGTCAATGGTAAAGCATTTTATCTCCTTTCATCCTTGGTGCATAATGTTTTCAATTTTGCTAATTTCATTGATTGGGTGAATGAAAAGCTCTATAAAGACCAATTCCATATTTCCTCATTTTATAAACAACAAATGGGGTTAATCTCAATTTCTGGTTTAATGATTTATAATTTGTCCCTATTTTGCTTCACCATTGATCATGATATGAGTATGATTGAGTGCGCTAACCAGAAAGAGGAGGGAAGAAATGACGGCCTAGGAGGGATGAATCATGTATCGTATTCTTTTTTTTCATCAAATTTAAACTTGCATAAATTTTATGATCCTATCGATCTATGGGTAGAAGAAGTTTGCAGCAATCAATCTCATCCCTGGCATGATTTCATTTCTTTTCATCCATGTCTTTCTTTAATTTTCAAGCAACAAGTTATAATGGCTTCAATTTTCATTCACATTGCTCACAAGCCATTTTTTATTTGTTGTATCATTAACTATAAAGAAAGCTCAATAGATTTGTTCAGCAAGTGGTTACATTGGATTTATGATTTTACCTAACACTTGTCTAAACTGGTTAGAGTAAGGTAGGTAGCATTGAATAAGCCTTTCTCGGTAGTAGTGTAGAACTTTGCATCTTTGTTTAAAGCTCACCTTTTGAAGCTCCTAGCGTAATTTTTGTTATCCTGCAAAATAAAAATCAAACTTTTATTGAAAAGTTATCATTATAGATTAGATTTATTTTCTGCTTTTCAGTTTTATGCATCTTTATTTTCAGTATTTATATATTATCCATATATTGTTTTGACGACCAGTCTGTGAGTTTGGTATAGCTCTGGACATGTTGCAGGTAGTCAGGTACATTCTTGGTAGCGGTTGCAGAGCTGGATGGATTGACCGAGGATGCGAGAAGCAGAGTGCGAGTACCAGAGATTCTGAGGTTTTCAAGCGCTCCTTTCAGTAGAGCACTTGTCCCAGCTGGAGCCAGATGTTATCACATATATAGTAGCCAGGCTACCATATTTTATTTTTCAAACACAGTACATTTTTCAGCCAGATCTCTTACATATGAGATGTTGAGATGAGCATTTTTTATGGATCATGATTATATTAGTGGACTATTGTACTCTCCCATGTCAGGGCTGAGTCTCAGGACACTCAAATTTGAGGACCGATGTAGCCATTTATGTCATTTTCAGAATAGGCATTGATGCCCAGTTTTATGTCAGTTCTCTCTCATTGGACAGATGGTGTCTCAGATGGATTATATTGCATGGTTATGACTCAGCATTTTATATTGTGTTATGGTTATTATTGCTCTTATACTGATTCTTGTGACATGTATTAACTTGTGGTATCATGATCTGGCGGTCATATTTATATGGACTTGGTTGTATATTGTACTATGTATTGATGTCCCTACTTAGACTTGGATGTTCTTGATCTATACTCATTGGTTTTACCCACCTTAGGGAGAATAGAGGTAGTCATTCCCACCATTGTTTTGGCTTGCTAGTGTTGGCTCCATCATTCATTGTCTTCACCCATCCATTACCTTCCAGTTTAGTTTTCAACCCAACTGACTTCTTGACTTATGGCATGGAGGATCTTTTTCCCCGCTAAAACTTTTGTTGGACAAGCCTCCCTGTTTATATTGTGTCTCGACTCTGAGTTGGTGACAAAACTTGCCTTTGGTAAGTTGGATAGTATGCCTAAATCATTCTGGTTGGTTGTCCCGATGTTTGGCACTATGCAGAATTCCCCCTAGTCACTTGAGATGTTGTTGGCTAAAATTGAAAGCTCATGTACTACCTATGTTGAAATTATTGAATATGCGCCCGTGAAAAATGAAAATTATAAAACTGTGTTTCTTAACATATGTAAAGAGGGCAAGAGCAATAAAATGCTGAAATACTCCTTGAAGAGTATAAGAAAAGGTCCAAAAAAGCAATGATTAAAATATGCTGACCTTATAAAAATGTCCCGGATGAAAGCTGCGATTAGCTGTGCTTTTAAGCACTAGTGAAGTACCAAAGGGTCATATAGGCCAAAAAGGCCATGGAATAAAAATGATGATCCTAATGAACCATGATCAAGATTGATGTAGACATGATGCCTAAGTTGAATAAGCACTCTCTAAACAACTCACCCAATTGTGAGGCACTGCCATTCTTTGTGTTGTTGTTTGTCTGACATTGGTTATAGTGAGTATTCCCTTTCCTTGTCCAAAGTGTCATGATGTTGAGTAGGAAGTCATCATTTGCCTTAGCCTTATCATTTCAAACCCTTCACCCTTCACTAGCAAATTAGCTACAACTGTGAAGTGAGTATAGTCTTGAAAGTCTAAGTCTGAGTAATAATGAATAAAGCTTTTATATGTATTGATTGATGTACCGCCAGTGAAATGAATGCTACTTGTTCTGATTGTTACTTGAATGAGTTTTAGAGCATGTCTTAACCTTTTTAACACTTGCAGCGGATGGATATAGTCTGAGTTATTATTGGTGTTTGATTATTCACAGATGGTTATATTGTTTATTGGATATGATTGATGATCAGATAGAGACCTATGAGGGGTATGAGTATACACCTTAGATGGATTTGGACTCTCTGGGTCTAATGAGACAGTTTATTTCCAGTTTCGGGCACTTGCAGATGTGATCAGGCTCATTTTGCCTTTCTGATGCAGTTTTGCTTCACAGATTGATATTTTTGAGCAGGGAGATGTTTCAGGTGGATCTCTTAGGGCGTTGTATGGGTATAGGGGGGTGCAGCCACTTGTTTGTGCCATAGTACCCCCATCCCAGAGAGCCTGGTGGGCTCAATTTGACAATGCAGGCACCCTAGGAGGCTGTTTTGGTAGGATCACGTTTCTCGAGGCAGATTAAAAAATGATTAAATGGCTATTGAAGAAATCGATTTGGGTTAATGAGGCAAGGAAATGACATGGGATAAGTCATGATGATGAGAATGATGTCCTCCACACCTTCTCCAGCAGTTGTAGCTCTTGATTGGGCCCACACCTATTTTTGGGCATTTTTTATTATTTTCTGGAGCTCTTTTTGGAAGCTCACGTTTTCCTCAAGGAGGCACAAAAGTCAAAGAATTAAATTGTTATATTATTTATTGTGACAGGGGGACACACAAAGGGAGTTAGTCAAACACTCCTTGGACCCACCATGTGCTTTTATTTATTTCTTGTTGATTGGGTTACCTTTATTTGGGTGGTTTAGTCCACTTTTGTAAATTATGGTTATATTTGATCCATGTGTTGTATGTTGAGCTCATTTCAACCATTGATTAGAACATTTCATCTTTTAATCTTAGCCACTCGTTTTGAAAGTGGTTAGGATTTGGTTATGATTGAGGTTCTCTCATTTCTATTTAAAGGAGAGAGCTTCTCATTTGTAAGGGGTCTTTGGCTCTTGGATCTGAATAATAGAAAGATTTTTTTGTGGATATTTTTTGGATTTGCTTTGCATCTGATGTTCTCAAATGGTGATTGGATAATCTTCAGCTTCCTAGCATTGTGGAAATTCTTGTGAGATCTATATTTTTTTGCTATCATTGTTTTGCCTACAGGAGGGCATTTTGGCTGGAGCGTTTTTGCAGGGGGACCTCAACTCGCTTGGTTTTCTTCGTCTTGGATCAGGGGGTTTTCATTAGTTTCATTGTGATCTATGATTACTTCATTTTACTGTCTTGAAGCATTTGGTTTCTTTATCGTGTATTGGCAAATCTAATATTGTTGAGGTTTGCTCATGCAGAGTAGGGGGCGCATTGTGGCTTGTGGCTTGCATCCTTCATAGAAATCACTTGGATCTTCCAGAATTGATTGGGATAGCAAAGATCATTATTATTGAAGACTTCTACAAGAATTTTCAGGTAAGATCTAACAGGTAAGTCTTTTCTCTTCAGATCTTATTCCATTGTACCTTGCTTTACTTCACTTTTTTCTGAAAAAACTCCTAAATACTAAAAACCCTAAAAAGCAATAAATCTGGGAATCGTCCGATCTTTGGCCAAACCATTTTTAGGTTTCATAGATCGGGCCTCCCCTTCATTAAATCTGCTGCAACGCTGGTCAAACTCCTGCTAGTTTGACCTAGATCTGATTTTTAGCTAGAAAACTGCATAACCCCCTAACTGAAAATTTGACCTGCTAGGGTTTTGACTTTTTCTAAATTCTGACTTCACAGATGGATAGATCAGGTCCCACACAGTCCAAATCAACCCCAATGCTGTTCAAATTCTTGGCAGTTTGACCTAGATCTTAGTTTTTGAGTACAACAGCCCTAGCGCCCTCACTGAAAACTGGACTCTTCCGGAATTGACTTTTTCTGAAATCTGACAAGATAGGATGATAGATCAAGGCTTAAGCACTCCAGAACACCCCCAACACTAAGCTAGTTCCTTTCAGGTTTCCCTAGATCTGAAAAATTGGTTTTCAGCCCCCTCATCAGAATTTGACTTTTCCAGATCTGATCTTTATTGAAATTTTCTGATTTGGGTTTGTAGATCAGGCTACCCTGATCTCATTTCCCCTTCAACGCTGGGTTCACAGCCTCCTGGTGACCCTAGAACTACAGATCTGCCTCTCTAAGCCCTAGCGTTAGCCCTCCATTGAGCTGATTTTCCTGCAACCTGAATTTTCCGGGTCAAATCCTTTTCTGGGTCCATATATCGGGTTATATCCCAGGTGGGTTCACTGAAACATTGGGTTGATGCTGACTCCATTTCCCAATGCACATAAGGCACTGATCTCCTAGCTAGCGCTAGCCCTAACTTGACCTCACTCCCATTCCCTTTGCCAACATTCATTTACAACTCAAGTTACCTATCTTTCACTAAGTCTGTCTCCTTGGTACTAGACAGTCCCAACTCTGTCCTTGCTTACCCTGTCATAGTTACGTTTCCCAAGACAGTGGTCATCTCCATCAGTTTCTAGTACCTAAACCCTAGACCTAGGGTTTCCATTTACCTTGCACCTTACATACCTTGAAGCCCCATTTGATCTGTTCTGGTGTCTAGGTCTGATCTCTCCTGTCGGGAGCAGATCCGGGTCTCCCCCATTGTTGTCTTGGACTAGGATAACATAAAGTGAAGGCTGCCTTGATTGGCATGACAACCATCCATTTGGGAGTCTAGGAAATCGTGGTTCCACCCCTTATTTGCTTGCCCCTCTATCGTCCATCCTGGATCCACCTCAAACAGGCAACTACAAGGCAGGTGATAACATTTTGGCGCCGTTGTCGGGGAAGGTAGAGGCCTACCCTGGTTTGACATTTATCCTTAAGCTCTCCTCCCGTTCTCTTTGCCAACATTTTGGCGTTACTGCCGAGGAGATAGAGGCCTACCTTGGTTCAACATACCTCACCTCTCCCTATGACATATCTTTTATTGGTCAATTACTTGTGTGGTTCACCTCGCGACTCCACTGAGGATCATACCCAACATATTAATCTTAAGTTCTTAGAGCATACCATAAATGATAATGAATTTAGATGTATTTCTGAGGCACATGAAGGAAGTAACCAAAAACATGATTGAAAATACAAGACAAATAAACGAAAGGAATAGATGGAGGTCAGACTACGGGTATGAAGATGATCTTGAGCATGATTATGGGTATGAATCTAGTTATCACAATCTTTATGATACCCACCAACTTCCTCACCCATGCAATAAAGTTTTCTCGACCATCCCGAGTGGATTTGTAAGTCGTCATGAACCTAGAAGTCAATCCCAGTCAATTCCTTATAGCCAAGTAACCCGAGCAGTGAAAAAACAAGACATACAATCTCCTTTTGACTTTTCTAAAATACCGGGAGCACCTCATCCTATGTCAAACGATTACACTAGGAGGTTGCCCCAGTTTAATGGAAATAAGGATATATCTATTGAAAGTCATCTGGATATTCTGTCGGATTACATGGAATCTAGAGGTGCAAACAATGAAGATGTTTATATGCGAGCCTTAGGAGAATCCTTGCAAGGGGATGTTCAACTATGGTTTGATCATTTAGCACAACTATGGTTTGATCATTTAGCACCAGGATCCATCACTGGGTATGAAATGTTCACAGATTTGTTAATTTATAGTTGGATTAGGAACGCTGATAAAATTTTAGAGTGTCAGTCTAGCAATGATTATGCCGTTGATAATCAATATATTGACGAAGTGCTTTCTCAATTGGACTATTCCTCTCCTGATATGTTTCAAATTATGAGTGTGCCTGCAATCCATAAGAATGTTACAGAGTACTTTGAGAATAATGTTTCAAAACCTCATGATGAAACTAAGAGGGATATCAATCAAATCATACGAGATACTCTATTATTATTACCTGAAGCAGTCACAGAAAAAATCCTGGATTTGATCCGTGGAAGGGAACCTAACATGCACCATCAAGAAACATCTATAGTTGAGCTTTCCAATGGTGACGTCATTAAAGAGCCTTTAAAAGAGCAACTCCATAGTCATTGCCTAATTGATGATAATTTGAGTCAGTATCCAACCTATCCGAATCTGGATTTAGATCTTGATCATACCACTATAAAAGAAGAAAAGGGGGAAATTAATAAAACTTCTGTTGAAGAGCAATCATGTGGTCATATTATAGTTGAAGACCAAGTTTGTGAGGATAGAAATGAACATAGTAATGTTTTTCCTTATCAAATGAATGATGATGGTCATTTATCCTCAGTTGAATGTAATGAACAATCTCAAGAGGAGCAACCACATGATGATGATATAATAGTAAGCGATATTGACCTAGAACCTTCTTTGTCACATCTTTCGAACTGGAATCTGTGTCCCAATAATCATCAAGAGCCTCCAAGAAATGATTCTTGTAATGTTGTTACTATTCCTCGTCATATTTTTTTATCAAGGTGATTTGGTTAGGGAGATTAGTCATAGTGATTCTAGTTCTTGGGACGTTAGTTTTAATCTTGCCAATTTCTCTAGCAAATGTCCCATATCACATGGAAGATTGGTGTTAACATCTTTAGGTGATCAAAATCAAGTCTTAATTTGTTAATCGACCCTCCCATCCCAGCTCTTGATGTCCTTCTCTATGGTATCATGCAATGCAGATTCTAGAAAGTGTCAACTGGTCAATGGTAAAGCATTTTATCTCCTTTCATCCTTGGTGCATAATGTTTTCAATTTTGCTAATTTCATTTCTTTTCATCCATGTCTTTCTTTAATTATAATGCCTTCAATTTTCATTCACATTGCTCACAAGCCATTTTTGATTTGTTGTATCATTAACTGTAAAGAAAGCTCAATAGATTTGTTTAGCAAGTGGTTACATTGGATTTATGATTTTACCTGACACTTGTCTAAACTTGTTAGAGTAGGGTAGGTAGGATTGAATAAGCCTTTCCCGGTAGTAGTGTAGAACTTTGCATCTTTGTTTGAAGCTCACCTTTTGAAGCTCCTAGAGTGATTTTTGTTATCCTACAAAATAAAAATCAAACTTTTATTGAAAAGTTATGATTATAGATTAGATTTATTTTCTGCTTTTCAGTTTGATGCATCTTTATTTTCAGTATTTATATATTATCCATATATTGTTCTAACGACCGGTCTGTGAGTTTGGTATAGCTCTGGACATGTTGCAGGTAGTCAGGTACATTCTTGGTAGCGGTTACAGAGCTGGATGGATTGACCGAGGATGCGAGAAGCAGAGTGCGAGTACCAGATATTTTGAGGTTCTCAAGCGCTCTTTTAAGTAGAGCACTTGTCCCAGCTGGAGCCAGATGTTATCACATATATAGTAGCCAGGCTACCATATTCTATTTTTCAGACTTAGTACATTTTTCATCCAGATCTCTTAGATATGAGATGCTGAGATGAGCATTTTTTATGGATCATGATTATATTAGTGGACTATTGTACTCTCCCATGTCAGGGCTGAGTCTCAAGACACTCAGATTTGAGGACCGATGTAGCCATTTATGTCATTTTCAGAGTAGTCACTGATGCCCAGTTTTATGTCAGTTCCTTCTCATTGGACAGATGGTGTCTCAGATGGATTATACTACATGGTTATGACTCAGCATTTTATATTGTGTTATGGTTATTATTGCTCTTATACTGATTCTTGTGACATGTATTACTTGTGGTATCATGATCTGGCGGTCATATTTATATGGACTTGGTTGTATATTGTACTATGTATTGATGTCCCTACTTAGACTTGGAAGTTCTTGATCTATACTCATTGGTTTTACCCTCCTTAGGGACAATAGAGGCAGTCATTCCTGCCATTGTTTTGGCTTGCTAGTGTTGGCTCCATCATTCATTTTCTTCACCCATCCATTACCTTCCAGTTTAGTTTTCAACCCGTCTGACTTGTTGACTTATGGCATGGAGGATCTTTTTCCTCGCTAAAACTTTTGTTGGACAAGCCTCCCTGTTTATATTGTGTCTCGGCTCTGAGTTGGTGATAAAACTTGCCTTTGGTAAGTTGGATAGTATGCCTAAGTCATTCTGGTTGGTTGTCCCGATGTTTGGCACTGTGCAAAATTCCCCCTAGTCACTTGAGATGTTGTTGGCTAAAACTGAAAGCTCATGTACTACCTATGTTGAAATTATTGAATATGCGCCCATGAAAAATGAAAATTATAAAACTGTGTTTCTTAACATATGTAAAGAGGGCAAGAGCAATAAAATGCTAAAATACTCCTTGAAGAGTATAAGAAAAGGTCCAAAAAAGCAATGATTAAAATATGCTGACCTTATAAAAATATGTCATGGATGAAAGCTGCAATTAGCTGTGCTTTTAAGCACTGGTGAAGTACCAAAGGGTCATATATGCCAAAAAGGCCACGAAATAAAAATGATGATCCTAATGAACTTGGATCAAGCTTGATGTAGACATGATGCCTAAAAGTTGAATAAGCACTCTCTAAACAACTCACACATTTGTGAGGCACTGCCATTCCTTGTGTTGTTATTTGTCTGACATTGGTTATAGTGAGTATTCCCTTTCCTTGTCCAAAGTGTCATGATGTTGAGTAGGAAGTCATCCTTTGCCTTAGCCTTGTCATTTCAAACCCTTCACCCTTCACTAGCAAATTGGCTACAACTGTGAAGTGAGTATAGTCTTGAAAGTCTAAGTCTAAGTAATAATGAATAAAGTCTTATATATGTATTGATTGATGTACCGCCAGTGAAATGAATGCTACTTGTTCTGATTGTTACTTGAATGAGTTGTAGAGTATGTCTTAACCTTTTTAACACTTGCAGCGGATGGTTATAGTTTGAGTTATTATTGGTGTCTAATTATTCACAGATGGTTATATTGTTTATTGGATATGATTGATGATCAGATAGAGACCTATGAAGGGTATGAGTATAACCTTAGATGGATCTGGACTCTCTGAGTCTAATGAGACAGTTTATTTCTAGTTCTGAGCACTTGCAGATGTGATCAAGCTCATTCTGCCTTTCTGATGCAGTTTTTCTTCACAGATTGATACTTTTGAGCAGGGAGATGTTTCAGTTGGATCTCCTAGGGCGTTATATGGGCATAGGGGAGTGCAGCCACTTGTTTGTACCATAGTACCCCAATCCCAGAGAGCCTAGTGGGCTCCGTTTGACAACGGAGGCAACCTAGGAGGCTGTTTTGGCAGGATCACGTTTCCCGAGGCAGATTAAAAAATGATTAAATGGATATTGAAGAAATCGATTTGGGCTATTGAGGCAAGGAAATGACATGGTATGATTCATGATGATGAGAGTGATCTCCTCCACACCTTCTCCAGCAGTTGCAGCTCCTGATTGGGCCCACACCTATTTTTGGGAATTTTGTTATTATTTTCTGGAGCTCTTTTTGGAAGCTCACGTTTTCCTCAAAGAGGCACAAAAGTCAAAGAATTAAATTTTTATATTATTTATTGTGCCATGGGGACACCCAATGGGAGTTAGTCAAACATTCCTTGGACCTTGTTACCAACTATTTTGTACAATAGTTGAACTTCCTACTGAGCCACCAGTTATCGAGCATGATAAATGCCCATCTCCAGAGTTCAGAAGTTCAGTGTGTTCCAGAGTTAGCCATTTTTTGGGTGAGCTTTTTATTTTTGTAAAATACATGTTCATACCCCCCTCAGGGAAAATGTAAAAAATGTCCTAGCATTTAAATTTTTATAAAAGGCTCGGCTTCCCAGACTTGGGAATTAAGCCGACTAGCCCAGAGTGTTTTTTCCCTTGGTTATTATTGGCTGTTGCATAAACGACCAATAATTTATGAGTTTTTCACTCGCTCCTCCAAAGCTGGGGTAGTTGTCTTGGTGTTTCGGCCTTGGGAGGTTATTAGAGTCTTCATGTCAGTGTTTTTTGTCATGCTAGGCATTCTGATTGAGTCGTATGAACATGTACGAGGTCCCCCTAGAGTTTCGTTGAATTCCGTGAAAAATAAATTTTTCCGTTTTTTAAGCCATTTTTTAATGGTTTAAATGGAAATCTTCAAAATGTAATAAAAGAGTGATCTGGAGTCCGTTTTCGGCATGGTTGGGCTCATTTTCAATCTTGAAGCAGCATCTTTACCCTAGGGGTCACTTTCACCATCAGTCGGGCAGTCGAGGCACCCCGTGAAACAGTATTTGACTAAAAATTCATCATGATGGTATTTAAATGCTGAAAATGGACATTTTGCACTAAAATCCGAATTTAGAAAAGTCAAAATTGAGGTCAAAATTGAATTTTTAAGTGGTGGGGATGAGTTGGCATGTGGTCAAAATTGCTTTACGACCTCATTTTGCATGGTTTGAGTTAAACTTTGGATAAGAAAAGGTGAAATCGTTTTTATTAAAGGAAGGCTCATGCTAGCTACATGAGGACCCACGCTTATGTAAGTGGTGGTGAGTGGGATTGGTGGGCTCCTCCACAATAAATATTATTTTTAAACCATAGCATCCAAACTTTGGATACAAGAGGTGGATACGATTTAGTTAAAGAAAGAGGGATGACGTGAATGGAGAGCTCACGCTAGCATGGAGTGTGATGTGTGCTTAACGTGAAGACTCACTAGCGTGAGTGGTGGTGTGAGTAGGAATGCGTGGTCCCCTCTCAAAGTAAATAATTGTAAGATGAAACCATGAGTGGTAGCATATATTGGAGGTTGCGAATATGTTAAGGTGACGTCAACACCATGTGGAGACTTGCGCCCTGTTTTGGTAGGTGAGATTGAGATCAAGGATGGACGCCCCATTCGTTGATAGCTTTGTGTTGTCTCGTGCTGTTTCGAACTTTCTCCAAACTAATCCTTCACGCCAAGCTACCGAGCCTTGTGAAGCATTCGCGTGAGTAGTGAAGGAGGCCGATTTGGAGGTTGCGTGAATCTTGGTGTGTTGGCATTTGATTGGGTGTGTTGTCAAGTTAATGGTGAGTTAAGTGTGAGAGGTGTCAATTACCTCTTCACTCCAAGCTCAGTTACGTGCTGAGTTGTTCTTCAGTTCATTAAAGGCCCCTGGGGCTTGGTTTTTTGTATAAATAGAGGCTTTGCTGTGTCAAACATATCGCGAATCTGGGCGCTCCAACCGGGACGAATCCTATTTTGGCTATTATCTTTTCCATTACTATTTTCCCATACGCAGGAATACCCCCGTTAGCCGGCTTTCGTAGCAAATTCTATTTGTTCTTCACCACTTCAGGGGGGCACTCTTTGTGTTTGGGATATTCACATATAATGCTATTATGCAAATTATCCTTCGAAACCTCCCTAGACCCTTAAGTCTATGCCCTCTCTCTAGAACTACCATTTCCACTTCCAAGGGAAGGAGATCGAGATTACCATGACCTACACTTACTTGGGAGCTCTATTAGGATGGAGATTTTAGGCATGAACACCCTGCCAAAATTATTGTAATATTTGTTTGAAGTTGGAATAAAGTTGTGACTTTTGAGGTCCATGCATGAGTTATTGGAATTGTGGGTTCACATTGTCTTTGGTGATATCTCTTTTACCTTGCCTTTTCAATTATTAAATCATTCTTCATTATATACTCTAGAAGGGCTAACAATCTAGTTTATGAGTATCTTGTTTGGATTTGATATTGTTTGTAAATGTTTTGCAGGGATCATTAAGGGTGAAGAACAAGCTTGAGATCAAACTCTTCTTCATGAACCAGTGGTTTTTTCCATCTAACTCCTTCGTTTTGCAGGTCTTTCTAAGCACTTCCCAATCCAAGAAAGAAACACAACAGTCTGAGCTTCTCCTTCCCTCCATCAACAAAAGTTTAAAAAACACATTTGGTTACCTGGATCTATGAATTTCCCTCTTCTAGTTCTCTCATTTGCTCGATTTTCTCAATTTCTTGCTTACTAGCCTCTTCTTCCTTGCCTTGTTTGGCTTATCTCCTCTTCCTTACTGTTCGCTGCCCCAATTTTACTGTTTGTTGGGCTCCTTCCACCTTGCTGTGCGCCTTTTCTTCTGTTTTTTCTTCGCTACCCTGTTTTTGCATTTTTATGACAGCCATCTCTCTTCTTCCGCTGCCCCATTTTCATCATTTTTTGCAGCTCTTCAATTAATTACTTCGCTGTCCTCTTTTTGCATTTTTATGACAGCCATCTTCCACTTCTTTCGCTGCTCCGTTTTCACTATTTTTTGCATTTCTTTGGTCATCTAGTTCGCTGCCCTATTCTTCCCTTCTCTTGTTTTTAATTTCCTGTTTATTTTCCTCCCTTTCTCCCCTCCTTTCTCTTTTGTTTCAGCCTTCTTTTGCCTCATCCTTTTTGCTCTTTTATCTTCTTCTTTTACCCTTCTTGCAAGTTTGAAGAAAGGGTTTCAAATAAAAGTAAATCACTCTCCTTTTTACATAAAGTTCAATAATAAAAAGTTGTACGCTTTATTTCGAAATTCCTTTCAAGGGTTGAATTCCTAAAGGCAAGTTGTAAAATCTTAATAAAGTTATATTTTGTTTGAGTGGGGTTTTTAAGTCCCCACTCTCAGCCTCCCCCATTTGGGGAGGTTTGCGGTGTTTTTATCTTCTTATGTGCTTTTAGATTAGATGTGCTTTTGCTCATAATATTTGCATCATTTCTCTTAGAATACTAATTGTTAGATTAGCATATTTGATTCATTGAATAAGTTGATTACTTCATCTCTCAATTTTGCATCTTTTGTAAGTAAATCAACTGCTTAAAGTAGAAATCTCTTGAATCTCACCATAAGGTGGATCAAGAGTGCTCTTTCTCGAAGAGTTTAATAAACCATCTTCACTTTATTTCCGTGCATCATATTGTTTAAATCTAGTTAAACAATAAGTAAGACTCTTGAACTTACAGAAACACAAATCAAGAGCACTCTCTATCGAAGAGCATCATTAATCTTGCACATCCTTGCATTAGGCATCTAGATTAGATAAGACTCTTGAACCTTTGTCATAAGACAAGGTCAAGGGCGCTCTCTGTCGGAGAGTTTAATTAATTGACTTAATAAAATCTTTCAACTCACACTCCCTCTAATTAATTCACTTCATTGATCTCCACCTAGTATTCTCTGCCAACTTTCGAGTTGGGCTCGTACTCAGAACGGTGAACAGACTTGCTAAGACCGCAATAACAACATAATTAAAACTTTTACCCCATAACCAACGCACTGGCGTTGTCTCAATAAAATACTCAGGTAGTGGGCAAATTCCAAGTGTGGGGCGCCGGGCAACCCAATTTGGACACAGTTGGTTGAGTTATTAAACACCTAGCTTGTGATTCTAGACAAGTCCGTCATGTCTTCGAATGGAGCCACTGAAGGTATTTCCGGTTAGGATTTCCATACACCTTAAGCAAGATCACCATTAAAATCCTTAAAACTTACCAAGAACACTCGCATAATCTAACATTCATTTGTTTAAATTTCAGACTTGTGTTTATTTCTTCAACGCATTTCAATTTCATCGACTCCATAAGGCACTGATCCTTGTTTTGTTTTGCATAATTATATGATCAATTGTCTATGGCTTCATATAATTGTTATCACTGAATGCATAATTGATGTCTAGAATTTAAATTTATCTTTTAATCTCTCATTTGCAACGTGGATTGCCTTTTTTGATCTTGTTTCATATTCATAATAAAGCAAAACACCTTCTATTCATAATAACTCCTAAGAAAACACCCGTCCGCATCCGCAACCTTCAAATACACTTTAACAACTTAAGAGCCTTAGAAAACACTTTTGTAGGGACTACCCCCCTTGGCTTCATTAGGAGTTGGCCTAAACGGAAGAGCTATGAGTAGGTGACAGTACCTAGCTCTGTGCTTGCCCCCAAGGTCACACCTCTCCCACTTTCCTAAGTGAGGAGACAGCTTTCAATTGATTTCTGCTGCTGGTGTGCAATCGACGGACAACAGACCCATCATGTGCTTTCATTTATTTCTTGTTGAGTGGGTTATCTTTATTTGGGTGGTTTAGTCCACTTTGGTAAATTATGGTTATATTGATCCATGTGTTGTATGTTGAGCTCATCTCAACCATTGATTAAAACATTTCATCTTTTAATCTTAGCCACTCGTTTTGAAAGTGGTTAGGATTTGGTTATGATTGAGGTTCTCTCATTTCTATTTAAAGGAAAGAGCTTCTCATTTGTAAAGGGTCTTTGGTCCTTGGATCTGAATAATAGAAATATTTTTTTCTGGATATTTTCTGGATTTGCTTTGCATCCGATGTTCTCAAATGGTGATTGGATAATCTTCAGCTTCCTAGCATTGTGGAAATTCTTGTGAGATCTATATTTTTTTGCTATCATTGTTTTGCCTACAGTAGGGCGTTTTGGCTGGAGCATTTTTGCAGGGGGACCTCAACTCGCTTGGTTTTCTTCGTCTTGGATCAGGGGTTTTCATTAGTTTCATTGTGATCTATGATTACTTCATTTTACTGTCTTGAAGCATTTGGTTTCTTTATCGTGTATTGGAAAATCTGATATTGTTGACATTTGCTCATGCAGGGTAGGGGGCGCATTGGTGGCTTGTGGCTTGCATCCTTCATAGAAATCACTTGGATCTTCCAGAATTGATCGGGATAGCAAAGATCATCACTGTTAAAGACTTCTACAAGCATTTCCAGGTAATATCTAACAGGTAAGTCTTTTCTCTTTAGATCTTATTCCATTGTAACTTGCTTTACTTTACTTTTTCTTGAAAAAACTCCTAAATACTAAAAACCCTAAAAAGCAATAAATTTGGGAATCGTCTGATCTTTAGCCAAACCATTTCTGGGTTTCATAGATCGGGCCTCCCCTTCACTAAATATGCTGCAACGCTGGTCAAACTCTTGCTGGTTTGACCTAGATCTAATTTTTAGCCAAAAAACTGCATAACCCCCCCACTGAAAATTTGACCTGCTAGGGTTTGGAATTTTTCTGAATTCTGACTTCACAGACAGATAGATCAGGTCCCACATAGTCCAAATAAACCCCAACGCTGTCCAAATTCTTGGCAGTTTGACCTAGATCTGAGTTTTTAACTGAAACATACCTAGCGCCATCACTGAAAACTGGACTTCTCCGAAATTGACTTTTTTCTGAAATCTGACAATATAGGCTGATAGATCAGGGCTTAAGCACTCCAGAACACCCCCAACACTGAGCTAGTTCCTTTCGGGTTGCCCTAGATCTGAAAAATTGGTTTTTAGCCCCCTAGCCCCCTCATCAGATTTTGACTTTTCCAGATCTGATCTTTACTGAAATTTTCTGATTTGGGTTTGTAGATCAGGCTACCCTGATCTCATTTCACCTTCAATGCCGAGTTAAAAGCCTCCTGGTGACCCTAGAACTACAGATCTGCCTCTCTAAGCCCTAGCGTTAACCCTCCATTGAGTTGATTTTCTTGCAACCTGAATTTTCCGGGCCAAATCCTTTTCTGGGTCCACAGATCAGGGTATATCCCAGGTGGGTTCACTGAAATGTTGGGTTGATGTTGACTCCATTTCCCAATGCACATAAGGCACTGATCTCCTAGCTAGCGCTAGCCCTAACTTGACCTCACTCCCATTCCCTTTGCCAACATTCATTTACAGCTCAAGTTACCTATCTTTCACTAAGTCTGTCTCCTTGGTAATAGACAGTCCCAACTCTGTCCTTGCTTACCCTGTCACAGTTACGTTTCCCAAGACAGTGGTCATCTCCATCAGTTTCTAGTACCTAAACCCTAGAGCTAGGGTTTCCAGTTACTTTGCACCTTACATACCTTGAAGCCCCATTTGATCTGTTTTGGTGTCTAGGTTTTATCTCTCCTATCGGGAGCATATCCGGGTCTCCCCCATTGTTGTCTTGGACTAGGATAACAGAAAAGTGAAGGCTGCCTTGATTGGTGTGACAACCATCCATTTGGGAGTCTAGGCACTCGTGGTTCCACCCCTGAGTTGCTTGCCCCTCTATCGTCCATCCTGGATCCACCTCACACAGGCAACTACAAGGCAGGTGATAACAAAAACATTCAACAAACTAAAATCAATATGAAGAAGATTATATGTGAAAAGGAGAAATTTTTCTCTTTGCTCTTCAAGATTTGAAAAATGAGGCATCTAACCGAGGAATCTCACTCCTCAATCCAAATAACCTGCAACTTAAAAGCCCTTTTCTACACAACTAAAAGATGGAGAGATTCATATAATGAGCAAAGAAATCATAAACTTCAACCAAGAAAATGTATGAAATTCTTTACTACAAAAATGAAAACTCACATATTCTATGGCAAATAAATTACCATAAACCTCACCAAAAAAAAAGAAATTTGCTTCCCTGGCCTCCCAATCTTGAGTAGCTACTTGAGCATGGAAGCAAATAATCCAAGAGCACAATGGGACACAAGATTACTCCAAAGATTTTAATTAACTAAGCCAAATGGTTGAAAATTTGTTAAAATATTGTAACTTTAAAAGATATTCTAAATGTATTTTACTGATGTAACCCAAGGGAGATGTTATTATTCCTCCGACGGGGTGTTACTATTGTATTTGGTCATCATAGAGTCATGAGATAAAGCCTCCTCTTGTGTCGGGTCTTTAGCACCCTAATTATAATATAATATACTGTTTCTAAGTATTCCTAGGTGAAGTCGGCCCAAACAGTTTATTGGGGCCGACTTGTCTAGTGCAAAAGTCAATTGACAAATATGTATAAATAGAGGAGTTGTGGTTCTTATTTGAACACAGACTCACTCACTTGTGTAGCACATAGGAGAGAGAGATAGATCAAAAGGAGGAGAACAACTGTTTTTGGGGTTGTCTTTTATACATCTTATACAGAGGAAGTTTTGTTGGGTTTTCTTCCCCTTAAGGGTTTCCCAGGATAAATGTTGTGTCTATCTTGTGATTGTGTTTCTATCAATGATTCTTGATATTCTGTTGTGATTTTGAATTGAATACTATTGAATCTATCCTAGCATATGAAAAACTTAACATGGAATCAAAGCTAACTCGATTAGAGTAGCTTTCACAAGGTGAAATTCTCCCTCCTCCCTCTGCGGAAGAAATTAGGGTTTCTGCAAAAGTTGGAGGATTGAAGACCTGCTTGCATAGAAAATTGCACCCTCCCAGAGTGCATCTATTGAGCCCTAGATCGAAGTTTTTGGGTGGCTAGATCTCTGGGAAAGCCAAACCCTAGTTTGGCAGTGAAACATAACCAAAAAAACTACAGTGTTGCAACCTTGCAAGTAGAATTTGAAGACTGAAGATTAGGGATCTCCAAAAAGCAGTTGGATCAACCAACTCGCCTCCTCCAAGCGCATCTACTGGTAAGGTCAATCTCTTGTTTTGATAAATTTCATTTTTTGAGTGACTAACTGGTCAAGATGGCCCCAAGCACTAAGCTTGAGGACAAATTGGAAGGCCTAGAAAACTTCCTGGCTTGGAAGTATAGGATTTGCCTCATTCTGAAAGAGGATGGTCTTGAGAAGTATATCAAGGATGAGATTGCAGAACCTGAAGAAGCTGAAGCTGAGGAGAAGCATGAACAAGACCTACTCAAGGCAATGAGGATCATTATTGATTCCATTGAGGATCACTTGATCCCTCAAGTGTCATCTAAGAAGACACCTAAGCAAATGTATGATGCACTTTCCAAAATGTATGAAGGGAAGAACATCAATAGAAAGATGAATCTAAGAACTCAACTGAAGGGCACCAAGATGAGCAAAGGAGAATCTATTCAAGATTACTTCACAAGGATCTCCCAGATCAAAGAGAAGCTAAGTGTTATTGGAGATACTCTTAATGAGGATGAATTGGTTATGGCTGCTCTTAACGGCCTCATTAGACCTTGGGACTCATTCATCCAAACTCTGTGTGCTAGAAAAGAAAGTATGATGTTTGACATAGTATGGGAAGATTGCATACTAGAAGAAGCTAGAGTACCCAATAGAGAAGCTCTTCTCAAAGAAGATGATCAGGCTCTAGCTACCCATACTAGGGAAAGAAAACAATCAAACTTCAAGAAGAGTAATCATAAGCCTTCAAAGAAGAAATTCCAGAAGAAGAAGAAGGATTACTCAGAGTATCAATGCTACAACTGTCATAAGTTAGGACATATTGCTAAAGAATGTCCATCACCAAAGAACAACAACAAAAGACATCATGCTCATCTAGCTGAAGATGAGGATGAAGAAAGACCTCGAAAGAGAACTAGAGGTGAAGATGTAGAAGAATATGTGTTATTCTCTGCACTCTCTAGGTTTGTAACAACTAGAGAATGGCTTATTGATACTGGTGCCTGTAAGCACATGACAGGAAAGAAGACAATTCTGTCAAATCTTGAAGAGAAGAACTCTTCCCAAAAAGTATCATTGGGAGATGACTATCAATATCCCATCAAAGGTATTGGTAAATCAAGCTACAAGCTTGACTCTGGGACCTCCATGAAGATGAAGGAAGTACCGTATGTACCAAGTTTGAAAACGAACCTACTCTCCATCTCAGCTCTAGATAAGAAAGGATATATAGTTGCCTTTAAAGATGGACAAGTACTCATGTGGTCCAAAGGGAAGACACTTGAAGATGTTGTAGTCATTAGAGAAGGAGGAGGATTGTACAAGCTCAAAGGACATTCAGAGACAGCCCTTGTCCATGAGACTACCAGCTCAAGTGAATTGTGGCATAGGAGACTTGCTCACATCAACTACAAGGCATAGGACATTCAGAGACAACCCTTGTCCATGAGACTACCAGCTCAAGTGAATTGTGGCATAGAAGACTTGCTCACATCAACTACAAGGCATTGCCCTATGTGAGCAAGATGGTAACAGGGTTACCGGATCTAAAGATCGAACATGAGGGAACCTGCAAGGGATGTGCACAGGGAAAGAACATCAAGAATTCCTTTCTGAAAATGACACAAAGACTAAAGGTACATTGGAACTAATCCATTTTGATGTGTGTGGTCCTATGCCCTCCATATCCTTAAGTAGATATGAATACTATGTCACATTTATTAATGATTATTCAAGAAAGACTTGGATACATTTTTTGAAGAATAAAAGTGAAGTGTTCGAGAAATTCAAGGAATTCAAAGCCTTGATAGAGAACCAGTCAGAAAAGAGAATCTAGACACTAAGGTCAGATAATGGTGGAGAATACACTTCAAAGGAATTTGAAGCATTCTGTAAGGAGGCAAGAATCAAGAGGGAACTAACCACTCCCTATAATCCCCAACAAAATGGTGTTGCGGAAAGGAAGAATAGAACTATCATGGAAGCAGTAAAGACCATGATTCATGACCAAGACCTCCCTATGCACCTATGGGTTGAAGCTGCAATAACAACCGTATATGTGCAAAACAGATTATCTCACAGTGCTCTTGAATTCAAGACTCCTAAAGAAATGTATACCGAAAAGAAACCTAAAGTAAGCCATCTCAAGATATTTGGTTGTCCAGTGTATGTACATGTCCCGAAAGAGAAGAGAACCAAATTGGATCCTTCTGGCAAGAAGGGATATTTGTAGGATACTGTGAAGTCTCCAAAGCCTTCAGGATATACATTTCAGGATACCATCATATCGAGATTAGTAGTGATGTAACCTTCAAAGAAGATGTAGCTCTTAAGAAATCCAAAAGGTGTCAGCTTGAAGAAGTACATGAAAAAGATGTACTTCCCAGAGGGACAGAAGCTAAATCAACTCCTGAAATAGTAGCATCAGAAGATCATGACATGCTAGAGCCTCATGAGCTCCCTACTATGGATATCTTTCGAAAGAGAAAACCTGCTTGGGTAAGAGAAATCATACAAGAAGCAAAAAGATATGGAGCACTAGCAGGCTCCACAAGAACGAGCAAAAGATCAAAGCCATATTCCAGTTATGTAGCTTTGATGTGTGATCTTGTAGACCAAGAACCCAACAGCTATGAGGAAGTTGCACAGAAAGAATGCGTTGAAGCAATGATGGAAGAATATGACTCGATCATGAAGAATGATGTTTGGGATATAGTTCCTGTTGCCGCCTTTCACACACCTCAGGGGGACGTGGCAGAAATCTTCAAGCCACTCGATGTGTCCTTGGGGGCAAGTCTCGAGTCAAGGCTGTCACCCTATTCTTGACTTCTCTGTTTAGGCCAACTCCTAACGAAGCCAAGGGGGGTAAACCCTATTAAAAGAAAATCTATGGTTTTTAGTTGACAAAAGAAAAGACTAAATCTAGGAGTTAATATGAAATTGATAAAATAACACAACGGACTATTACAAGAAAGAAATCACATCAACATCATATGACAATGTAAGCATCATTCACGACATTTTGCAATAATTGATTTAAGCATTGAAAGAAAAACAGACTAGTGCCGATGAATATGGAGTGCTTGTAAAAGTGGAGTGTTGTTGTGTCGTGTAAGTATTGCAATTGTCTCGTTGGTCAGTTTTAAAATTATTAATGAGAAATTAAGGGCGTAGGTTAATTGTGGGTTTGGCCCAACAAGTCAAGTCCCTTCGAATTGAGTGTTAAAGCGGTAACACCAAGTGTCCAATGGGGCGAGGATGAACCTGCTTGGACTAGCCCCCTGACTCTGTAGTAGTTACCCTTTGCAACCTCCTGAGTTCTCGAGAAAATCACTTGTGTGGATTTTCCTACTAAATCTAGTAACTCGTATCCCTTTCTGATACAACGAACTGATCAGACAAGCTGCAGCTGTAATGTCCTCTTCCAATTAGGCCTTGAAGCCCAAAAACTGCTAACCTATGTGATTCCTGTGGGTTCGAGCGGTTACTGACAGCTAGGGAATCATTTCAGGACTGGTGCCATCCATAAAAAATCTAGGGCGTCATCATTAGGTCAAGAAGGGCCACCGGGGCCAAAGGCCACTTCCGTGCATGCCATCCAAGCATTATTTAATGATGCATGCACTCATTAAGTCTCCATCCGCATGCATGCAAGTCAACTGCAAATTAGAAGATAAAGTGACCTAATTAGGTCAAAGATTAGGGTTTTCACAGTTGAAAGTTATAAAAGAGGGATAAAGCTAAAGGAGACTTCACTTATGATGATTATTATTTTGGGAGCTCTTGGATAGCAGCACAGCATGCCGCACAGCAGTTGGGGTTGGAGACGGAGTCTTCAGCTAGCGGGATTTCGGCAGTGAAACATCTGCCCTAGTCTCATTCAGGGTAAGCCATACAGGTTCACCATTTGCTCTTACATTCATTCATAAGTTATCCAGTATACGGTATAGATCGTTGCAGGGACACGTGTGCAGCCGTAAGGGGGGGGTTTTCAGCCAGAAATCCCTAATTAGTTGCTGGGTCTTCAGATCTCAGTTTTGCTTCGAAACGCAGGCACCATTCTCATCATCAACATCCTACTTCGGCATCCGGTGATTATCAAATCCAACCATGCTCATCCGGAGCAGTTATCAACGATTCCGGGATCAAGGGGGCGTGAACAGCTGCCTCTCTGGATCAATTCGCTAGCCTGCCTAGAGACCTCAGAAACTCCGCATGTACCAGGCATTCTCTCCGGCACGGGAAGGCTATCAGTCCTACAAATCGGCAGCTTCATTGGACACCTCCCTCACTGAAAACGTCACCCTTATCTGATTGGGGGTTCTTGCTACTGGGGTTTCACCGAAAGCGGAAGACATTAGTCCATCTTTGATTTAGTTCTTGATGCTTGCATACCCTCTCAGGAGCAGTCCAGCCAACTTATCAGTGGTAAGTGTTCATTCTATCTCACAAACCCTAACCCTAATTTTTGCTATAAAATAGGGATTTTTGCATGGCAGTTTGCATGCCCCGTTGTATCAGAATATTTGCATAGAAATAGAAAATATCGGGATTTGGGATATTATAGTGGTATCAGAGCTATCTTCTTGGCCAGCTGTGGGCTTAAGAAATGAAACTTAGATGAATACAGAAGGAGACCCTTTTGTAACCTATAGGAGGAGGAAGAGTAGATACACAGGGGAATTTGAGGATATCCAACTAGAAGATACCAATTTAGACATGGAACAAACAGGTATACACTCGGATTAGGGAAAAGGAATGGGAGAAGAAGAGGATCGGATGGAGTTTCGCAGCTTGGTCTCTGCATTGCAAGACTTAGCCAAAGGACAAAAAGATGTATTCAATGCAATCAACAGATTATCGGCAAAACCGAAAACAGGTATCAACAGTACACCTCCCTCACCGGTAGATCGGGGATCTACAAGCAACAGTGGAAAGATAGCGTACACTAATATTCAAAATACTCCGCACATATATAGCAGACCTTCTAACAGGCCTACCATGCCTCACTTCTTGGCAGATACAGTAGGGGGGCCGGTCATGCGGGTAGAACCTAGCGAGCCTTTTGGGGCTTATTCACAGGAGTATAGAGACTTAGGGGATGAGTTTTATGCTGCCATGTCTTTTTCAGATTTCTGCAACATGAAGAGTAGGAACAGACCCAAGAATTTCAACAAGGGTTTCAATCACAACTATGAGTTGCAGAAGACCTTAGGCAGGTTGACCATCCCAAACTTTGATGGGACTCACGGAGGATCAGCGAGGATATGGGTTCAAAAGTTGGATACTTATTTCCAACTCGACCCCATGACAGAGATAGATGCCATTAAATTGGCTACACTTCACCTGGACGAAGAAGCTCACGAGTGGTGGTACCACGGATTGGTGACATTGGGTCACAACACCATACATTCCTACGGTGAGTTCACTCAGAAGCTCATAGAGAGGTTTGACAGGAAGGATCCAGAGATACATTTCAGGGAGTTGGCTCAACTCAAGCAGACCGGTAGTGCAGAAGCTTTCATTTCAGAATTTCAGAGGATAGCAGTCATGGTAACAGATGTGTCAGAGAGTAGATTGACTATGTTATTCACTAAGGCCCTCACAGAGCCACTACGGGGATGGGTGAAAGCCTACAAACCCCTCACTCTGCAGGATGCCATTAGCAGAGCAAGAGATCTTTAGGATTCAATCCCCAAAAACAAGTTCCCGCTGAAAACCAATTTTCCTATTAGGGACAACGACAGGAAACCTTTCCAGCATGATGGGCCCAAGAAAACCTGGTTAGACGAGGACACTAGGAAAGGTTTGAGAAGGAAGAAACTATGCTTCACCTGTCAGGAACCATGGGTACCAGGATATAGGTGTGCAGGGAAGGCAAAGGCTCACTACATTGAGGTATATTCAGACAGTGATGAGGACGACTATGAGAACGAAGCCACAGAAGAACTACGGGCAGCTGAGGAGGAATCACACTAGGGTGATACACCAGAGGGAGTCATTGCTACATTATCTGGAGTACCAAGATTCCATACTCTCAGTGTCAGGGGAGTAGTACAGGGTCACAGGGTAGGAGTATTGATTGATGGGGGAGCCACCCACAATTTCATTGACTCCGCTTGGGTAGTCAAGAGAGGTATTCAGACCGAGAAGTTCGAAGGATTCACTGTAGCAGTAGCCGGGAACTCCAGCATGGAGTGCAACTACTGGATCCCAAAATTGAATGTCACCTTAGGTAACTATCAGATGACAGATTCCTTCTACGTAGTGGATGTGTCGGATACTCATGTAGTATTGGGTGTTCAGTGGCTTTATTCCATAGGGAAATACACTACAGACTACAGGGCAATGGAAATGGAATTCCAGGGGCCAGATGGCAAACGGGTAGTTTTGAGGGGCATGAACACTTATCCCCCAAAACCGGTCTCGTCACAGAGAATGGAGGCAGTACTCCGACAGGATGATATAGAATGGGCTGCAGAATGTTTGGTCACCTTCAGGAAACCCTTAGAGACCAGCACACAACACCCAAGTGATATTCAAACCTTGCTACAGAAACATGAAAAGGCTTTTTGGGACCTTCCATTAGGTAGACCACCAGACCGAGGTTTTGAACACATCATCGAGCTAGAGGAGGGGACACAAGCAGTCATCACCACTCCTTACAAGCATCCCAAAAGATACAAGGATGAGATTGAGAATACAATCAAAGAATTACTGGAGCTTGGATATATTCGGCCCAGTTCTAGCCCCTTCGCATCCTCATTAGTACTGGTCAAAAAGAAGGATGGTACATTGCGAATGTGCATCGATTATCGAGCACTCAACAAAAAGACCATTAAGAACAGGTATCCCATTCCCAGAATTGACGAACTCATGGATGAGCTTCGGGGAGCTCAATACTTCTCCAAGATTGATCTTTGCTCGGGATACCATCAGATCAGAGTAAGGGACCAGGACATCTCCAAAACACCTTTTCGCTGTCACTATGGTCACTATGAGGTTTTGGTCATGCCCTTTGGACTTACCAATGCTCCAGCCACTTTTTAGTCATGCATGAACCACACCTTCAGAGCACAGCTACGTAAGTTTTTGCTCGTATTCTTTGATGACATCCTGATTTACAGCAAAACATGGGAAGAGCATCTGAAACACCTGGACGAAGTATTGAGTATTTTAGAAGAACATTCGCTTTATGCGAAAATGTCCAAGTGTGAGTTTGGCATGAAGGAAATGCTGTACTTAGGACACATAATCAATGCAGAAGGAGTACAGGTTGATATGGAGAAAATCCGAGCTATCAGAGATTGGCCCGCGCCAAAAACAGTTACAGAGTTGAGAGGTTTCTTAGGTCTGTGCACTTATTACCGACGGTACGTTAAGGGATTCTCCCAATTTGCAGCACCCCTCACAGATCTCACCAAGAAGGGAGCGTTCACTTGGACAGACTTAGCACATAAAACTTTCGAGGAGATAAAGGTTATTATGAGTTCCTGTCTAGTTTTAGCATTACCGGACTTCTCACAACCCTTTGTAGTAGAATGTGATGCCTCAGGGGAAGGGTTAGGAGCAGTGTTGCTGCAAAACCATCACCCTATTGCATTTGAGAGCCGTAAACTGAAGAACTACGAGCGCCATTACTCCATATATGACAAAGAGATGCTAGCCATCTTACATGCTCTCACAAAATTCAGACAGTACTTGGTGGGCAGTAAGTTCAAAATCAAAACCGATCATAACAGCCTCAAGTATTTCCTAGAGCAGAAGGAACTAAATGAGTGACAGCAGAAATGGGTCAGCAAAGTACAAGCCTATGATTTCGAGATCGAGTATGTAAAAGGTAAGAATAATGTAGTAGCTGATGCATTATCCAGGCGTCCCGCCTCATTATCTATCGGTAGTATATCCACAGATTGGAGGGCACTTCTCTTAGTAGAATACTCCAAAAATAAATTCGCTTGCGAATTATTGGACGGGCAAATTCAGGATGACAGGTACAGGATTGTTGACGACATCATCTATTACAAAAACAGAATATACCTCGTCCCAGAATCCACATTGAGGAAAAGGATCATTCAGGCAGCCCATGATTCTCCTTTATCAGGGCATCAAGGTTTCTTAAAGACCTACATGCAAATCCGAGAGAGGTTCTCATGGAAGGGCCTCAAGGGGGAAATTATGCAGCATGTACGGGAATGTGGCATCTGTCAGCAGAACAAGCTTGAGAACACCCATCCAGCAGGGTTACTCCAGCCACTACCGATTCCAGAACAGAAGTGGAAAAGCATCTCCATGGACTTTATTTCAGGATTGCCCAAAGTCCAAGGGTGAGATTGTTTATATGTAGTAGTTGACAGACTGACCAAGTTTGCACATTTCTTTTCGATATCATCAGATTACTCGGCAGCTCAAGTAGCTGAGTTATTTTTCAGGGAAGTCTTCAGGTTACACGGGTTACCTAAGACCATTGTCAGTGATCGGGATAGCAGATTCACAGGTGCCTTCTGGCAGGAACTGTTCAGATTGGTGGGGACCGAACTGGCTACTAGTACGAGTTATCATCCCCAGAGTGATGGACAAACGGAAATAGTCAACAAGTGGATCAAAGGATATTTAAGAAACTATGTAGCAGGACAGCAGCGAACCTGGATCAAATGGCTACACCTAGGGGAGTATTGCTACAATACTACCTATCACATGTCTATTAGGATGACTCCTTTTAAGGCATTATACGGTTATGAGGCCTTGGACTATGCAGATTTGGCATTTGCAGATACTAGGGCTCCTAAGGCTAAGGATTGGATACAGGACAGTCAAGACATTCTGAAAATATTGAAGGAAAATTTACAAACAGGCCAGAATCAACAGAAGTTGTATGCCAACAAACACAGGATTGAGCGGAACTTTGAGGTAGGGGATTTGGTATAATTAAGGCTCCAACCTTACAGACAGTCCTCACTTAATAAGAAAGGAGCAGAGAAGTTAAAACCCCGCTTCTATGGACCATACAAAATAATCAAGGTGGGAGAGGTGGCATATTAACTAGAACTTCCACAGGAAAGCAAAATTCACAATGTGTTCCATGTATCTAATCTGAAGAAGACCCTTGGGCAACACATTGCTCCATCTACAGAATTGCCTCCTTTAGATGATGAAGGACTGCTGATACTGATTCCCGAACGGATCATACAAACTAGAAAAAGGAAGTTCAAGAACAGGGTAATTAGAGAGTACTTGGTTCAATGGAAAGAACTACCGCCAGAGGATGCCACGTGGGAAGGTGAACAGGTATTGCGGCACCCCAATTTGAAGTTGCTTGAGGACATGCAATTTCAAGCGGGGAGGACTGTAATGTCCTCTTCCAATTAGGCCTTGAAGCCCAAAAACTGCTAACCTATGTGATTCATGTGGGTTCGAGCGGTTACTGACAGCTAGGGAATCATCTAAGGACTGGTGCCATCCATAGAAAATCTAGGGCATCATCATTAGGTCAAGAAGGGCCACCGGGGCCAAATGCCACCTCCGTGCATGCCATCCAAGCATTATTTAATGATGCATGCACTCATTAAGTCTCCATCCGCATGCATGCAAGTCAACTGCAAATTAGAAGATAAAGTGACCCAATTAGGTCAAAGATTAGGGTTTTCGCAGTTGAAAGTTATAAAAGAGGGATAAAGCGAAAGGAGACTTCACTTGTGATGATTATTATTTTGGGAGCTCTTGGATAGCAGCACAGCGTGCCGCACAGCAGTTGGGGTTGGAGACGGAGTCTTCAGCTAGCGGGATTTCGGCAGTGAAACATCTGCTCTAGTCTCATTCAGGGTAAGCCATACAGGTTCACCATTTGCTCTTACATTCATTCATAAGTTATCCAGTATACGGTATAGATCGTTGCAGGGACACGTGTGCAGCCATAAGGGGGGGTTTTCAGCCAGAATGCCCTAATCAGTTGCTGGGTCTTCAGATCTTAGTTTTGCTTCGAAACGCAGGCAACATTCTCATCATCAACATCCTACTCCGGCATCCAATGATTATCAGATCCGACCGTGCTCATCCAGAGCAGTTATGAACGATTCCGGGATCAAGGGGGCGTGAGCAGTTGCCTCTCTGGATCAATTCGCCAGCCTGCCAAGAGACCTCAGAAACTCCGCATGTACCAGGGATTCTCTCTGGCATGGGAAGGCTATCAGTTCTGCAAATCGGCAGCTTCATCGGACACCTCCCTCACTGAAAACGTCACCCTTATCTGATTGGGGGTTCTTACTGCTGGGGTTTCACCGGAAGCAGAAGACATCAGTCCATCTTCGATTCAGTTCTTGATGCTTGCATACCCTCTCAGGAGCAGTCCAACCAACTTATCAGTGGTAAGTGTTCATTCTATCTCACAAACCCTAACCCTAATTTTTGCTATAAAATAGGGATTTTTGCATGGCAGTTTGCATGCCCCGTTGTATCAGAATATTTGCATAGAAATAGAAAATATCGGGATTCGGGATATTACAGCAGCGGTGTAGAGCATACGGGGAAGGAGTATTGGTAATTTTTTAAGGATTTTAAACTTGTGTTCTTGTTTAAAATAAAAATAAAAAACCTCCAGGAATCTCTTTCGGTCCAAATGGACCTCAATCGAGAAAGCGAGGAGGGTTTGATTTTAGATAACAGAAAAATACAAAACACAACTCGCGGATTGTCTAATTAGTCCCACCACACATCTCTTTCTCCTTTCAGGTCAATCGGGAAGTCGTGGGGTGAGTAGTATGATTACTTTGAATTTGTAAAAGATATTGAAATGCTTATGATTCCAAGTATATAATGCTACTAAAAACAACTAAACTAGAAAAAACTGAAAAAATCACAAAAAACGCAGAATCTGCCTTGGGGGGATGGGGAGTTGGCTCGAAAGAGCCTACTCAAACATGCTTTTTATTACTTGATTACAAATTTTTAGCAAAAATTCCCTTTGGTCTTTGTTATCTAGGATCCAAAGGCTTACAAAATATAAGGAAAAGAATCTCAGCTAAGGGGGAAGCCTCCTGGGAGCTCCGGATGGCCCACAAATTGGTTTTTGGGCAGCATATCCTCTTCTTTTCGAACAGACCTACTAAAAACCAACAAACAAAATTTAGTAAAAAGTGCCCAAAAGCACTTTAGAAGTGTCTTTGGACAACACAAAAAATACCCAAAAAATTCTAAATTAAATGATTAAAAAAACGGGCAATAAGAAACCAAGGAAAGCAAGCTTTCCTTGGGATCTTGGCTTGCCTTTTGGGCAGCCAATATGATATGCAGCAACCAATTGCTAGATTTGTTTTCTTAAACTTCGAAATAAACTACCTTTAAACAAGCTACAAATTTTCTTTATAATGCTTGCAGAAGAAGGTAATTTGAACTAGATCTCTTCAAATATAACTTTCCATGCAAACTAGAACTAAGATCTAAACTTAGGAAAGAATCTTACTAACTAGGTATATATATGATTTTCTTAGTGAAATAGATCTAATCGATAAGATTCTTAAATGGTAACCAATTTGAAGAAAATTTGAATTTTGGAGAAAGAGGAAAAAAAGAGTGCTTGTTGTTGAAATAGATCTGCAAAAGAAACTTGTCAATGAAGCACTGAGGGGCACAATCTTTGCAATCTTTGTTGGAAAACTAGTGGAATCAAACTTGAACCACAACTCTTCCAATCATGGCAAACCTGCAAGCTAAACAACAAATCCTGCAAACAAAACCATTAAATCTGAAGATACATATGAGAAATAGATGGCATAGCATGAAAATAATCTTATTTAGCATACAAATATTAGCTCATTCAAACATATGTAGCAAAATAGGAGTAAGGAAACTTACTTACAATGATCTATTCCTATGATTCCAATAATCATTCAGGCAAACAATAGTTTAATGCAAAAAATGAAACAATAGCAGTTCATCTCAAAAGCAACATGATAATGATGATTCACACGTGAAAAGTACTCCACAATTTAGCCTCCAAAGCTTCTCTTTTATTTCAACAAAAGAATGTTCAATACAACATTACACAATATCAAGCCATTCTCCCCAGCTCTAACTAGCTTGGAAGAGAGAAAGGCTGCTTTATTTATAGCCAGAGCCCAACCCCTAGGGGGCTACCAACACTGAAGACACTCAAAGTCACACTGAGTTTGAAGTGAAGAGGAAGTGAAGAGGAAGTGAAGAGGTGATTGACACCTCTCTCACTTAACTGCCAACACACCCAATTCCAAACCACTCACCCAGCTTGGCTTCACTCTCTCCTTCACACATGAGCTTTTCCAAATCTAACGTGAAGTGGGTGAGATCTCACATGTATGCGTGAGTACCCCAGCGTGAATTTCATATGCTATACTATTGGAGTTTTTTATCTCCTTCCAACAACTCTACCCATCTTTTTTCTTTGTTGGAGCTACCTTTACTATGTGTAGATTTAGATGATCTGCCTTAAACATTCTTCCCACTATAGTTATCCTTTCACTGTGTGCACTTTAATAGGACATTAGCATCTACCTAACTTCCTATTGGAGTTATTCCTCTCCCTTCCCTCTACAACTCTACTTAGCGAACTCGACTGAAGTTGTTTATCTCTTACAACATTGACCTAGTCCTTCTTCTCACTGGAGTTGTAACTACAACGGGAACCTGTTGATGCCCCCCTTAAGAGGCACCAGACACTAGGGGTTGGGGACCCTCCTATTTTGAAAGTTTTATGGATCTTATTTTCAATTCAACAATATGATCAGCGAGTGACGTTTCATTGGCTAATTATAATAAGCAACTCCTTAAGTTGATAAAACCAATTTATAAGGCTGCCTCAACAACTATGATAGAGCCTAAAATAGCCAAACCCCACCACGTATAAAGACGCCATCCACAATGCTATGAAACTAAATTATGAGATTGCTTGGCTGAATAAAGACACAGCACATTGTACTACAACCCAACAGTTGTAGAGGAAATAAATTAATGACCAACTCTGTAAAGTCTTCAATAGGGAACTGATCTATCTTATTTATTTATCCCTATGCCCTTGGTGCATCTCTACGCTCTATCACTGATCTATACATACTAGCTGACTGTGTACTCTGTCGCTATCCACCTGCACTGAAAGGTATAAATGGTCTCATCTGACCTCCCCCCATCAACTCCTCTTTGCAATAATATACCTTTGAACTGCTTTTTGTAGGGTACGAGGCATCAATATCCAAACTTTTGACCAGATATTCTAGTTTAATCCCATCCACCCAAGGGCGTAAGATATTATAAGTAAGGGAGTAGGAAATCCGAAGTTCCCACGCACGATGATCCAAGGTAATAGGTCTAAGTGCTAACCAACCCAAGTGTGTAATATATTCAAAGTAATAATTCAATTTCGAATAAACACATTGAACGGTTTAGTTATGGATGCTACTTGCCCGGGAGGGAATGGAATTATGAACCAATGGCTCCACAACTTTATCCCCTATTGCTGTAACGCAAGAGAAATGCATCTGAGTAATACCCCTCTTCCTTTGGTCGAGCAACTCTGGTTGGGTGGGAATAGAGAAATAAAAGGTTAAAGAAGAAAACTAGGAATCTGGGTACCCCTCAAACCTATTACCGGATGGATACCCTTGCAATTATACCAATTCTACTAGATCATAGCTTCGACTTTTAAGCTTCTTGGTTGGATTTATACCTCATTTAGAGCACACCATAGTGGCCAGAATCCTTAGAGCGTAGCAGGCAGAAGAACCACAGCAAAGAGTGAAGAGCACCAGTGTCCGTTCCCTATAGCAAAGAGATAGCACTAATACACTAAGAAGAGTTCTAGACTCATAGCATATAAAAAGAAGTTTAATCTGACCGGGGGTTCTCTGGGGGAGTTATTTAGTGCGATAGGGGAACTCGTAGCTAGTTTATTTATACCTAAGTTTTAAGGCTTGAACTTGGCTGGGGCGAGGGGACTAAAGGTAGTTATTAGTGCATTGACTACAAATAGTGGAAAGTGCTAGTTCGGCTAGTCTATTATGGCCTAGTGTACCTTACTCAGAAGCTAGCAAATAGACCGGAAATGGAACTGACAATATGACTAAGGCTAAGAAGATCCGATTCTTCGCTGGAACTCAGGTAGAAAGGAAGGGTACTAAGGAACTCAAGAAAAGAATGGAGATTGAATCGAGCATTTCAAGAATGGATACAACTCTTGCTTCTTTGTGGCAAGCTCAGGGACTCGCTGGTAGCTCTGAGAAGTACGCTAAGAATGGGTCTAATTTCGAGTTCACTACAATTAGAACTAGTTGGAGGCCAAATAGAACATAGTTTTTAGTTCCAGAATAGCTAGTTGGATCAGGCTTCCCAATAGCATTTTAGGAGTGATAACGAGACGGCAAGAGAGAGAAAGAAAAAGTACAAAAGGAAGTGTAAAGGCTAGGTAGTACCTCTTGCATGGACAACACTCTAAGGACGGAAGGGACGTGTCTGGGCACTACAAATAGTATAAAATGCTAGTTCTGCTTAAGACCTTTCTCACTAACCAATCTTTTTAGAGGTTATTACCTAACCTATAGTGTCGGAGTACCACAATGGACTAAGATAGTCTCGGATAATTGCCATGGAACTCAGGGGACTAATATAGTCTCTCTTAAGGCTAAGTTACAAGGACTAAATAGATGAAGACAAACAACCTTCTTCATTTAAGGCTAAGTTAGTACCCGGAAGTCTAGGCCTTCAAGACCGGCTTGAACGGAAAAGGAACGGAAGTGGAACTGACTAAGGGCGGCAAGCTAGTGTCCGTAAGGCTAGTTTCCATGGACCTTACTCTAGGCTAGTAGTTTTTCACTAACAGCTTAAGAAGCTTGAACTCTATCTTTTGAAAGGAATGGATACTAAGCTAGGGCTATACCTTCTTATTCTTCACTGAAGCTTAGGGGAATCTAATAGTGAAAAAGAGAATTGAATTATAAGAGAATATAGTTATATTCTCTACAATGGAACTTCTAGAGCTATCTATCATTAGTTCTTCTAGGCTCAGGCTACTAACTAATAAGCAGGTTGAAAAGCAGTTGAATAAGGTAAGGTAAAGATTCAAGCTCATAAGTTTCAGTCTAAGGCAACCTCAAAGCATAATTGGCATGCGTATTGGCATCCGATCATACTAATATTGTAAGTAGTCTCCGGCTCGTAAGGGTAAGCGTACTAAGATCTATACGTCTACCTTTTCGGTCTCTAATCCTACCTCTCGACGAAACTCTACTACGTATGATCCAAATACATATATCTCTCTTCCGGCCAACCCGAATAACTCAAAGTATATGTATGACCTGTAAGGTGTATTGTAAGTCTGGTAGCAAGTGGAATCAGTATCGTCAGTCGAAGTAAAACGAGTTTAACTAAGACCAGTTCACACGCTGCTGTAAACGTAAGTAATATAAATACTATGGCCATTTGACCATGCCCAACTGTGGTGCTTTTGTTATGGTTTTGAAAGCATACTAGATACCCTGTGTTGGATTGACACACAAAATACCTATGTGTATCACTGTCCCTGGTATTGTTGTGACTAATAGTAGTTGAAGTGGTTGTTTGTTTCGAGCGTATACTGCTACTAGGGCTTACGGATAAACTCCTGGATCTACAGAATAAACTTCTGTCGGGTCTCGCTCTTGACAATCCCTATCTCGATCACATACATTATCATTACAATCATCAGGCTCTGGATATTCTTCACAAACACCAGGGACGGAGTCGCTCGACCATAAGGGAGAGGGTCTTCCTATCGCTTTATATATCATCGCACTTCAATAACAGTCTAATTCGAACGACCAACATGGATGTCTAATATTCTATTTGGTTGAGTACATGTACTTTTCTTCACCTACCAATTTGTTTATGTGGATAGGTCTCTATTTGACTATAACACCCTTACTGCGCCGCTCCTTCCAATAAAGATGTAAAATAGCTTTCTAATGAGTTGTGCTTGGGAACGATCTGATTAGCCATTTGGCTTTCTATGGGACCTACGTTGCGAGGGGTTTATGGCACATATGGTATATCTAAGCCAGTTGGAAAAGCACCCTTCTGTCTAAAGGCTAAATAAACAACCAGTTGCAGTTGAATGGTGACATGGCTATCTTAAGCCCCAGTTGAGATATAGCCAAAGGTCCTACGGTGCTTGTCCGCATCGGGCAAGGGACTATGAACTAAAAAAGGACTATTGTACATAACAAAGAAAGACTGGAGCTTCCCTCTTCTCTGCATTAAGGCAAGGCCCCACCCTTCAGGATACAATGGTTGGGGTTTAGCAAGGGTCCTTTTTAGCGGGATAGCATTTACGCACTCGACCTATACAATAGAGAGGGAGAGGATAGTTCTCGGACCTCCTTTCCTACCTATGCGAAGGCTGCTACTCTAACTAAGGGCTCTACTCAAATATATTAAACTGACTCTCCGGTGGTGGCACTCGAATTGGATGGATATACGGAGGGAAAGCTGTTACTAGCACAAGGAAACGGGCTTATTCCCTACTCGGCTGGGGGAAGACCTACTATGACACACATTGAACGTGCACATTGGGAGCTAGCACTTATTCATAAAGGCTAACATGCAGTCGGGATTGTGGGCATCATTTCCATCACTTTAAGGGGCAGAGCCGCTCGACCATAAGGGAGAGGGGTATTTCCCCCCCTTAAATCTACATTTTCTTATTTCTATCTATAGGAGTTGCAAGTTTTTGATTAATGCCCTACTAAATCTCCATATCCATTAGGTGCCTATAATACTCTCACCTGTATAGGGCCGTTATTACTATACTACTAATATGACACAATACAAATGCATCATAATAAAAGATCTTATTTGACCATATCTAGGAATTAGCCCCTAATACTTTACATTAAATGCTTGGCACTATATGGATGTTACTTTATTATATAAAGGAAGGAGCCCCTAATGCCTAATGCTTAAGACTTTATGCTAAATACTCAAAGCTCACAGAGACAACTTATAAGTCATATCGAAGGAGCATAGGGACGGAGTTGCTCGACCATAAGGGAGAGGGGTTTTATCGGAATCTTACTCAGTGAAGGAGGCGATTTGCTTCATTGGCACCTATGGAAACTAATTACTCGAGCTGAGCATTTACTTATGCATTATTAGGTAGTAGCATATTTTGGTAGCTTGATTCAGGCAGCTTAACTTGTTGTTGATTGTACGCTAAAGAACGAGGATCTATTGCAACTCAACACTTTATGCCGGATACAGGCAGCTTTAGTATTGAGGATTGGGGGGAACTGATTAGCTAAAACAACGCACACTTCCATATACGTAGGATGGGAGACTACCAGAACCATGGGGATACCACTAACGCATGGGAGGATACCAGTATTCCGTAGTAGGTCATTATTCGGGCTAACTTGAACCATACTATTTTGTCTACAACCTACTTTCTTTCTGCTACTATAAACTTGAGTATCGCTACTGTTACGTGACTTTCCTCTACTGATACTGTAGGGATTCCTACTAATAATAATACTACTGCATTGACTACCCGACGGGAAGCCACTAATGATGTAGTTAGGAGAGATAACCCTCTATACCGCGTGTGTAGCCACGGAAATTCTCCTGCCCCCGGTCACCAACAACTACGAAGAGGTCAGAATCCAAGCGTAGTTGCTTCCCACTGTCGTGGAGTTTAAGGTTGGAGTTAAGGTCAAAGTTCTGTTCTCGAGTCTCGAGGTGACTATTGGAAATATGCGAAGGACAAGAACCACCTCATCTCAACCAAGGCGAAGGACAGCAACTGACCTGGCAAGCAAATTGGCTGGTGTGGAATCTTGACATCATTGTGTTTTATTGGCTCTGGCAACACTGATTGCAGGAATTATTTGCTTGGTGTTCATTCCCTATAAGCTCTAACTTCCTATATATACGATGCTTCTGGATACAATTGACCTTGCCTTTATCCCTTATCTAGCAGAAAGCCAGCCAGACAGACAGCTACTACATACTATCACATCGATAGCTTGTTTCGACTTTAGCACATCCTAGCCTTTTCTAGCTTGTTTCGATATTTGTACATGTTCCAACATATGCACATGTTCCTAGTTATGATGTTCTTATTCAACACTGAAGACACTCAAAGTCACACTGAGTTTGAAGTGAAGAGGAAGTGAAGAGGTGATTGACACCTCTCTCACTTAACTGCCAACACACCCAATTCCAAGCCACTCACCCAGCTTGGCTTCACTCTCTCCTTCACGCGTGAGCTTTTCCAAATCTAACGTGAAGTGGGTGAGATCTCACATGTATGTGTTGGTCATAAAAACTCAAGCTCCAACCAAAGTTTAATTTATGAGGGGTCCACTATCCACCTCCACCTCATGCGTGAGCTTCACATGACATGAAGAATTATTGACGTCAAGGTTTGTGATGTCATCCAAATACATATGCAAATAGCTCCAAGGAGAAAACCAAGTTTTAACTTTAACCAAAGTTTCTTTATTTAAAAGCAAGGGGATCCACCCCTTCTCCGTTCGCTAGACTCCAAACCTTTTACTTGATTTGCGATTTTCCTAAGTGGTTGATGTCACCCTCTTAACATACAAAGCTACCACTCCTTTTAAACCAAAGTTTGGAATGTTTATAAGTTTAGAAAAGGGTCGCATGACATGGGGAACCCATGCCATGTCACCTCCCCACCTCATTTTAAATTAACTTTTGACCTTTTAAACTTTGACCATGGTGCCAAAATGGTGTAACTTAGCATTAAAATGCTCTTTTGATGCATTTTTAGCTGAATAATGCTCCACGGGGTGATCTGGCTGCCCGACAGATGTGGAAAGTGGTTCCTGGGGTAAAGTGGATGCTCCGAGTGTGTAAACGAGTGTCCCCACATCAGAAACGGATTCTATATCTGATTTTTATTACATTTTGAATTTTTATAATTAAACCATTAAAAAATGGCCTAATTTTGCGGAAAATTTTTAATTTCTCGGAAACTGACGAAACTCTAGGGGGACCTAGCACATGTCCATACGACTCAAAATCAATGCCTAGCACGTTGAAAAACACTGACACGAAGGCTCTAATAACCTCCTAAGGCCGAAACACCAAGACAACTACACCAACTTTGGACGTGTGAGTGAAAAACTCAGAAATTATTAGTTGTTTGTTCAACAACCAATAATAACCGAGGGAAAAAAAACTCTGGGCTAGTCGGCTTGATGCTCAAGTCCGGGAAGCCGAGCCTTTTATAGAAAATTAAATGCTAGTCTCGTTTTCTCTTTCTAAGCTCCTTTTCTCCTTTTGTCTTAGTCTCCTTCCTACCTCAAATCCCCTTCTCCCTTTTGCTCTCGTCTCCTCCTCTATCTCAAGCCTTCTTTTTGTCCTATCTTAGTTTTGTTTTTTCCCTTAGCTTTCTTCCATCCCCTAACTCTCTTCCTACCCTAGATCTTTTACCTCCTTGCTTTCGTTTTAAGCCTTCTACCTCTTCCTCTCCCTCTCATTTCTTCCCCTTACCTCCTTTCGTTTGCCTCCCTTTCTTACCCCTATTTCCTCCTTAAAACTTTTAAAAAATCATAAAAGAATCTGTCTTTGCTTAGCTGGATCTCAATCACATTCTAGTTTATGTTTTAGCTTGTTAGCTTGCATTCTAGTTGCTCAGTTTGCATATAGTAGATCTCATTTTAGGCTTTGCATCTAGATCTTATTATAAAAGTTGCATCTCATTTTGATACTTAGATCTTAGTTGCATCTAGTTTTCTTTTCATTTGATTTGACCAATGCTAAAGGGTGCTTGTAGTGTGATTTGCATTGTGTTGTAGGTTTGAGCAAAAGCAAACTCAAGAAAGGGACTCGAAGAAGCAAAAGAAGAGATCATCAAAGAGAAGAAGAAGATTTGAAATCAAGATCAAAACCATGAAGACTTAAACACTCTCCTTTTTTGTAAAGCTTTTAAGAGCCCATTTAAAAGTCACTTCTACTATCTTCATTTCTCATTCCAAGGTTGAAAATCCTCAAAAGTTGTATTCAATTAATAAAATAAGGCTAAGTGGGATAAAGCCTCCCATAGTTTGTGTTTCTTCCCCATTTGGGGAAGAGTGTCTTGTGTGTTCTTAGCTTAGATTTGCTTCAAGTACCTAGATTAGTTTCATTTTTGCTTAGAACACTAATTGCTAGATTAGTTTCTACTTTATTTGAGCTATCATTTGGTTTCTTTGCTTACAATCTGTTTGAGCTATCATTTGGTTTCTTTAAAAAGAACCAAGACTCTTGAACTTGTCATAAGACAAGTCAAGAGCACTCTCTGTCGGAGAGCATAAGTTTTGCATTTTTACTGCATCTTAGCATATAGATTAGTTAAAAGTCTCTTGAACCTCTGTCAGAAAACAATTCAAGAGCACTCTCTGTCGGAGAGGTTCACCTGTGTGCTTTAATTAAAATTCGCAACTCATTACTCCATTTTAATAAAATTCGAATTTATCTCGTTGTTTCCTTGTCGGAGTATGCTCTGACCGACCTAAAAATTAGATTACTTAGAAACGGCATTGGACTGTTAATCTTACAAGATTCAACATAATAAAACTTTCAACCCCATAACCAACACATCGGCGTTATCTCGATAAATACTCAGGTAGTGGGAAAATTCCAAGTGTGGGCACTGGGCTACCCAATCTGGACACTCGCTGGTTAAATTCTCTGAACACCTAGCTTGTGATTCCAGACAGGTTCGTCATGTCTTCGAACAGAGCCACTGAAAGTATTTCCGGTTAGGTTTCCTAGACACCTAAAACAAGATTACATAAAATTTACAATAAAATAAACCAAGAACAATTGCAAAATGATCTCACAAACGTTACCACTTTGAACTCTTGTATCAAGCAACCCAAGCACTTAAGACTATCTTTGACTCTATAAGGCACTAGTCCTTGTCATCAATTTTCATTTGCTTTTTATATATCTGGAGCATTTATATTATCGTGGTTGTCTTGCTTTAAATTATCAAGTGGTTGTTTCCTCAATCTTGTGATCTTGCATTTATTTTGTGATTATTTTATTTCATCATTATAAAGTTGTAATCATTCATAAACTCCTAAAAAACACCCATCCGTATCACTCAACACCACAGACACTTAAAAACATAAGAGCCATAGAAAAACTCTTTGTTAGGGACAACCCCCCTTGGCTTCGTTAGGAGTTTGCCTAAACGGAGGAGCTGGGATTTAGATGACAATACCTCGCTTGTTGCTTGCCCCCAAGGCCACACCTTCCTCACTTCTAGTGAGGGAACAACTTTCAAAAGATTTTTGTTGCTGGTGTGCATCTCGGCAGACAATAGAGCTAATACTGGGCATGAACTAATTACCTTCTTCATTTTCTTGAATTTTTGTCGTGTTGTCTCCGACCAACTAAATGCCCCCTTCTTGGTAAGATCTGTGAGGGGTGCAATCATCTGTGAGAATCCACTAACATACCTCCTATAATAGGTGCAAAGGCCCAAAAATCCCTTTAGTTCTGTCACATTTTTAGGTGTAGACCAATCCAATATGGCTCAAATCTTCTCTAGGTGCACCTGGACCCCGTTGGTTCCTATCACATGTCCCAAGCATAACATCTCCTGCATGCCAAACTCACACTTGGACATTTTGGCATATAGTTAATGCTCCTGTAGAATGCCAAGTACTTCATCTAAATGTCTCAAATGTTCTTACGTAACTGAGCCTTGAAGATATTGTTCATGCATGACTGGAAAGTAGTTGGTGCATTAGTGAGCCCGAACGGCATCACTAGAAACTCATAATGTCCGTAGTGGCAACAGAAGGCGATCTTTGGAACATCCTATTCCCTGACCCAGATCTGATGGTAACCTGAGAGGAGGTCAATCTTGGAAAGTACTTTGCCCCCTGTAGTTCATCCATCAACTCATCAATCCTAGGGATGGGATACCTGTTCTTTATGGTCTTCTTGTTGAGTGCTTTCTAATCAATGCACATGCGTAGGGTTCCATCTTTTTTGTTTACTAGCACTACTGAAGATGCAAATGGACTGGAGATAGGTTTGATGTACCCTAGCTTGAGTAGTTCCTTGATTGTACTCTCTATCTCATCTTTGTACCTCTTAGGATGTCTGTAAGGAGTGGTGATAACTACTTGAGTCCCCTCCTCTAACTCAATAATGCGTTCAAACCCCCTATCTGGTGGTCGACTTGCTGGAAGGTCTCCGAATATTGCCTTGTGCTTCTACAGTAAGGCCTCTATATCTGCTGGATGTTGGGTGGCCTGATTTGGTGGTTTCCTGAAGGTAACCAAACAATCTGCTGCCCACTCAATATCTCCATCTCGGAGTGCTACCTCCATCCTATGGGATGTCACTGCTGTGGGAGGGTATGTATTCATCCCTCTCAATACTACCTTCTCTCCTGTTGCCGCCCTTGACCGGCGTGCGTGTGCTAAAGCCCAAAATTAGGCACACCAGCTCGATGGCAACTACGAAAAGAGTAGCCACTGTCACCACGCTCCTCTCTTCCTCGCTTCAAGTTGGCTCTTCTCCAACTCAAGGGGGGTGTCCCTGGTGTTAAGATTGCTAAGGTAGGAAACAGTTGCGGACAAGGTGATTGGAAGAGGCTTCCTTAGTGAAATGGTTTTAGCATAGGAGTATTTGAATGGTTGACGAAAGGAGGGAAGGATCAAACCCCAATAATGAACCAGTGCCACTATACCTAAAGGAAAAAATGGAGTCAAGGCAGAACCCACGAGGGGCAGCTACTAAATTGTTAGGATATTTAGACACTTAGGAGTTAGTTAAGATCAACTTGTATAATATATCCGTTAGGTAAAAGTGTGTTTCTTTAGTATGCATTTGTAAATATTCTAATCTTACGGTCACGATATGTTCTAGACATAGAGTGATCCGACGGTTCAACTTCTCTTAGATCATACCTACCATTGATCCGTGGCTTAACAACTGATTGGTCTATGATCTCTATTTAAAGAGCATAGAGGTTCCTTGGCTAGTTGATCGATTATGACAAGCTCATGTAACTTTCTTTCCTTTGCATAATAAATTGCTCCAAGTAGCTATTTGGCTGGGGCCGTGGACTGTTTCCCTCTCGATGGTTTTAACCACGTGACAAACATCGGTGTGTTGATCTGTGATCTATTTGTGTGAAGCGGTTGCTCAAGGTGTTCAGTCTTTTGGGAGTACCCTGTGTACCCGAACATGGTATCAGAGCTTCTATGAAGAGCCGCTTTCGGTTTTGATCTAGATCTGTAACTGGTGTTGCCAAAACTTTGAAAGGGTTTCTGGTTCTGTATTTTCTGTGCATTTTTGGCTTGTGGGAGTTGTTCCATTACGTCCGGAGCACTGTTTCCATTGGGAAAGAGTTTTCATTTCATCGAAAACTGTTTCCGATTGTTCCAGAAACACCCATTTCGGCAAATCTGAAGGTATAATGTTACAGTGACGGATTTGTTTTTTTAAATCTCTCATATCTTATGAGTTTTATTATTAGATCTTTTTTGTTTTAGTCTCGAACTGTTGCCTTCCCTGACTGCATATGCTCTTTTCCGTGCACCTTGCGCGATTGCGGCGAATTAGAAACAGTAAGGGAAAGTTTTTTTCTTGTCTTCTCGGCTACGTATGCTCTTTGCCGTGCATCTTGTGCGATCACGGCAAATCAGAAACAGGGAGAAAACTTGAAAACGTAGACTTTCCGGATAAGCTAACCAAGATCTAACCCCATTGTGTGGGAAAAAAAAATTGTTTTTGTTTTTCGTTTTTTTTTGTGATTTGCAGATAAAGTAAAAATAAAAACACGGAGAACGAGAGAAAAGAGTAAAAAAAAAAAAAACTCCCTTCCTCTATCCATTCTTTTATGTACCTTTTAAACTTAGCTCACTTGGTCCAAAGTTGCTTTATTCCTTAATAGGTCTTGAGTTCAAGTCTTATTAAGCTACTTTTTAGTGCATGCAATTTATATTTTCAAGTTACTTTATTGTAAAAGTGCATCTCACATAAATAAAATAAAATAAAAAGTGAGTCACTTAAGTCTTTTAATTTATTGCCACACTATTTAAAAGTAACATTATTGTAAAAGTAAACGTCACTTATTCTACAAAAGTGATTCACTTCAAAGCAACTTTATTGTAAAGTGATTGTTAAAGATTGATTTTGGGAAAATGGGGGTTCTTTTTTTAGTTGGTCAAGTTAATATCTGCCACGTCACTATTGGGGACATCTTCAACATTTTCTTTGATCAAGCATAACTTCATCATCTAGAATCAGTTTTCAGTGCCGTTTTTTTTAAAACCGCATATTTTTTCGAGCTCTTTGCAACCAGACAGTTAATTTCTGTTTTTTCAGCCATTATTTTACAGTATGGCCGCCCCTTGTGATATTATACTTACAAGTTCTAACTATTTCTCATGGAAATCTCATATGGAGGATGTTCTACGAAGTAGAGGACTTTTCAGGATAACCTCAGGGAAAGAAACAGAACCCACTAATGATGATAAGAAAATTAAATGGGCAAATAGATGTGATAAAGCTCGTGGATTGATTGGAATGTCAATCTCTATTAATTTGCGATTCCACATATCTGGAATTGATGAACCTGATAAAGCTTGGGAAAAGTTGGAATCTGTGTTTGGTAAACACAATGAAATTCGAGGTCATCAACTTGAGAATGAGTTGCTTTCCTTGAATTCAAATGATTTTTCATGCATTCAAGACTATTTATCTAAGTATAAAACTTTTAAACTCTTATGTACAGAATGCAAGATTAAGAAAGAAGCCAAACAATGTATTTATCATATTCTTTCCAAACTTGGACCTGAATATTCTGTTTTTGTATCTACATTCTACTCCATGAAAGAATCCTTGACTGTAGCTAGCTATCAAGAGCCTAATCTTGAATCCTTTTGTGATTACTTAATTAGAGAGCAAGATAAGCTCATTCATCTTGGAATAATTAACAATGTAGATACATCTAGGAAAGCCTTATTGTCCCAACAGAAAGAAAAGTCCAAGCCTCCCAAGAAACAGAATTTTCGCAATAATAAGCCAAACAACAAGGGTCGCAAACCCGCTCAGTCAGCTCCTTCTTTAAAAAATGACAAAGGATCCAAGTAAAAAGGAAAGAAGACAGAGCGCCATTGCAATTTTTGTGGGAAAGATAATCATGATGAATCTAAGTGTTTCAAGAAGATGGCAGCCTTGGAAGCAGCAATGAAGAAGCACCACATCAACATAGATTCGTCTTCAGAATCTGACTCTCATGGACATGCACTTTGTGCTTCTGGTTACTCTTATACTGCATCTTCTTCTTCTACTTCAAATGAATGGCTTATTGATTCTGGAGCATCTTATCATATGGCTAAGGATCAAGCCATATTTTCTACTATGCATGAATGTAACACCAAACAAATATTTGTTGGTGATTATAAATCTCTAAGTGTTGTAGAATCTGGAACAGTCCCAGTAGAAAATGGTCATTTCAATGATGTACTATGTGTTCCAAAAATTTCCTACAATTTGTTATCAGTCTATCAAATTACTCATTCAGGTGAACGTAAAACAGTGAGGTTTACACCTCACCAAGTTGTAATCAAGGATTTTAAAAATCCTCAAAATGTCCTTGCTACTGGAACTGTTGATGATATTATCAGGTTGTACAAATTTAACAACTTTGGGTCATCACCTTTTCCTTCAGTTTTTGTTGCTCATAATGATAACTTGAGCAAACTTTGGCATCAACGATTTGGTCACTTAAATTATCGCTCGTTGCAACAACTATGTAAAGACAATATGGTGACTGGTCTTCCAATAATATCTTGCAAGGATGGTGTTTGTTCCGGTTGTGTACTCAGAAAACATCATCGGGACAGTTTTGACAAACGTGCCTCTTGGCACGCCTCGGTTCGTTTGGAGGTTGTGCAAAGTGACTTGTGTGGTCCTCTTCCATCTACTTCCTTTTCTCGTTTCAAATATTTCTTAACTTTCATTGATGACTACTCCAGACGCACTTGGGTTTACTTCCTAAAACTTAAGAGCGAAGTATTTAACATGTTCTTGGCCTACAAGGCCCTTTTTGAAAAACAATCTGGTCATCAAATTATTAAGTTAAGATCTGACAATGGAGGAGAATATGTTAACAACAAGTTCACTACTTTTTGCACTGAACAAGGAATCCAACAACAGCACACTGTTCCATATACACCACAACAAAATGGTGTAGCTGAACGAAAGAAGCGCACTTTAAAAGAAATGGCTAATTGTATGATCCAATCTAAGGGTCTAAGTCTTCAATATTGGGTTGAGGCCATAAATTGTGCAAATTACATAGTTAATCGCACACCCACTAAAGTTTTACAAGGTATAACACTGGAAGAAGCATGGAGTAAAATTAAATCAAATGTAAGTCACTTTCGTGTGTTTGGTTGTGAAGCATGGGCTCACATTCCGGATGAAAAACAGAAAGCATTGCAGCCTAAAAGTGAAAAGTGCATATTTGTTGGATATTCTGAAGATGCAAAAGGTTATAGACTTCTTCAACCCCATTCACATGATATAATCATTAGAAGAGATGTTAAATTTGATGAAAATCTCTTGGCCTGCGAGCCTAACTTGGCGGATCTGCCATCTTTGGCCTGCGAGCCTGATTCGGCGATTGTGCTTTCTTCTTCTTCTTCCAACTTCCTTGACAGGTTTCCAACTCCAGTTTCTGATGATGACAGTGAGGATGAAAATCCACCTCCGCCTGCTCATGTTCCTCCAATTGCACCAGCACCAATGCCTCCTCGATGGGTCCGTTCAACATGTGAAGCAGCTAGTGATCTTGTCGGTGATCCTAGAGATCAACGTCGAACACCTTCTCAGTTTCAGCGAGCCTCTTCCCTTTTGGCTCAAGTTTCTGAGAATCATGATCCATAAACTTTTGCAGAAGCTTCAGGAAATCCAGATTGGGATGCAGCTATGGATGAAGAATACCGTTCCTTAACGGCGAACGATACTTGGGATCTTGTTCCTCTTCCAAAGGGAAGAAAACTTGTCAGATGTAAATGGGTCTACAGAACTAAGTATGCATCAGATGGAAGTGTTGAAAGATTTAAGGCAAGGTTAGTTGCCAAAGGTTTTTCCCAAGTTGAAGGGATTGACTACAATGAAACCTTTGCCCATGTAGCAAAAATGACTCCATCCGCCTTGTTCTTTCCCTTGCAGCTTTACATAACTGAGAAGTCCATCAAATGGATGTCAAGTATGCCTTTTTACATGGTGATTTACATGAGGAAATTTATATGGAACAACCTTCTGGATATGTTCAAAATAACTCTAGCCTTGTTTGTCTCCTTAAGAAATCCTTATATGGCCTTAAGCAAGCTCCTAGAGTTTGGTATGCCAAAATGGATAGCTTTCTCCTTGACACTGGTTTTTCTAGATGCCATTCTAACCCCAATGTCTATACCAAGAAAGTAGGAAACCATCTCATCATACTTGTTCTTTATGTTGATGATCTTACCATTACTGGTAGTGACCCTAAACTTATAACCCATGTGAAATCCAGTCTTAAGCAAAATTTTGAAATGTCAGACTTAAGACATTTGCATTATTTTCTTGGTCTCCAAGTCTTGCAAACCAAAGAAGGAATCTTTCTTTCCCGATCGAAGTATGCTTGTGACCTTCTTCGTCGCTTCCACATGGAAGATTGTAAACCAGACCCTTCTCCCTTCCAGTCTGGAGTCAAACTTTCTGCCACTTGTACTTCCCCTGAAGTAGATGGCACCTTGTATTGTCAACTTGTTGGTAGTCTTTTATACTTAACTCATTTACGTCCTGACCTTTCCTTTGTCGTTGGTCGTGCTTCCCGTTATATGCAAACTCCTCATGAAAGTCACTGGAAAGCAGCAAAAAAATACTTCGATATATTTGAGATACAATTCAGTTTGGGATTCATTACAGTACAGGGGGGAAACCTTTGTTGGTTGGTTTCACTGATTCAGATTGGGTCGACAATCCTGATGATCGAAAGTCTACTGCAGGTTATGTTTTTAGTCTGGGATCTAGACCTGTCACTTGGGCTTGTAAGAAACAACAAGCTTTTGCACTTTCTTCAGCAGAAGCAAAATATCGAGCCGCAGTTAATGCCAGTCAGAAAGCTTTATGGCTTCGACAGATCCTTTCAGAGTTTGGATTTGAGCAGCAACAGGCTACTCCACTTTAGTGCGACAATCAAAGTGCCATCAAGCTTGCCAAAGATCCAGTTCTACATCAGCGCAGCAAACACATTGAGCTACACATGCACTTCATCAGAAATCTTGTTCATGATAGTGTTACTGAAGTTCTCTATTGCCCTACAGATGATCAAGTTGCAAACATCTTCACCAAGTCTCTTACATAATCGAAGTTTTCTAAACTTCGGTCTATGTTAGGAGTTGAGGAATGTGTCCTTAAGGGGGGATAGGCTCTAATGCCTCCTTCCTACTCCTAATAGTGTCTGTAATGTCCTCTTCTGATTAGGCCTTGAGGCCCAAAACCGATAACCTATGTGATTCCTGTGGGTTCGAGCGGTTACTGACAGCTAGGGAATCAGCTGAGGACTGATGCCATCCATAGAAGATCTAGGGCATCATCATTAGGTCAAGAAGGGCCACCGGGGCCAAAGGCCACCTCCGTGCATGCCATCCAAGCATTATTTAATGATGCATGCACTCTTTAAGTCTCCATCCGCATGCATGCAAGTCAACTGCAAATTAAAAGATAAAGTGACCTAATTAGGTCAAAGATTAGGGTTTTCGCAGTTGAAAGTTATAAAAGAGCGATAAAGCGAAAGGAGACTTCACTTTTGATTATTATTATTTTGGGAGCTCTTGGATAGCAGCACAGCGTGCCGCACAACAATTGGGGTTGGAGACGGAGTCTTCAGCTAACGAGATTTCGGCAGTGAAACATCTGTCCTAGTCTCATTCAGGGTAAGCCATACAGGTTCACCATTTGTTCTTACATTCATTCATAAGTTATCCAGTATATGGTATAGATCGTTGCAGGGACACGTGTGCAGCCGTAAGGGGGGGTTTTCAGCCCAGAAAGCCCTAATCAGTTGCTGGGCCTTCAAATCTCAACTTTACTCCGAAACTCAGGCACCATTCTCGTCATCATACTCCGGTACCCGGTGATTATCAGATCCGTCCGTGCTCATCCGGAGCAGTTATCAGCAATTTCGGGATCCAGGGGGCGTGAGCAGCTGTCTCTCTGGAGCAAGTCGCTATCCTGCCTAGAGATCTCAAAAATCCCGCATGTACCAAGCATTCTCTCCGACACGGGAAGGCTATCAGTCCTGCAAATCGGCAGCATCATTGGACACCTCCTTCACTGAAAGCATCACCCTTTTCTGACTGGGGTTCTTGTTGCTGGGGGTTCACCGGAAGCAGAAGAGATCTGCCCATCTCCGATCCAGTTCTCGGTGCTTGCATACTCTCTCAGGAGTAGTCTAGCCGGCTTATTAGTGGTAAGTGTTCATTCTGTCCCACAAACCCTAACCCTAATTTTTGCTATAAAATAAGGATTTTTGCATGGCAGTTTGCATGCCCAGTTGTATCCGCATATTTGCTTAGAAATAGAAAATATCAGGATTTGGGATATTACAGTGTCACTTTTGTAAATCCTTCAATCCTATCCCAAGTTGTTCTTAAGGGGGATGTTAGGATATTTAGACACTTAGGAGTTAGTTAATATCAACTTTTGTAATATATCCGTTAGGTAAAAGTGTGTTTCTTTAGTATGCATTAGTATGCATTTGTAAATATTCTAATCCGACGGTCACGATATGTTCTAGACATAGAGTGATCTGACGGTTCAACTTCTCTTAGCTCATACCTACCATTGATCCGTGGCTTAACACCCGATTGGTCTATGATCTCTATTTAAAGAACATAGAGGGTCCTTGGCTAATTGATCGATTATGACAAGCTCATGTAACTTTCTTTCCTTTGCATAATAAATTGCTCCAAGTAGCTATTTGGCTCGGGCCGTGGACTGTTTCCCTCTCGAGGATTTTAACCACGTGACAAATATCGGTGTGTTGATCTGTGATCTATTTGTGTGAAGCGGTTGCTCAAGGTGTTAGGTCTTTTGAGAGTACCCTGTGTACCCGAACATAAATCTTCTAATTCCTAAGCACAAAAGATGCGCAATGCAAACAAAGGAGATGCTACGCAATCAAACTTGATAAAATGCAAGCATCAAACCCATGCATGCACGTTCACAAAGGAGAAAAGAAAGCAGCTACTAGGATTTCCACCTTCCAATAGGATGGTAGCATCCATTTATGGTCTCCGATGCAAACATAGAAAGGAAAAGGGGGTCTAGCAACAAACGCAAAGTCACACAAGTTAATGCCACATACCATAAAGAGCACTCAACTAAAAACCATGAAATCCAAAACAGTAATTTTCTATTAATCCCTGGGAAAAAATCCTCCCAGTTTTTCCATCTTTTTCAAATAGAGAGGGATGGCTCTTTTTTAAACCCAAAAAACTCCTCATAAGATAAAAATGGAAAAATCAAATAATAAAATAATGGAGACAAAGTAGGATCCTAGATCCACTTCTCTCCCTAAACGAATACATGACCAACTTTATTTTAAATAGAACTCATACTTTGGTTAGTTATTCCAACCCCACACATATATCAAAAAGGTGGAGAACTCATCAAAGAACGGGACTCTTTATGGATGGGATCTCCACTACCCAAGCATTGACGCTAAAGTGGGGATGGTTTTGGCCCATGACCAGCATCTCCCAAAAAACTCCACGCTGCAGCAGAGAGACAAAAATCTACTCACGAGATGTTCCAACACTCCACGTACCCGAAAACATACCCTAAGCCACTATTGCTCAATCAATGAACTCTTCCCATGCAACACTCCATCTTGTAATCGGCTGTCAAAGGAAAGGTTCCAATTTGCACGAAAATATTCACTCCTGGCTGCTCCCTCAAAAACGTGATTTTCGTCAGTCAATCAGACAAGAAAATCGGGTCCATGATTTTGTCTTCTATTTGGCTGCCAACGGTATGTGGGTCGTGAAATTCAGTTGCCAACTTTGTTGAACCCCGAGCTTAGGTGTTGAAAATAATCATGTAGTGATTTTTGTTGGGTGTTGTTCAGCATCAACACCCAACGATTATGAGAAGTGACAGATGGTGACAAAAGCTATCACAATTGGCTGCCAAATAATACGGGATCAACAACTGCTCCCAAACTCCGATTTCTCAACCATAAACCTTTAACGTTGGCTGATTAAAATGAATGAAAACTGATACAGCGTGAAACTATCCCTTGTAATCAGCTGCCAGTCATGATGATATGGGTTAGTCATTGCTCCAGCGTTCAGATGCCAAATCAGATGATATCAAACTTCACAACTTGACATTCTAGATGAAATTGGCAACAGTTAAACGCCCTCCTTCAAATTCTTCTTGGAGATGTGAAAGTTTTTGTTGTTCAAGTTCCTGTAGCTTTCACTTTTTTGATAATGTTCTGTTGGTCATGTAAGAGAAAACAAGCATGCTTGATGATTACCAGTTCCACCCTACCAAACGCTGATGCAAATAGTTTATACTTCCAGTGTCTCTATGATCTGCTTCTTTAGACTTGATTCTGCACACTGATTTCTTTGATCAGTCAGGCATTTCAACTATGTTCTCCTACACAATATCCTTTGCCTCGATGCCTGCAAACTTGGATCTTTATTGATATTACTCACGGGACTGTTTGCTTGAGATACTTGTACGTATCCTTGGGAGTGCTTGAAAAATTTCCATCACAGTCTTGATCTTTGAAGAAATAGAGCCAGGTTTATAAACATTCAAATCCAGTTCTCCTAAAACTGTTGTGATCTCATCATTGGCATTATCATTAGAAGTGGTGTGCTTCTAAGTAGTTAGAGAAAGCACATAATCATGTTTTGGATGATGCTTGCAGCCTGGAGTAGGGCAGATGGTATCATCTGACTGAGCAAGGTGGCTTTGATATGCACTGACGACAGAATATATGACTATAGACAGCTAAAATAATTTTTTCAAGGGTATCATTATAGTTTCCATAGGGAGTCAATGAATCTTCCTAACAATTTCTCAGATCAAACTGCTCTGTCAATCAGCTCAGAATGGTCCCTTCTATTGCTATCCTATAGCATACTTTGTAACCTCATACCATTCCTGAACATCATGCTACCATTCAGGTGGTAACATCTGGCTCCATGGGGGACGTGTACTCTTTGAGAGAGTATACGAGAACTTCAGCACCTATGGGTATTTGCAGAGTAGTTTACCAAAAAGGACGTGGTGGATGGCTCAATTCAAATCCAGAACCACACTTATTACAAAACAGAGAAGGGTCTACTGAAAAATTTAAATGCTCATGCAAGGGCTTATTCTTCCTACCTACCCCAACATAACATGAGACTGGAACCTATCAAGTATATGCATACAACCAGTGGAACCACTCAAGCATCTTTTCAATGCCAAACTTCCTTTTCCTGTGCTTGGTTAGAGACAGAAATAAAGAAATAAAATAACGTTGTCCTGCAATCTTCTCTTGAATGAAACTGAGTTGGAACATCAGATTGTTAGGAGGCAAAATATCACTGAAGTTTAGGCAGAAAGAATTTGAATGTGCATAAGAAGCCTCTATCCATTGATTGATAGGGATCATATACAAACCTCCATCAAAAGGATGCTTGAGCTGATCTGCAAAAGTCATATTATGAACTTGAGGCAAGTCCAAATCTTCAACATGGAATGGTTCAGGAATATTTTCAGTGACATAGATCTGGGGAAGCTCTTCAGCAATGTCTTCAAACAAGAGTCCTTGTACTACTTCATCAATTAGGTCTTCAATGATCTTTTCTTCATGGATCTCCTCTTGAGAATCAGGTGGTGTCCTGGGGAAGAGGGAATCATACTCTTTGGCCAACTTCTCAATCTCTTCAACTGTTCTTTCATGCCAATGCAAAAGAAACTTTTCAAAAAAATTTGCCATTGAGTCTATGCTTTCATCCCAAAGGTCAATGAACCAATCTTCTGCATCTCCCTCAAAAGTTAAGGCAAAAATAATCATGAGATCATTCTCATGGTAGACTTTGAGATCCGCCATCAACTCGCAAAAAGAAACAATATGGTGGATTGCCAAGTCATTGTCATTTCCAAAGAACTCTGGAACAATTCTAAGAACTCTTTTATAGCAACCATTAGGAAATCCACGGATACCTGAGAAATCTAGTGGAGTGACTCGCTCCGTGAAAGTGAGCACGGAGTCCTTCCATTTCATCATCCATATTCTCAAATAATGAAGTATTGAATCTGCAATATGCATGTAGTCATACCTCAAACTGAATTGTGGAATCGCCAAGGTGAGCTTGAAAGCCTTCTGATTTCTGAGTGTGCTCACCTCTACACCCAAAAAGTCTTCAGATATGCAAAAGGACAAGGGCTTCATCCCTTCGTGGAGTCGCCATGTGAGAATCAGGATCTACAATATGATCTCCCACAAATATCAATGAAGCATAGTTTTCAAATCTACAGGAACTGGACTTTGTCCCCGGCAGCGGTGCCAAAAATGTTGCCGCTCCTGACCGGCATGCGTGTGTCAAACCCAAAATTAGGCACATCGGCCCGATGGCAACTGTGAAAAGAACAGCCATTGTCGCCACGCTCCTCTCTTCCTCGCTTCAGGTTGGCTCTTCTCCAACTCAAGGGGGAAGTCCCTGGTGTTAAGATCGCTAAGGCAGGAAACAGTTGCGGACAGGGTAATTGGAAGAGGCTGCCTTAGTAAAATGGTTGTGGCATAAGAGTATTTGAATGGTTGAAGGAAGGAGGCAAGGATTAAACCCCACTAATGGACCAATGCCGATATACCTAAAGGAAAAAATGGAGTCAAGGCAGAACCCACAAGGAGAAGCTACTAGATCTTCTAAATCATAAACGCAGAAGATGCACTATGAAAACAAAGGAGATGCTACACATTCAAACTTAATAAAATGCAAGCATCAAACCCGTGCATGCACGTTCACAAAAGGGAAATGAAAGCAACTGCTAGGTTTTCCACCTTCCAATAAGATGGTAACATCCATTTATGGTCTCCAACGCAAACATAGAAAGGAAAAGGGGGTCTAGCAACAAACGTAGAGTCACACAAGTTAATGCCGCACACCATAAAGAGCACTCAACTGAAAACCATGAGACCCAAAATAATAATTTTCTATTAATCCCTAGGAAAAAATCCTCCCAGTTTTTTTTATCTTTTTCAAATAGAGAGGGATGGCCCTTCTTTAAACCAAAAAAACTTCTCATAAAATAAAAAGGAAAAATAAAATAATAAAATAATGGAGACAAAGTAGGATCCTAGATCCACTTTTCTCCCTAAACGAATACATGACCAACTTTATTTTAAATATAACTCATACTTTGGCTAGTTGTTCCAACCCCACACATATATCAAAAAGGTGGACAACTCATCAAAGAACGAGACTCTTTATGGATGGGATCTCCACTACCCAAGCGTTGATGCCAAGGTGGATGGTTCTAGCCCATGACTAGCATCTCCCAAAAAACTCCACGCTACAACAGAGAGACGAAAATCTACTCGCAAGATGCTCCAACACTCCACGTACACGAAAACATACCCTAAGTCGCTATTGCTCAATCAGCAAACTCTTCCCATGCAACACTCCATCTTGTAATCGGCTGTCAAAGGAAAGAAAGGTTCCAATTTGCACGAAAATATTCACTCCTGGATGCTCCCTCAAAAATGTGATTTTCATCAGTTAGTCAGACAAGACAATCAGGTCCATGACTTTGTCTTCTATTTGGCTGCCAACGGTATGTGGATCGTGAATTTCAGTTGCCAACTTCGTTGAATCCCAGGCTTAGGTGTTGAAAATAATCATGTAGTGATTTTCGTTGGGTGTTGTTCAACGTCAACACCCAACGATTATGAGAAGTGACAGATGGTGACAAAAGCTATCACAATTGGCTGCCAAATAATACGGGATCAACAGCTGCTCCCAAACTCCGGTTTCTCACGATGGCTGCTTAAAATGAATGAAAACTGATACAGCATGAAACTATCCCTTGTAATCAGCTGCCAGTCATGATGATATGGGTTAGTCGTTGCTCCAGCGTTCGGCTGCCAAATGAGATGATATCAAACTCCATGACTCCGCATTCTGGATGAAATTGGCAACAGTTAAATGCCCTCCTTCAAATTCTTCTTGGAGATGTGAAAGCTTTTGTTCTTCAAGTTCCTGTAGCTTTCACTTTTTTGATAATGTTTTGTTGGTCGTGTAAGAGAAAACAAGCGTGCTTGATGATTGCTAGTTCCACCCTGCCAAACACTGATGCAAATATTTTATACTTCCATTGTCTCAATGATCTACTTCTTTAGACTTGATTCTGCACACTGATTTCTTTTATCAGTCAAGCATTTCAGCTATGTTCTCCTACACAATATCCTCTGCCTCGATGCCTGCAAACCTGGATCTTTATTGATATTACTCACGGGACTGTTTGCTTGAGATACTTGTACGTATCCTTCAGAGTGCTTGAAAATTTTCCATCACAATCTTGATCTTTGAAGAAATAGAGCCAGGTTTATAAACTTTCAAATCCAGTTCTCCCAAAACTGTTGTGATCTCATCACTGGCATTATCATTAGAAGTGGCGTGCTTCTAAGTAGTTAGAGAAAACACAATCATGTTTTGGATGATGCTTGCAGCCTGGAGTAGGGCAGATGGTATCATCTGTCTGAGCAAGGTGGCTTTGATATGCATTGACCACAGACTATATGACTATAGATAGCTAAAAGAACTTTTTCAAGGGTATCATTATAGTTTCCATAGGGAGCCAATGAACCTTCCTAACAATTTCTCAGATCGAACTGCTCTGTCAATCTGCTCAGAATGGTCCCTTCTATTGCTATCCTGTAGCATACTATGTAACCTCATATCATTCCTGAACATCATGCTACCATTCAAGTGGTAACATGTCCCTCTGCTCCTGTGAACTCCATCTCCATGGTCTGGTAGTTCGTGGAATACTTTCCTATGGAATACAACCATTGAACTCCTAATTTCCAAGTGTTACTTTTAATTTCGGAATCCTCTGACTACACTCCATGGTGTGACCTGCTGCAGCTACTGAAAACCCATCAAAACTCTCCGTCTGAATGTCTCTCATTTTAACCCATGCAGCATCAATAAAGTTGTGGGATGCCCTACCATCTATCAGCACTCCCACTCTGTGGCCCTTTACAATGCCTTTGATCCGGAGAGTGTGGAATCTAGGAACCCCTGTCATGGTAGCAATGGTACCTCCTGGGGGCTGTCCCTCATCAACTGTCTCTAGTGTCTCCCCCTGCTCTTGATCCTGATAATCCTCATCCTCCCCATTGTCGGAATAGACCTCTATGCAGTAGGCCTTTCCCTTTCTTGAACATCTGTGACTTGGTACCCATGGTTCCTAGCAAGTGAAACATAACTTTTTTCTTCTAAGGTCCTATTGGGTATCATTGTCCATCCATTGTTTCTTGGGCCATTCTTTCTGGAAGGGTTGTCTCTCTTTATCTTTAATAGGGAAATTGGTTCTGGGAGGAAACCTATTTTTGGGTACTGCATCCTGTAAATATCTAGTCTGGCTAATGGCATATGCTAGGGTGGTGGGCCTATAAGACTTGACCCATCCCCGTAAGGATTCAGTGAGGACCTCTGTAAACAACATAATCAACCTGCTCTCTGATATATCTATCACCATGACTGCTAATCCTTTGAAACTCTGAAATAAATGCATTTGCACTACCTGTCTGCTTGAGCTGTGCCAGCTCTCTAAAGTGTACCTCAGGGTCCTTCCGATCAAACTGCTCAATGAGCCTCTGTGTAAAATCTAGGTACGATGTGATCGTATTGTGACCGAGTGTCACTAACCCATGGTACCACCACTCATGTGCTTCTCCATCCAAATGCAAAGTAGCCAATTTAATGGCATCTGTCTCAATCATGGGGTTGAGTTGGAAGTATGTATCCAACTTCTGCAACCAATTCCGGGCTAGGCCACCGCGAGTGCCCTCAAAGGTAGGGATAGTCAGTTTCCCTACAGTGCACTGTAATTCATAGTTCTGGGTGAATGGCCTATTGAAAGCTCTGGGTTTGTTCTTACTTTTAAAGTGGCAAAAGTCAGTGAAGGTCATGGCTGAGTGGAAGTTATCTCCTAAAGCTCTATACTCTCTCAGATAAGCACTCATGGATTCATCTGGTTCTACTTGTGCTAGAGGCATTGCAGTTGGACTATCTAAGAATTGAGGCATGGTAGGTTGGGAAGGCTTGTTGTATATATGGGGATGGCTCTGCATGTTGGTATGTAAGAGCTTTCTACTACTACTGGTGGATACCCTGTCACTATTGGGAAACAAGGGACTGTGTGGGGTGGGCCCATTTTTCTCTATCATTTGCCTGAAGGTACTCATCATTTCTATTTTTCCAGTAGTGAGTTCTTTTATGGCTGATATGAGACTATTGAAAACATAGTTTTAAAACTCGGACTTGGACTTGGAATCGACCAAGGGTCAACTCGGACTCGGCAATGAATCGGTAATGACTCGGCCGATTTGAATTTAATGACTTGGTTCACTAAAAAACAGATAAAATATTTAAATTTTAAAGAAAAAAATATTTTTAATATTATGAATCCTGATCCATGATTCCAAAGCATTAGAGACAAAATAACCATATATATACTATATACCATATAAGGGTGAAGTTGTGAGCATATCGAAATGGCACGATATGTACTGTGCAATACATATCTGGAAGATTGCAACAAAATGAAAATACACAATCAAAGAAGGCCTAAATGGCTTGTTGAGTGGCATAATTCACTAATTTATTTTGCCCCTTGAGAAGGGGCAAAATTCACTAATTCACTAATTTATTGGGCTCCTTTGTGACTAGTAATTTTGCCCCTTGAGAAGGGCTTAGGGCTTGTTATTCACTTATTTGTACCATAGTTGGATTACCCGAGGAGCCGTTGGTTGACAGACATGTTCAATGTCTGATTCCAGTGTATCAGTTGATCCGTCTTCATGTCTAGCCAATATTGGCTAGCCGGTTTTTGTTTTGAATAATTATGACCATGGCCCCACGGGGTTTGTAATAAAATGTGCTAGCAGGGTGTTTTGAGTGGTTCGGTCTCCTAAGATGTAGAATTTCAACTAAGGTATTCCAGGGAGTTTTTTTCCCTTGACAATTATGCTTTGCCTATAGCCGAGTATAATTGACGAGGTTTTCTCCCGCTTCCTCCAAAGCTGGAATGCCCGATTTTGAATTCTGGGCCTTGGGGGGTTATTAGAGCCCAACTGAGTATATATAAACCTACTAGACATTGTTAGAATAGACTATGGTCATGTCCTAAGTCACTAGGACCCTCAGAAAAAATTCTGAAAAAAATTTACCGGACGCGTCAAAATTTTAATTTTTTAATTTTTTAATTTTTTAATTTTCCCTAAGTTTTTAGTTAAATTTTTCCATAATTTAAATGGAAAAATTCAATTTGTAATAAGTCAGTCATCCGGAACCCGAATTCAGTGATTGAAGGCTCTAACCTTAAGCCAAAAATCATTCATGATCAGTCGGCCAGCTATCTCTAACTTTTAGATCATCATTCAGCCACATAACTCATATTTTCTCAAAAAAGTCAATTTTGGGAAAAATATTGATTAAATATTAAAAATGAATATTTTGGAGAAAATTAACCAAATTGAATGAAATAAAAGGCTAAATGACATGGCACAGAGCATTTATGATGATTCCAATCAATATCGATCAGTTTTAGATCAAGTATCGGAGTGTAGCAGTTGAACAATCAATCAGAAATTTGCCCTCTTTGGTCAAATCCGTTTTTGGTTGAAGTGTGGGTTATCTATTGGTTGGGTGATCATTACGAGTGAGGATGAGCCACCTCACCCCCCCTCATTACTCTAGCACTCAGTTGCAGCTCAAGTCAACTCCAAATGATCATGCCGAGCTCATTCAATCACTCCGGTGTTACTCTTAGTTTGGTTTTAGGGTTTTAGCCTTCTCTCTTTGTATAAATAGAGGCTCTTTGAGTTCTATTAGGATGGACTTTTGTAGCAGAGTTACTCTGAGAAAATTGTATCATGCATTTGCTTTGAATTGTTAATAAAGATTTGACTTTGGAAGTCCATGAGCTCTTGGATGTCGTAGTTTTTTGCAAATGGTTGAGGTGATATTGTCTCTAACCCCTATTTCTTTAATGCTTATATGAGATTAATTGTTTCTTTGTTAGCTCAAGAGAGCCATTGTTGGCACAGTAGAACAATCATTTGTAGTTCAATTTGATTGTTTATGCGGAGTAGATTAGTATCTTAATGGACATGAGTAATCAGTATATACGTAATGTTGATCATGATTCAATTTTCTTAGCATACTACCATGTTATTTTGATCTCACGTTTGTGTTAAGTTGTAGTGTGTTTTCAGGCTTTACAGGTTGAAGAAAGGTGTGAGCTCAGCTGCTTCTATCCCAGGCTTCAAGCAACATTTTTAACACTTTCATTGCAGGACCTACAGAGATCTTCGCCTTTAAATTACAAAAAGAAAGTTGGGAGTCTAACTCTCTCTCTTGGGTTCCATCCATAAATTCAATACTTTCTTGGTTACCGAACTTCCCTTCTCTAGTTCTCTCTTTGCTCTTTGATCTCCTTGTTTCCTTGCTTGCTAGCCTCTTCCTCCTTGCTTTGTTTTGCCTTTTCTTACCTTTTCTTCATTGCTGCCCCATTTTTACTCTTTCTTACCACTCCTTTTCTTCATTTTGGACAGCCCTATTGTGCCCTAGTTTATGCCCCTTTTTTACCCCTTTTTGCCCTAGTTTTTGGGCCTCCTTCTACCTTGTTTTGGGCATTTTCTTCTCCTTTTTTGTTCACTGCCCTGCTTTTTACTTTTTATGACAACCATCTTCCTTCTCTTTCGCTGCCCCGTTTTCATCATTTCTTGTACTCCTTTGGCCTCATAGTTCGCTGCCCTATTCCTCCCTTTTCTTGTTTTTGACTTCCTCTTTGTTGTCCCTCTTTCTTCCCCTCCGCTTCCTTTTATTTCAGCCTTCTTTTGCCTTGTTCATTTGCTCTCATTCAAACTTCTTCTTTTCCCTTTTGGCAAGTTTCAAGAAAAGCTCCAAGTAAAAGTAAATCACTCTCATTTTTACGCAAATTGCAATAATAATAGAGTTGTATACTTTCCTTTGAAAGTCCTTTCAAGGATTAAATTCCTAAAGGCAATTTGTATAATTTTAATAAAGCATCTTTTGTTTGAGTGGGGTTTTTAAGTCCCCACTCTCATCCTCCTCCATTTGGGGAGGCTTGTGTTGTGTCCATCTTTTTATATGCTTAGGATTAAATGTGTCTGTGTTCGTAATATTTACATCTTTTTCGTAGAATACTAATTATTAGTCCATCACATTTAATTCATTGATTAAGTTGATTACTTTATTTCTTAATTGTTTATCTTTTATATAAGTAAATCAACTGTCTAACATTCATAATTCTCTTGAATCTCACCATAAGGTGGATCAAGAGTGCTCTCTATCGGAGAGTTTAATCAATCATCTTCATCTTAATTGTTGCGCATCATATTGTTTAATCAATTAATTCTTAAGTAAGACTCTTGAACTTGCAGAAACACAAGTCAAGAGCACTCTCTGTCAGAGAGCATCTTTAGTATTGCATAATCCCTGCATTAGTCTCATTTAGATTAGATAAGACTCTTGAACCTTTGTCATAAGACAAGGTCAAAAGCGCTCTCTATCGAAGAGTTTAATTAATTAACTTAATAAAACATTCAACACACACACCCCATAATTAATTAACTTTGTTGATCATCCTTCACCTAGTATGCTCTGCCGACTTTCGGGTTGGGCTCATACTCAGAACGGTGAACAGACTTGTTGAAGTTCGCTCAAGAGTAACCTAATTAAAACTTTTACCCCATAACCAATGCACCGGCGTTGTTTCGATCAAATACTGAGGCAAGTGGGCAAATTCCAAGTGTGGGCGCCGAGCAACCCAATCTGGGCACAGTTAGTTAAGTTATTGCACACATAGCTGTGATCCCAGACAGGTCTGTCATGTCTTCGAACGGAGCCACTGAAGGTATTTCCGGTTAGGATATCCAGACACTTTAAGCAAGATCACCATTAAAATCTTTTAAAAATCTACCAAGAGCACTCGCACAATCTAAATACTCACTAGCTTAATTCCTAGACTTCTATTTTATTCACGCATTTTATTGACTCCATAAGGCACTAGTCCTTGGTTATATTTGAATAATTATCTATCTTGATCAATTGTCCATGGTTCATTTTAATTGTTGTATCTGAATGCTTGGTTAAAAGTCTAGAATCTTTGCTTATCTGTGTAATCTCTTGTTAGCAACGTGGATTGCTTTTGATTAATTGTCATTCTCTCGATAAACAATCACTTCAAATCATAATAAACTCCTAAGTAACACCCATCCGCATCCACAACTAAATAAAACAGTTTAACAAACCTTAAGAGCCTTAGAAAACTCTTTTGTAGGGACTACCCCCCTTGGCTTCGTTAGGAGTTAGCCTAAAAGGAGGAGCTAGGAGTAGGTGACAGTACCTAACTCTGTGCTTTCCCCCAAGGTCACACCTCTCCCACTTTCTCAAGTGAGGGGACAACTTTTGGAAGATTTCTGCTGCTAGTGTGCAATCGGCGAACATCTTTTGGCGCCGTTGCCGGGGGACAAATCTTTTTGTTCCTGGACGACCTTTATTTCTTTTAGTTTTTACCTTTTTCCCCTTTTTTGGTAGATTTCTAGTCCAATCACTCTCCGAAATTAGACTTAAGTCCACTTGGCGACTCCACTGTCAGTTAACACCTTAAGGTATTCTACTAGAAGGAACTCTGAAGGTTTGTTCGATTTCATCCTGGACCCTGAAAAAGTCTATAGGAGGAGATTGAACAAACTAGCTTCTCGTAGGATCCCTGCAAAACTTGAATCTGAGTCTGTTTCAGACATCCACCTTTTATTTCCAAAAAATACTAATACCTCTGTTTCCGACATAATGGGCGAGTATTTTACTCATCTTGACTTTTCTCAGATAGCAGGTCAACCCCACCGTCTTCCAGACAAAGCTATCGAGAAGCTCCCGATGTATACCGGCACTGATGCCACTACCTCCGCCATGCACCTCAGGAACTTTTCTAAGTGCATCAATGCTTATGTCAGTGATCCGGTCAGCCAACATGATGACGTTTATATGAAGTTATTTGCTCTGTCTTTGGATGGAAAGGCCGACGACTGGTATAACAATTTACCAGATAATGTTTTCAACACTCTAGCTGCTTTCAAGACCTCTTTCACCAACAAGTTTGGTGAAAAGAAAGAACCTCGGCATCAACTTACGTCCTTTCCCAACATAAAAAAGAAGGATACAGAAACAATGGACAAGTTCAATACTAGGTTCACTGAATTGTCAAAAGCCATCCCTTCTGATTATGCCCCAACTGCACCAACCATTCTGGTTTATTACATTGAGGCACTTAGTGGCAAAATGCAATACCAAATCAGAGACAAGGAGCCCACTAACTTGCTCCAGGCTCAGGAAATGGCAATTAAAATTGATCTAAACATGCAGTCATCTGGTGAATCTAACCTCCACGGTTATTCAAGGTCTTCAACTCCTTTGAAAATTAGTGAACCTAAAGGCAAGGATCCTTTTATCAGCTATGAAGGATGCTTATGAACAACAGATGATTGAAATGAAAAGGGAGATGAAGAAAAATATGGAGGAAGCAGAACAGAAACACTTAGCACGGTTGAAGGAGATTCAAAATAGGGTGATAACAATGGAAAGAACTCAAACTCAGCCTACTCCTAGAACCTTTCCTGCCAAGCCAACTTGGCAAAGAAAGCCTCCCAACCATGAGCAGAGGACTCCTCATCAGCTAGAGGCCGCTAACATGGTTGAGCAGTATAAGCCATTTTGTAAGGCATGTAAAGACCTTCATGAAGAATCTTCTTGTTATTATGCATGCTATGTTCAGGAATATGGTTTTCCAGAGGGTTGTGGTCCTAAAGCATCATCAAGCGAGCCTGAGTACATAAACTGTGTAGATGACATGCATGATATTTCCGGAGAAAGTTGGAGAGAGACAAAACAATATTCAAGAGAGCCTGAATACATTAACACAGTTGGACAGCTCCATTCTTTCACCACAGAAACCCGGTGTCAAGTCAAAGATTATAATCAACAATTTGATAACCTCACTAAAAACTTTGGTACTAATCCTACAAATGAGCATAATGATGATAGTTTGGAAGGTTTACTACCTTGTGACCTTTTTTCTGAAGAAGATGACTATGATCATGAGGAGGGATATAGACAGAGATGTGATACAAGTGAGGAAGAATCCCTTACATCTGAGATGGATGATAACTACGAGACTTTAATTAAAAATCCAATCTTAGAAGTTTCATGTGATGAGATTCCTCCATGCACTCCACCGGATGACAAATATTTGGAAAGTTGGGTCCCCTGTAATATCTTTGAAACCTAGCTTTTTGAAGAAGATAGTTTTGAGCAAAATGAGAAGTGTAGACAGGGACTTGATACCAGTGATGAGGCATCTCTCATATCCGACATAGATGGTAATGATGACTATTGGACTTTTATTGAAAATCCAACCTATGATACCTTTGAAAATATTTTTGAGAATCTTATCTATGATATGTCCAGCAAGGGGAGTTGTTATTCTGAGACTTATGAAAGTTGTAAGGAAGAGCAATCAGAGTTTTCATATGATCAGTCAAAATTGTATCTGAGTATCTATAATAAGGACTTGAAAAAGCAATGCGGTGAAGAAACAGATGGGATACAAGTAGTTAAAAAAATTTCCCAACCATCGTCTTCACATATGGATGTTCCTTATGTTTTGGAGCAGCTTGGGGCTTATACAATGAGCTATTATTTGATAAGCCTTGATGATCAGCATGATGGAGTAGTCGACCTGCCGCATCATCTCGATTTGTATATCAGCGCTATCCAGTCATGGATAGAAGCAGCCTGGGCGAGCACCTACCAGTTTGGGAAGAAGTTTGACGACATTATTCATGCCTATGATTCCCCATCCAGCCCGCCCATTCTGGATCATCACGCAGGTTTGCATTTTCTGGAAATTGTGTCCTTACTTTGGTTGGTAACCAAAGACAAGGAAAAACTTTTTTATATTAATAAAATGCTTAGGTGGCTACACTGGATCTATGATTACACCTAACTTTTGTGTATCATGCTTAGAGTAGGAAAATAGGCTCCTTAAAGTGAGCGTTTACTTTAGCATTTTTCTTTATGTACTTAGAAATAAATAAATTTTTCAGTGAAGTTTTTTCTTTGAATAAAGCAACTTTTGGATCATTGGCTCTTTTTCATGAAACTTGTGCTACTAAGGTTTTCTTGTCAAGTTGAGATGTTTTTATAGGATATGGAAACCAGAGATTCTAGGGTTCTCGTATGCTCTCCTTGCATAAGAGACTAGATCGAGCACACGTCCCGCAGTTGGAGCCAGATGTTATTCACTTATTTGTACCATAGTTGGATTACCTGAGGAGCCGCCGATTGACAAACATGTTCAATGTCTGATTCCAATGTATCAGTGGATCTGTCTTCATGTATAGCCAATATTGACTAGCCGGTTTTTGTTTTGAATAATTATGACCATGGCCCCACGGGGTTTGTAATAAAATGTGCTAGTAGGGTGTTTTGAGTGGTTCGATCTCCTAAGACGTAGAATTTCAACTAAGGTATTCCAGGGAGTTTTTTGCCCTTGACAATTATGCTTTTCCTATAGCCGAGTATAATTGACGAGGTTTTCTCCTGCTTCCTCTAAAGCTGGAATGCCCGATTTTGAATTCTGGGTCCTGGGGGGTTATTAGAGTCCAACTAAGTATATATCAACCTACTAGACATTGTTAGAATAGACTATGGTCATGTCCTAAGTCACTAGGACCCTTAGAAATTTTTTTACCGGACGCGTCAAAATTTTTATTTTTTAATTTTTTAATTTTCCCTAAGCTTTTAATTAAATTTTTCCATAATTTAAATGGAAAAATTCAATTTGTAATAAGTCGGTCATCCGGAACCTGAATTCAGTGATTGAAGACTCTAACCTTAAGCCAAAAATCATTCATGATCAGCCGGCCAGCTATCTCTAACTTTTAGATCATCATTCAACCACATAACTCATATTTTCTCAAAAAAGTCAGTTTTGGGGAAAATATTGATTAAATATTAAAAATGAATATTTTGGAGAAAATAAAACTCTCCAAAATTAACCAAATTGAATGAAATAAAAGGCTAAATGACATGGCACGGAGCATTTATGATGATTCCAATCAATATCGATCAGTTTTAGATCAAGTATCGGAGTGTAGCAGTTGAACTATCAGTCAGAAATTTGCCCTCTTTGGTCAAATCCGTTTTTGGTTGAAGTGGGGATTATCTATTGGTTGGGTGATAATTACGAGGGAGGATGAGCCACCTCACCCCCTCTCATTACTCCAACACTCGGTTGCAGCTCAGTTCAACTCCAAATGATCATGCCGAGCTCATTCAATTACTCCGGTGTTACTCTTAGTTTGGTTTTAGGGTTTTAGCCTTCTCTCTTTGTATAAATAAAGGCTCTTTGAGCTCTATTAGGATGGACTTTTGTAGCAGAGTTACTCTGAGAAAATTGTATCAAGCATTTGCTTTGAATTGTTAATAAAGATTTGACTTTGGAGGTCCATGAGCTCTTGGATGTCGTAGTTTTTTGCAAATGGTTGAGGTGATATTGTCTCTAACCCCTATTTCTTTAATGCTTACATGAGATTAATTGTTTCTTTGTTAGCTCAAGAGGGCCATTGTTGGCATAGTAGAACAATCATTTGTAGTTCAATTTGATTGTTTATGCGAAGTAAATTAGTATCTTGATGGACATGAGTAATCAGTGTATACGTAATGTTGATCATGATTCAATTTCTTAGCATACTAGCATGTTATTTTGATCTCACGTTTGTATTAAGTTGTAGTGTGTTTTCAGACTTCACAGGTTGAAGAAGGGTGTGAGCTCAGCTGCTTCTATCCCAGGCTTCAAGCAACCTTCTTAATCTAACACTTTCATTGCAGGACCTACAGAGATCTTCGTCTTTAAAATACAAAAAGAAAGCTGGGAGTCTAACTCTCTCTCTTGGGTTCCATCCATAAATTCAATACTTTCTTGGTTACTGAACTTCCCTCCTCTAGTTCTCTCTTTGCTCTTTGATCTCCTTGTTTCCTTGCTTGTTAGCCTCTTCCTCCTTGCTTTGTTTTGTCTTTTCTTACCTTTTCTTCATCGCTGCCCCATTTTTACTCTTTCTTACCACTCATTTTCTTTATTTTGGACAGCCCTATTGTGCCCTAGTTTATGCCCCTTTTTTGCCTCTTTTTGCCCTAGCTTTTGGGCCTTCTTCTACCTTGTTTTGGGCCTTTTCTTCTCCTTTTTGTTCGCTGCCCTGTTTTTTACTTTTTATGACAGCCATCTTCCTTCTCTTTCGCCACCCCGTTTTCATCATTTATTGTACTCCTTTGGCCTCATAGTTCGCTGCCCTATTCCTCCCTTTTCTTGTTTTTGACTTCCTCTTTGCCGTCCCTCTTTCTTCCCCTCCGCTTCCTTTTATTTCAGCTTTTTTTTGCCTTGTTCTTTTGCTCTTATTCAAACTTCTTCTTTTCCTTTTTGATAAGTTTCAAGAAAAGCTCCAAGTAAAAGTAAATTACTCTCCCTTTTACGCAAATTGCAATAATAATAGAGTTGTATACTTTCCTTTGAAAGTCCTTTCAAGGATTAAATTCCTAAAGGCAATTTGTATAATTTTAATAAAGCATCTTTTGTTTGAGGGGGGTTTTTAAGTCCCCACTCTCATCCTCCCCCATTTGGGGAGGCTTGTGTTGTGTCCATATTTTTATATGCTTAGGATTAAATGTGTCTGTGTTCATAATATTTACATCTTTTTCGTAGAATACTAATTATTAGTCCATCACATTTAATTCATTGATTAAGTTGATTACTTTATTTCTTAATTGTTTATCTTTTATATAAGTAAATCAACTGCCTAACATTCATAAATCTCTTGAATCTCACCATAAGGTGGATCAAGAGTGCTCTCTGTCGGAGAGTTTAATCAATCATCTTCATCTTAATTGTTGCGCATCATATTGTTTAATCAATTAATTCTTAAGTAAGACTCTTGAACTTGCAGAAACACAAGTCAAGAGCACTCTTTGTCGGAGAGCATCTTTAGTATTGCATAATCCCTGCATTAGTCTCATTTAGATTAGATAAGACTCTTGAACCTCTATCATAAGACAAGGTCAAGAGCGCTCTCTATCGAAGAGTTTAATTAATTAACTTAATAAAACATTCAACACACACCCCATAATTAATTAACTTTGTTGATCATCCTTCACCTAGTATGCTCTGCCGACTTTTGAGTTGGGCTCGTACTCAGAATGGTGAACGGACTTTGTTAAAGTTCGCTCAAGAGTAACCTAATTAAAACTTTTACACCATAACCAATGCACCGACGTTGTTTCGATCAAATACTGAGGCAAGTGGGCAAATTCCAAGTGTGGGCGCAGGGCAACCCAATCTGGGCACAGTTAGTTAAGTTATTGAACACTTAGCTGTGATCCCAGACAGGTCTGTCATGTCTTCGAACGGAGCCACTGAAGGTATTTCTGGTTAGGATATCCAGGCACTTTAAGCAAGATCACCATTAAAATCTTTTAAAAATCTGCCAAGAGCACTCGCACAATCTAAATACTCACTAGCTTAATTCCTAGACTTCTATTTTATTCACACATTTTATTGACTCCATAAGGCACTGGTCCTTGGTTATATTTGAATAATTATCTATCTTGATCAATTGTCCATGGTTCATTTTAATTGTTATATCTGAATGCTTGGTTAAAAGTCTGGAATCTTTGCTTATCTGTGTAATCTCTTGTTAGCAACGTGGATTGCTTTTGATTAATTGTCATTCTCTCAATAAACAATCACTTTAAATCATAATAAACTCCTAAGTAAAACACTTGAACAAACCTTAAGAGCCTTAGAAAACTCTTTTGTAGGGACTACCCCCCTTGGCTTCGTTAGGAGTTAGCCTAAACGGAGGAGCTAGGAGTAGGTGACAGTACCTAGCTTTGTGCTTGCCCCCAAGGTCACACCTCTCCCACTTTCTCAAGTGAGGGGACAGCTTTCAAAAGATTTCTGCTGGTGGTGTGCAACCGACAGACAACAGGGCCTATGTTGGGTTTTACTCTTTTAGTCCGTTTGTTGTTTTTACTGCTAAGTATTAAAATTTGTTGCTGTCATTTCAGTCAGAGATAGTAGATGATTTTTTGTTCGGTGGAGCACACCGTTTTACCATTTTTGGTTTAGAGAGGAGCACCTTTGGAAGGGTCCTCAAAGTGATTTTTTGTAATATAAAATAGTTTAAATAGGTTGAATTTAGCATGTTATTATAGAATAATGTACCTTCCCATTCATAATTTCGAACCCCTCTAAAATTGCCTTTTTGACTCCCTTGCCCTTTGGAAAAGCACTAATATTGGTCCATCATCCATTTTATCAAAATTAAATTGCAATATGTTTCTTAGAAATTCCACCTTATGCAGAGGAGAGTCCGCCTAATGTGAGAGCAAAGCCTTTCCATTCGTAATTTAGAACCCTCCAAAATTTCTTTTTTTTTTACTCCCTTGCGCTTTGTTAAAGCACTAATCTTAGTCCATCATCCATCTTATCAAAAGTAAATTGTAATATGTTTCTTAGAAATTTCACCCTTATGCAGAGGAGAGTCAGCCTAATGTAAGAGTAAGGGTTATTGTGTTGACAACAGGCAACTTATTTGGGTTCCCCTAGGGTTACACTTATGTTTCATAGTTTTATCACTGGAGTGCAGGTTTGGGAGGTACCACACCCAAAAAGGAAAATCAATGTTAAAGGTTGCTCAATGTGTTGGTTATGTATACAGTGTAATGATTTAACAAAACAGTGAGCAGATTATGTTGAGTAACTTTGACAAGTTAATAGAAGCTAAGAATGCATGTTTGTAACTGTAACAAATATATAGTATGTTGGGAATTGATCCCTTTGGATGGGAATCTATTTCTGTTGAAGTACATTGGTTTGAATTTTATTTTTTGGGTTGCATTATGCATTTGGTTGGATAGAAATGAAACATATGCTATTGATTTATATTTCAGATTCAACCATGAGGATGAAAGTTCACCATGAGAATGAACTTTCAGATGATCCTCAAGTTTCAGATGAATTTTTTGAATTTATCTTGAGCATGAATTTTTGAATTTATCTTGTCCAGCTTTATCTTCGCATGAATGATAGGCCACCAATCCAAGTGACAAGCCACACGGAAGACGAAGGTAAGTGGGAAATATCAAAGAAAACACATACAAGTTCCGATTGGATCACAACATCAACAGGATGTGAACAATGTTGTAGTTAATGGAAACCCAAGGCAAATTCGTAGTAATCTGCCCTGAACGAAGGGACAAATTGCATACCTATGGGTTTGAATGGACTGACAAACCTTGCTTTGTACTGGGGCAATGGGTTATCGATAGACCCAAAATCAATAGTGTAGAATGCAAATAATTGAGGATGGGTGACGAGATGACGAACAGAGTCCCATCGTGGTGATCTCGAGCTGCGCAGGGTTTTGTTAGGACCGTGGTTGTGGGTTGGGGCAGGCCAATCCCTACAAGCAGCCCCTCCGCTTTGCAGCTCTTGGATCGTTGACCTTCCTCACCTTGTGCTCCCCAGGCTGTCTCCATGGCTTCTCATCCGCCAAATCCTCCTTTGGACGAACCTCGAAGTAACCTAGATCTTACTTTTCAAGCCTTGGTTGCCTCCACCCCGTTTCCTCCTGTGGGGCTAACTCCAACTTCCAATTTTGTGAAGCGAGTAGCAGTGCCAAGAGTTCAAATCATGTCAGTAGCTTCACGAATGAAATCTTTAGCTCTAAGCGAGTGAGGTCTAATTGGGCAGTTCTCAGGGATCTGGCCATCTCCAAAATCCATGGAGATCTGGATCTCCAAAAATTGGATGCCTCTCATCACCGGAGGTTTGCAACACTGTTTCTGCGGCAAAGGATTTTACACCTTTCTGTTCGAAAACAAAGAAGATAAAGATCTTATTTTCCGAAGTGGCCCTTATTTTATGGGCCCCCGAGGTCTATATCTCAATCGATGGACACTTTCTTTTGATCCAGAAAAGGATGTCCCTTTAGCAGTGCTGGTCTGGGTCCGGTTACCTCATTTACCTCTCCATTGCTGGAATGATGAAGCCCTACAGTCGATTGGGAATTCATTAGGCAGATACATAGACAAAGTTGAACCAAAAGGTCCTCTATTCTCTTGTGCCAGGATATGTGTAGTGGTAGACTTAGCGAAAGGACTTCCAAAAGGAGTTAATTTGTTCATGGACGAATGGCAATTCTACCAGAAGGTAGATTACGAACAACTGCCATTCAAATGCAGGAAATGACATGAATACGGACACTTCGTAAAGAACTGCCCTAAGTCTTCACACGAAGAAGCTGAAAAAAATTTGGAAGAAGGCTGGCAACAAGCAAAGAGTGGAAAAAAAACAATACCTACCTCTTCTAGTAACCTAGGAAAAGGACAGGAAAAAACTTAGGAGCAAACTATAAAAAGCACAGGAACCCTTATCAGCAATCAATTTGATGCTCTCTAAACCGAAGGAGGGGAAATACCAGATCTAGAAGCTCAGAACAAGGAAGATAGAATAGAAGGCAGCAGGACTCAATCCCCAGTAGCACTTTCCCCAATAGTGGTAGAAGAGGTCTCAAAAAAGGTTCCTAATAGATCGGCCTCCCTTAGAGGAACTTGGGCAGAGATGGTGGCAACAAATGAAGAGAACATGGGGAAAACATATGAAAGATCGCCATCTCCTTGGGGAATATGGACAGAAATGGTTAAGCAAAGCAAGATCAACCCAAAGCTGGCATCTCCAGGTCAATCATCATCTCAAGAAAACCAGGAAACAACAGGGCTAGGGCCATCCCAAGTCACAAAAGGAATAAAATCTCAAAAGCAACAGCGAGAGCAAGAGATAGAAAGAGAAATAGAACTAAGATGGCAACTCAGCATAGAAGATACCGGACTGCTTCAGAATGTCAAATCCTCTGGAGCCAGAGACTTCAGACCCCGAGTAGGGTCTCATGCAGCCAAGAAATAATGAAACTAGTCTCTTGGAACCAATGTTGAAAAAGTCGGCCTTGGCAAAAAGTCGGCAAGGATCCTGAATACAACTTCTCGGCAACATCGACGAAAAAATCGAGAAAAATCGGCAAAAGTCGGCAAACATTAAAAAATAGAAAATACATTCATTTTTTGTAGAATTTTAAACATATAAAGCAACAATAACATCAGAAAAACATATTTGAACATAACTATGAAGAAAGCATCGATGTATAACATCATCATGTAGTCATGCCAAATATAAAACGATACATCAAACTCGATACTGAAAGTCTGAAACATCATAGTTGTCCAATCATGGACTCAAAACTGTATAAAGTTTAAAGTATTGATCCATGGTTTTTTCCATACTATACTATGCACAAATAAATAGTAACTATGAGTTCTCAATTATTGTTGTGTATAATGTTCACTGTTTTGCAGAGCGATTAGACTTTCTCAAGCATCCTAAAATATTTCCATATTTTTTCTGATGAACCACTGTTTGTCTAAATGATAAAAAATATTCCCGTAGTTTTTCATGTGTTGCTGCCACCACACCCTGTTGATTATCTCTATGGTGATTCTGATTAAATGTAGTATTAATAAGCGATGGAAAAGTAGTTGGCTTATTGCTGGTCGTGAATATTTTCTTCTAAATCTTTGTACTCGGCATCATTTTCCTACAAGTCAACCCTGTGTTTTTGTCAATGTTGAAAAAGTCGTCCTCGGAAAATACATTAAAAAATAGAATTGGAGACCTGGCCGACTTTTGACATCAACTCGCGACTTTTATGAAAAAATCGCGATTTTTAAGGAAAAGTCGCGACTTCCCGAATTTTTAAAAAAACACAACTTTTGCTCGCCGAAAAATCGGCTTGGACCAAAGTCGTGACTTTTGCGATTTTTCGTGAGAAGTCGGAGAGGTTTTCAACACTGCTTGGAACTGTAGAGGGCTAGGAGGATCAATCAAGGTAGAAGCTTTGAAAAACATTATAAATACTGAGAAACCAGACATTCTGCTCGTCCAAGAGACTAAGATGCCAGAAGATGAGGTTATGAGTAGGTCATCTCTCTTTTGGAAATACAGTGTTGGGAACGCCATTAGTTCTAAAGGCGCTTCAAGTGGAATAGCAACATTCAGCAGAGCAGATAAATTCGACATCAAATCAGCAAAAGAAAACACGCATTGGTTATTAGTTGAAGTGCAAAATAAAAGCAACCTGGAATTGATTTACATTTGCAACATATACGTGCCTACCCGTTACAAAGAAAAAATGGATTTTTGGGACTCTTTACTTTCTCTGAAAACGGACCTGCATGGGAAAGAAGTTATCATAGCTGGAGACTTCAATACAACAAAATCAAGCTTGGAAAAAAGAGGAGGCTCAATCATCAGAGACCCTTTTGGAGAAAAACTAGAAGATCTAATGGAAGAACTGGATCTACTGGATCCTATGCCCAAAAATGGGAAATTCACCTGGAGCAACAAGCGAGCTGGACCTAGACACATTACTGCAAGACTAGATCGATTTCTGGTAAGTACAACCTTTCTACAAAAATATTTTCTTCCTTCTTCTCATATTATTTCCTCAGCTACTTCTGACCATAAGCCAACCTCCCTCTCCTTCTCCTTACCTACAAACCTGGGGCCTATTCCCTTCGGGTTCAACCCCCTCTGGTTGAACAATGCCAAATCTCTAGATCTTATTCAATCAACATGGAAATCTTCTTTCTCCGGCTCCCCCTTCATATGGGAATCAAAGCTCAGGGCTATTCGCTCTTCCTTGAAAAAATGGGCAGCGATTTCCTACTCAGAACCTACCATTGTTAAAAAAAGCCTTCACTCAAGTTTGGATGCTCTCCATTAAAATCGACGTCGAAGAGATCACTCCTGGAATCTTAGCTCAAGCAAAGGCCCTAAACTGTGAAATTCTAAAAGCAACCAAACATGAAGAAGAGCATCTGAGAATTAAATCTCGACAACTTTGGTTAAAAGGAGGAGATAAAAATACAAACTATTTCCATAAACAAACCAAAATCAAGTTGAGCTTCAAATTCATAAATGAACTGAAAAACAACAATAACCAAATTTTCTTTGAGAAAGACAATATCAAGAAGCCAGCATTGCATCACTTCAATCAACTGTATTCTGATAGTGGTGAGATGGATCCTCTCTCACAAGCAGATTTGCTAACAAGCATTCAACCCAGCATTTCTGAAGAAGAGAACAAGGAGCTGGAAAAGCCAATCATAGAAAATGAGATTATAGAAGCAATCTGGACCCTCCATCCAGACAAGTCCCCAGGACCTGACAGGTTTACAATCAACTTCTATCGAGCTGCTTGGGACATCATCAAAGAAGATTTAAAGAAAATGCTAAACTAGACCAAGAAAAAAGATAAAATCAGAGGAGCCACAAACTCCACCTTCTTGACTTTGATCCCAAAAGAAAAAAATCCTCTTTCGATTGAAAAGTTCCGTCACATTTCCTTATGTAACACCTCCTACAAAATTCTTGCCCAAACCTTGCTACAAGAATGAAAAAAATCATGGCAAAGATTATCTCGGAAACTCAAGGAATTTTCATTGCTGGGAGGCACATCATGGATAATATAATCATTGTCAAAGAGGCCATTCATTCTAGCTTGGAACGCAAACATCAAGGTATGGCCATCAAGCTGGACATGTCAAACGCTTTTGACAGGGTCAAACACTTCTTTTCATTTGAGATCATGCTCAAAATGGGATTTTCCAAAAAAATTGCAGATGGTTCAAAGCTTGCATAAGCAGCCCATGGATCGCGCCTCTTGTAAATGGAAAACCGGCTGGTTTCTTTCAAGCCTCTCGATGACTCCGTCGAGGCTTCCCGCTCTCACCACTTTTATATCTCATTGTAGCTGAGCCTTTAAGCAAGAAGCTATAGGTCATGCAAAACAATGGAGAACTCAGAGGGCTTAAGATCTCAAGAGGAATAAAAAATGCTAATCATGCACAACATGCAGATGACACTACACTTTAGGTGGAGCCTCTGTCATAATTGCTGAAAGATTCAGAGAAGTCATCTCCACATTTCTCAAAGCATCAGATGGGAAAGTGAATGTTGTTAAATCTAAAATCTATGGCTAGAATTGTCCTGCAAGAACGATGGCCAAGATTGCCAAGACGTTAGGATATGAAGGCTGCACAAACTAGGAACTCCTTTAGATATCTAGGAGTCCCAATTCACAAAGGAAAAAAGAAAAATTCAGACTAGAAAGAATTGATAGATAAAATTAAAAATAAAGGGTCAGTGCAAGAAGATGATGGACCTTTAAGATGCAATCCTAGTTTTCAAAAACAACATCATGCTACCAAAAAATACATCAACCCGAGCCTGACATAGCATTTGGTATGGTTCAACCCCAACCTGACATGTCATAAAACATGTAGGATAGGAAACCACATCGCGTGCGCGTTTTAGAACGATAAAACGCGTACGCGTTATATAACTACAAAACGCGCACGCGTTTTGTAGCTATAAAACGCGCACACGATATGAAAATTATAAATAAATAAAAAATACACAGTCCCGAGCCCATTTTCATCATCAGAAACGCGATTTCGACGGGCAGCGCAACGTTTGGAGCGTTTGGCGCGAGATTTCGACAGGCATTGGAGCTAATTCAAGTGGAAGGGAGGAGATTTTGACAGGCATTGGAGCTGATTCAAGTGGAAGGGAGGAGATTTCACACCCACCATTGGTTGATTCCTATACCCTCTCTTCATTTTATAACAAAATTACCATTTTCCCTCTTATAGTTATGTATTTTAGTTCAAGGTTTCTTTCTGTGTTTGGTTATCTAATATATATAATAGTATCATGCTTTCAAACATATTATATAAACCCCATTTTTCCTTTAAACAAATATCAATTATATTCATATAAGTTTTTGAGGGCATCCATTAACTAATGAGATGAAAGGCTCTACATAAAATTAATTCCATGAGTATTGGGCTATGAGACAACCACATAACATGGACAATACAACCACAACTATGTGCTATCATGCCATGACTAGACCTAATGTAAATTGGAAGCAATAATCTCCTATTTCCAATCCACTAACTAGTTGAAAAAGCACATAGTTGAGTAACCACATTACCCAGTCATGGCATGACAACCACATAACATGGATATTTTATCCACCCTATGTTCCATCGTTAGTAATTTTTGAGGAGTCATTATCTCATTGATATCTAGTCTTCATCCATTCTAGGTTCTCTCAATTACATAACTTATAACCCCATGAGGCATGCAACTAGAATCAACCCTATTTTGTTACTCCATTCAAATGCCAACATTTCCTTTGATATTACTGATTTTGGTGCCAACTAGGAGAACTACTATGTCATCAACCATAGATATTTAAAACAACCTTTACTAGATGTGTATTCACCATATATACTTGTTGGTAGCAACCCACTTATTGCAAAGGCATGTTAAACACAGTTTATTTTGATGGGGTTTCGCAAATTTTTGTTATCTAGCCTATGCTTTTGAATTAGTTATGTGGTGACATTTTATTTACTATTATATAGGTCTATGTGATGGTTGGATGTTCTGAAGATAATTGGATTTAGATGCATTTACATTTTGAATTTTGAAGAGATGTCATTACATACCATGTATACGTTTCTAATTATTTTCTTATTGATTTTTTTATTACAGTTGCGGCTATGGACCCGAATGCCGAAATATTGAGAGAGCTTGCCCAGTTGAGAGCCTTGAGTAGTGCTTTTAGTGGTGGTGACAGAATCCGACGTTC